>JAEQBH010005405.1:0-105981 GCA_016808115.1 Tetrastigma voinierianum | reverse complement strand
GATTAGAGTACATGGATTGCATCTCGTATTTCATAGCCTTTGCCAAAGTTTTGCATCTTTATCCTTGCGCTTCACTACAGTTACAGGTGGATCGTATCTAGCCATCGGGATCTCACAAAAGACTCTCCCCAAGAGTGTATACTTACAAAGGTTGACGACAACCCTCCCATCACGACTAGACACTCCCCCCCGTACGCGCACTCATCGCGGGTACGCTGCGGCAGACGCCATTTAAATTGACATCATGGTCAGCTTCTCCGGCTGTGCAAACCGGGAGAAGAGAGGTGACAAGGCGGGGGCCGCACGGCTGCGCCTGCCAACAATCCTCCCACCACGACAAGGCAAACGGACGCCCGCACATCCGTGGTGCCTCCAGGCTCACAAACACAGTTTGTACCGGCTCATCTCCCTCCCTCGATTCTTCTAGAACAATTCTACTTCTGGGCTTGTGGTTCATTACATAGTCCTCTTCCAAAAACAGGGCATTGGTGCTAACAATGACCTTCTGATCCTTTGGACTATAGAACAAACCACCTTTGGTTCCTTTAGGATACCCTACAGAAACAAATCCTCTGCTTCGGGTTCCAACTTATCTCAAGCTAAGAGGTAGCGTATAGGCAACCTAAAGCCGAACAAAAACATACGAAGGTTTAAACTCCAATCAAGAATTCAACTGGCGATAGGTGCTAACTTAGATGGTACCAAGTTTAGAATGTAAGCTACTATTTCTAATGCATATCCCCAAAAGGAATTAGATAAATTTGAATAACTCATCATTAGTCTCACCATGTCCATAAGAGTCATATTCCTTCTTTCTGCTACACCATTCTGTTGTGGTACACCAAGTGCAGACAACTAGGATGTAATCCCTTGTTTTAACAAGTAGTCCCTAAACTCTCCCAAGAGGTACTAGCCACCACGATCAGATCGTAATGTCTTGGGAGACATTTATCGAGACGCTCCGCTTCCGCCTTATACTTAATACCCTGTAAAGGCTTCGGACTTTCGCACATCAACAACATACCCATACCTTGAGTAATCATCAATGAAGGTGATGAAATACTCAAAGCCACCTCTAGCCTGGATAGTCATGGGTCCACATAAATCAAAGTGAACCAACGTATGTTCGCCCTATAACCTTAGCCGTGAAAGGCCGTTTCTAGTAATTTTTCTTCTGGCAGATCATACGTCTGTAGTAATAATCCATAATGAACCCAAAGGTTCATTCAATAAGTCAGGAGAACCCATGACTTATAATACCTATATGCCAAAGATGTTTGGTCTATTCGGGAAGGTTCTTTCTCTTACATGGCAAAACATTAGTGTTATTCAATTCATTTTGCTGCAAAGATGGAGAGACAGGATTAATAATATAAACATTTGTCCATCAATGTACCCGTAACGTATAAATCTTTATCCAACTTGATAATAACAGAATCATTAAACAAAATGGATCCATCCCAACAAATCAGAAACTAAAATCAAATTCCTTCTAATGAAGGTACATAAAGATGGAACTTTAATAATAAATACCTTTCTCATTACAAAATTAAGATAGTAATCTCCTCCTACTACAACAGTTGCCACTTTCATAGCATCATGTAGATAAATCTCCCATCACTGTCGCCCGGCTCAAAACCCCCGAAAGAATCTCAGGTAAAGCCATAATTAGGTGTCGATCTACACAACTGTGCACCGGCTTGATAACACTGCTTGCCATAGTCTCAACCACTAGTGAATAAGACTTACCTTGCTTGTTCACTTCGGTCGAGATAGATCGATATTATTTCTTCCAATGCCTTGATTGTTTGCAAAGTAAAACACTTGGGCTCCTTAGGGCTGTACCTCTCCTTGTATCCAGGAGCTACTTAAGAACATGGAACTTGCTTCTCAAGCTTTTTCTTCTTCTTAATGCTTTTAGTCTAGAAGGAAGAACCTCTTTCGTTGACAAGAATAGTAGATGGCTTCGATAAGGCCCTTTATCGATACCGCTCTGCTGGGGTTAAAGAGAAACCATTAAGGTTTATTCATATTATAATTCAGGCAAAATTGCTTATATGAATCTAGCAGTGATTGGAGAATGATATCGACTGGATTCCCACACTTCAGCCACAAGATTCCTGATACTATCTAGATTGACTATCTCTGAACAGGGATCTTCCTTATCGTAAGTTTGCTTGGAGTCATGTTATCGTGATTCTCATGTTTCTTCTGCCTAGCAAAACGAGTCTGATCCCCAAACATTTCTTTGAGGTTCATCATCATATCATAGGTTGTGGGCATAGACTAATGTTGATGTTGCATAATATTTGACATAGAAGCCAAAATATAACACTGCAACATCTCATCCGCCTTAACCCACTTCTGAGGCGCTGGCTTCCCTGCCTGCCTCGCCTTCATGAGGTTTAGGCAGGCAAAGTTTTATGAGCACAAACTTATGCACCCAATACCAAAACAAATATCTAAAAGTTTTTTCATCAGAACAGGTTCCATCAAGTTTATTTTCTTGAGAATGATATAAATGCGATTGGAAAGCCATATTAAAACTGAATCACACATAATTTAAAAAAAATTATAAAGAGCATATTAACTTTGAATCACAAACATTGGTCTTACTAATTTTTAAATGAATCCGCCTACAGCTCGACAGAATAGAATAAGAATTTAGATGGGAGATGATATCTACTATCCAACATTTGTTCGCATTACGCCAATTCCTATTAATCTTATGAATAGTAACGTCAGGTTGTAAATGTAAGATTTAAGATGATTAGTTTTATCCTATAAATAATATGACTTATTATATAGATACTATTATTTATAAAGCCTAAGTACTAAACATCATTTATCATTATTCCATAATGAATCCCTTCTGATGGAGAATTGATTCCTACATTAATAATTAGGGGTGAATTATTCCTTATGAAGTTTATACTTATTGAGTCCGCTAATCAATTAGTCCGATAGGGAAGAAGGTACCAAGACCAACACACTAATTAATTTGTATCACTTACAAACTAGTGATGGAGACCATGGGATTTAAACTTGATAAATTCCTCACCCACTTAGTTATTTGGAAAGAATGAGAGGGCTTTAATATATATGTTTAATTCTAAAAAATTAAAATTACAAAATTGGAAACTAATAAAATTCCACCCTTTGAAAATAATTTATTTTTAAAAGATGGAATTAATTTTAATCTCTTGTTCCATATTTATTATCCAAAAAATTGTTATTTTTATAACTGATAATAAAACATAAACTACAATAAACTTATTATCCATAAGAGCCACTGAAGAATAAAGATACCAATCAAGATAAATAATCATAAAGAGATAAAGCCCAAATTATTATGGTCATTCTCCAACTCAAGCATCAAGGAGTCTAGCTTCACCCAAGCAACGAATGCAGGCACTTCGACCGGAAGTCAAATTGGGTGCAACGCCTTAACGGGATCAACCCGCTTCTCTGGCCAGTAATCAGGTTCCGGCCACTCAGCCCAACGAAATCAACGCCCCGCGATCAAGGACGGCTCTTGAAACAGGTAACTCGCATCGCCGCAACCCTAATTCAGGTCATCATGTTCTGGCGCCTCACCGAGGGTCGGTGCCGCTTAAGAACGACCGCACCACCAGCGGCGAACCTTCCGCCGCAATGTGCCAAATAGAACAAAGGATACAAAAACCTATGCCTCCATCGTGGAGTTCACAAATTGCTACTAATTTATTTCATCGACCACGCTTCCATTAAGGAGTACAAAAAACTAGATTGAAAATAGTGAGGAATGAATAATAAACCAAGGTATAAAACTAGTGTCCAAGCAAATCTATAAACTCCATATTACAAACATTCATCCACATATATAATTATAGATATCCATAGCGTGAATATAATAGCGGACAAAAACGTAAAATAGAGGTTACAGCACACTCACATTCTATCCATGGCGTATCTTATATTCGATTAAACCGGTTAATCCATATTTAGGGATATTAATCCAGCTTAATATTAGATTGTTCCTCGTAGATAGGATCGCAGAGTTACACAATAAAAACAATCTGAATAAAGCTATGAGGATGCAGTTCGAATCCATACCTAGAGATCTGTCTGGATTGATCTCAATAAGAAATGATTTGCAACAAATTGCTCGACCCTCCAAGCCTTTCACTCAGATTCTGAAGGTAACCAGAAGAGGGAGTGGGCTCTCTCGTGCTCACTGACGACCGCTTGAGATTTTCTTCTAGAGGCCGCCAAAATGACATATATAAATAGGTTACTAGAGGGACTAGAAAGCAGCAGATTGTGCATCCAATGAATATGAACTGGTTTTATTAATTATAATTCATCAGCTAAAGAATCAATAATGCATTTCATTTATTCGAAAATATAATCGAGCCTCATATTAAATACTCTATTAATCTCCACGCTAAGATTAATGTATACCCGCTACGAATAATAATAGAAGTTATGAGATCCACATCCATAATCACCTTGAGACCTTGTATTTAACTCGTTTGATACGGTCTGATTAAAAATCCCTCCCGCTGTGGTCTTTTTGGACATAATCAAAACTTATGGGCATCCCTGGCGCACATCAATCCGAATTAACAGACGGATTCCGCGTAATGTAATTATTCACTTTTATACAATTAATGCAAGTTATCCAACTCATCGAGATTATTGATCACAGATCACCTTTACAACTGTAAGGTTCAACAGAATGCACCGCCTATGAATCATTATCTGATAAGAGTAATAGTATTCATAATAACTTATGAGGTATTATTTATTTTATGTGTCAAGATAAAATAATTACTCCGTTGTCCTGCCTAATACACACGAGTGTACTTAGCACAAGAAGTTGGAACTGTCATTTTCGTGAGTCGTAGATAGATCCATCAAGTCTTGTGGCTACAATCTTACCAATGGTGTGTCAAACATTTAGAATCATAACTGAATAGCTGATATTCCACACCATTATTAGATCTTTCAGAATGAATTTTAACAATCATTTCATTGCAGAATAAATAATATAGATGGCTGATGATTAAAAATATAGTCAGCGGATTTGCATGAAATGAAATAACATAATTTTATTAAAATAAATAAACATCCATAACAATAAAATGGCTTTGGTATATATTCTAACAACCATGTCATCCGATCAATGCCGTACATGAACCAATCATATCTCAAACTTTGGCTCCGTGCCTGTTAGCATAATCAAATGTTGCCATGTCATCATCTGGTATATCACAAGAGTTTAATCGCCACATCATCCATTCCATCAATCACAACGCCATCCATCGATCAAATGCCATGTCATCCAGCTTGGTCAACCGACATAATCGGGGCCGGTCAACGTACTGGCTTGCAGGTCATTCGCCGGAAATGCGTAGAAATTTTCCAGCAAGCTTTTAAAATCACTATAATTCAAATCGTAATTCCAAAAATTACCCAAAAATATGCGTTTGAAAGTTTCCTTTACAAGATCTGGTCCATCTAGACCAAATTTGCACCGAAACCGAGAAAGGATGGTCTCAAAAAAACTCTTTCCTCTTTCCTTTAACAAAAACAGTACCTAAGAACATCATCCCGGCCATAAGAACATGTGAGAGAGAAAGATCGAGTCAGTAGGTGGAAATAAAATGATACTTACTTGTTGAAGCGTTGTAATTCGGGTGATGCTCAATGCTTCGTGCTTAAAACATATCACTTTGATTAATCAGATTCAAGCCACAGCATTTAACACTGTCATGAGCGTTTATGATCTTTAATGTTGAAGATTTTACACATAAAACAGAGCATGCTATCTCTCCTTCAGAGTTCCCTTTTACATAAAAAGAAAGAAAAACAAACCCGAGAATGAATCAGAGTTTATTCCGTAGTAGGCTTTGATTCAGGTCTTTTTTGAAAGAAGACATGTCTTCTCTATCAAGGGAGGCATCCAATGGGTCTTGATCGTATGTCGTTTCACATAACCCATGCCTGTAAACTCCAACACCGATTTCAAGTAAATCAAAGATACAAATGGAATTCTAAGAAATTTCACTTATCATTTTCAAATATTCAGCAAACAAATTTCTCCAAATATTCCTTAACCAAAATGAATTTTTCCAAAATATCGCCTGTCAAACATGAATTTGTTCCAAAAATATAGATCAGCAAACAACATTAATTTTCTCCAAAAATTATTTTTGCTTTTTTACCAGCAAGTCAAGCCAACCCTCAATATTAATTGTTTGGTTAAAGGCAAGGAAGTTTGAATGATTGGCCGTGGATTATGGGAATTTTGTAGAGGGCATGGTCTTTCACATCCCCTCCCTGTATCCTAAAGCTTTCACAGTGTTCATGTTCTTCAAGGCATCCCCTCCTCCATCCAGAAGGGCTTCAACACATTTTGCTTTGTTATTAGTAGAAAACAGTAGCGTGATCCATACTCGAGGGGACTGCAGCCTGATCCAAATCTGCTATGTGGGCTAAACAAAGCTTTCCATTTTTATCTTAGATCTCAAAATAACCCATTGTATAGTACTTCATTCCAAGTTTCCGTTTGAAACACTACAAATCTCAGAATATCCAGCATCCCTTTGAGACTGTCCACCAAATTTTCTACCAAAGCCAGACTCTCGTGGCTCCAACACTTTGGGAGTGCTGCCTTCCTGAGAAGCCGCCATTCCTTTGTCTGCTCTGTTTGCTCATGAGGATAGTACAAGATACATCTCCTTCTTTCATCTGATTGTTCAGCTAGGGATTGCATGATAATCTACTACGCAAGCCCCATACCGCACAGTGATTGATGATAAGTCCAGTTCTCAATATGGCGGAACAAAGATCCAAACTGACTTGCTGCCAAGGAGCGCAGAACAAAGCTGGGGAACAGCTATGAAGAGAAGGCATGATGGAGAATAGAAACTGAGAGGAATTGGGTGAGAGATTTAGCAGAGGGAATACAACTTGAAATGATATGAGCGACTGTAGCTTGCTGAAGGTGTACCACTTCAGCATTTACCATTTCCAGTGTTTCTGCCCTGACCGTCCTCGCTGATTACTGTGTTTCTAGTAAGTTTCACTCTTCGTTGCCAGAAAATCTAATATATTATCTGCACTTTTTCAGCTACTTTCCTATCTGATCATGGTTTATCCCCTGCACACCAAAACCTGCCCCTCCTGTCTCCCCGAACCCGCACCCACCCAAGCTTTCCTTTAACTTAATTTTTGAGTGCCCTTTAAGAGAGTTCCCAGTGATAGCTTTTGTTGAATCTTTGGCCCCATTTCCTAATTTATTTCCTGGTTACCTAAAACATAATTAACCCATGTAATTTGTAGAAAATTATACTATGGTTTATTAATATGATTCTATTTAAAGTGAAGAATGATAATTATAGATTAATCTATTGGTATTGATATGTTAGGGTTGTTACTATTGTAAAGAGAGTTCTTGTTTCAAAATTCATTTTTTAACTGTGAAAAAGAAATAAAAAGAAAATATATTTTTTAGTCAGAACAGATTTTGAAAGATTCAAGAGAGAATGATTAGCACATATATAAGCCGGTGTATAAATTAAAAATATAAACATTTGAAATTACTATTATTTACTTATATTTTGATTAATTTGAATGTTTTATTTTTAAAAGACAAATAATGTAAAAATTCCTAAAGTATAAAAAGATTTTAATAAAATATTAGAACTTCAATATACGCTATACTTACAATTTTTTTTTATGAATTTACATTTCTTTAATATTTTGAAATAAAAACATTCAAAATAATCAAATATAAAAGATAATATAAAAATTAAAATTGTAAGAATAGTACTCAAATTTTATATTTTAAATTTACAAACAAACAGGCATTATATATATATATTTTTTGAATACACTCTACTTTCCTTTTGTTAAATCTTTCAAAATCTGTTATTTAAAAAATATGTTTTTTTTATTTTTATTATTTTTTTTAGGTTTTTTGACTACAGTTAAAAAGGATATTTTTGGAACAATAACACTCTCTCACATTGGTAACAACCTAATATAAATTATTTTTAAATGAGTTAACTTGTTCTTAGTTTTTAATGCCTATATAAATTATTGAATTAGTTAACTGTTTAGTTTCTGCTTTCTTACAGTTTTTTTTTAGAACCGCCTGATAAATCATAAACATAATTTTCCAGGTACTATATTCCTAATTTAATTTTTTTAGTTTTTGCTTATTTCTCTCTCTTTTTTTTTTTACTTAGCAGCCTTTGTACACTTCCTGTTGAAGGGAAACAAGAGCACTGAAGGCAAGAATCATTCCAGGTAATGTTCCTCTCAATCTCTGTTTGTACACACGATTACGGAGATGATGATGATCATCATCATCATCACAATTAATTAATTAATTTTTAAAAGATAATAACACAATTAATTACTTAATTGATTGTCAAAAAAAGCAATCTCCTCCCAATAGTTTCATAACTTTGAATCCTTTAAAAACGATTATTTATATTCATCCAACATTTTTGTACAAAGAGTTTCCTATGACATATATATAAGACTATCTAAATTAGGCCAAGTATAAAAAAATTTCCATGAACTTGGTAGTATTTAATTAAAAGCGGATTAGCGATATGCCAAAACATGTATATTGGAGAAAATTTAGGGGGTACCAAACTAATGATTGCCTTTTTCTAGAGAAAACAATTTATTTTTATAAATGCTCAGAGCGTTGAACCTGATATCTTCCTACCAATTGATCATTTTATGCCCCAGCTTGACCAAAATTCGATCTCTGCACACCTTAACTTCACTCCATTTCTAAAGCAATCTTTGCTTATAAAGCTATCAACATCGAGTTGATATTATGTTTGACACCCATCTTCTCTCAGTATTTGTCTGTATCTTGCAAAGGCCATTCATGTTATTAGAAACAACAGTGTTTTTCCATAAAGTAGTCTAAGCACTTTTGAAAGACCAGAGCTCAATTGGTGAGTGATTTTAGGAAGCAATTTTATTCTTTCTACTAGAAAAGAGTTTCCTAGTGAAATTTTCAAGCATTAAAAAGGTTAGAAATGCCTTCTAGGATCACTAGCAAGCGGATTCTAAATATAGTGCTTATTTTTTCCTTCTTTTTTTTTGACTTTAAATTCCTTCTTCTGATGACAGCCGCTTGTGTTGCGGTTCTGTTAGTAGTAGTTTTCTTCTTCTTTGTAGTGGTGATCAATCTGGTCAAAAGAACCATCCAAAGTAGAAGCCTAAACCAGTGATCCTAGGCTCTGGAAAAGATATTGCTATTCTTGATCGATACGGTGTTGTTTTATAAAGAAGTTTAAAATTAGATGGGCCAGTAAAATGGTAGCAGTAAAGGTCTTGACTGAAACAAAAGGTGATCGAGAAGAATTTGTCAATGAGGCTGTACTGTTTAGCAAGACTTCCTACATCAATATTGTCAATCTCCTAGGTTTTTGCTTCGAGGGTCCGAAAAGAGCTTTGATTTATGAGTTCATGCCAATTGACAAGCACATAGAATGGAAACCTTTCCAAAGAAAAATTACCAATTGGGGTGGGGAACATTGGTAAAAATTGCAGTTGGCACAGCTCGAGGATTAGAGTACCCATCGTGGCTGTAATTACTCGAATTCTGCATTTTGACATAAAGCCTCATAACATTCTTCTCAGTGCAACAATTTTTTCCCAAGATCTCTGATTTAATTTGAGTTGAAACTTGAAATGTGAAAGATAGCGTCAGAAGTTTCTTCATTATGGTGGGCTTTATTAATTGAACTAATTGATTAATCTATTCATCTAAGTAAGATTATATACCCCATTAAATCATATTGTGGCTTCAAGGGTTGCATCGAAGACGGTCTTTCGGCCCGAATGAGAGAAATAGATCGGGAACTCAACAGCAGGCGCTCAAGTCCCTCCCAACCCCAAGGATATCGTGATAATCCATTCTCACATACGTATCTGCAGGAATATTTTTTTCTAAACCAGCGGGAGAGATTCTCATTGCCTACATATCACAACATTCTCCCGAGAAGATTCGAGATCGCTTTCTTTGCGTGTCTTCATCGATTCCGCATCAAGCCATTCATGGATTCCAAATCGTATTTAATTTTCAGCTTCCAGAGCTACATAGTTCGGAACATGGTAATTAGTTGATTTGAAACACATCCTACAATGTAGCCAACCATGGATTAGAATTCAAAACATATAATCGAGAATTTCCATTTTTAGGTTTTTTCTGGGAATCCGCTTCATCTGGGGCTTGAGATTTTCATCAAATCCAATAGAGAATATGCCATGATGAATCACTTAATAGAAGATCGGGACGGCGGGTGGCACGTCACGATGGTGTCTCGAACGCGCCCTCACACGCCGCCACGCGCCGCCACGCGCCGCCACGCGCATTGAGGACGAACACGGGCGCTGCGGAAGGACACGCTACTTAGACCGAACCCTAACGGCGCCGACGCCACCAACGGCCACCTACCCGATCGCGCCTCTCTGATCTAGTTTTCGACCCTAGCCAAACTTGCCACACGGATGTGAGCAACATGCCGGATCATCTGACGGCCACATCGGCACCGGATGTTTGACCCGATCCGGTCAACACCGGATCCGATCCCGCCCGACCGCATTAACGCACCGGCCCGGATTTTTTCGAATTCAATTCGCTTCAACGCGACCCGACCGGATAACACCCGACGGCCAACGCCACGCACTGACGTTGATTCGACCGATGACGCCATGATGATCGCTATCCTAATCATGACGTTATGCTGACGTCATCCGGACCGGATCCAGGCCCGACCCGATGACGTCATGCTGACATCATCCGGACCGGATTCTGACCCGACCGGACATCCGAGCCTTCCGACGGGGCCCGCGGCGCATGCCGTCACGTCCGCTTTCGACGCATCTGGTACCGACGCTGCCGTATTGAAATGCTCTACAATGTGGGTATATTTATTTACATGTTTGGTTTCGTTATATATCAAAATGGCGGTAAAGAACTCTATGTGTCGATATTTTTAGGTATTTTAGCGTGTTTTCTTGTATTTCATGGCTTTAAATATAAATATAAATACACAGAGATTATTTATAGATCATGTAGAGGGAACATTAATAGATTAGTCTGTTATAATGCTAAGTATATATATATATTACATCGCACATATAAATAGATTGGTAGAGATTTTCAAAGATTCAATTGGTCAGACCGCCAAAGACATACTTTGATCGGGTTTCAAGGGAACATCGGGCCTCATATCAGGTGGGATGTCTCCCGGCTTTATTACGTGATCATATTCCCAAAGGAGGTGATCCTGTGTTAGTTCATGGAGGGATACATGTATGGCATGTGCTTGAGAAATGACTGATCTTAGTGGTTCATACACCCAAAGGTGGTGATTTCAAGAAGGATTAGAATATGTTCCTCGCGGTCATCATTAGTGGGTGGATGCGATGAACACGTTATTTCTTCACGAGCGTGATGCGATTACGTATGCAGCTCTCTCTCGTATGAGTATTCGCTACGATGTCGATCAGATTGTTTTTGTTTTTTGTTTTTTCGCCAATTTTTCGTGGAACGGCAATTCCATTTCACCGAGGTCCCATCGATTGAATTTTAAAGAAATGGAAAGAGGACTTTCTATTTGAATGGAGTCATGGATGTTCACATCGCGCTTTACAAAGGATGTTTCAGACAGTCGAAGAACCACTAGTATCAAGTCGTAGAAAACGGACTATGCTACTTGAAGATAGTAGGATTTGCTTATTGACAATGAAGAACGGTTGCCAAGAACACTTAAAAATAATTAAAACATCCATCATATTATAAATGATGGCAAATGAGAGTTTAGAAATCGAGTTTCATCTATAGTCATAAACACTTCTTCAAAAGCTTTTCAACATGGTATGATGGTACAAATGGGCTGTAGATTATGTCCCGAGATATGTGAGACCTAAAGACAAAGCTTTCAATCTCTTAATGTTACCATTCCCAGTTTAATGTGTAATAGTTCTCAAACACCCTTCCACCCGATTTGGGATTAGAAGAGAATCAAGAATTTGTAGAGATGAGACGGTTTGCAGAGTTTAATCTTAATATGCGGTGGTGGCGCACAAGAAACTTAAGAAGTATACAGATTTAGAGCCAAATTCAGCGTTATTTAAAAATGCTAAGTCTAAAAGTCGTACTCATAAAGGTGCTAAAGAAACTACCATTAACTACAATATGGGTCCAAAGAAGACATTCTTGAAAAAGGATGGTGATCACAGTTCAGAAGAGGAAAGGTCACATAAGAAAGAGTGTGCAAAATTTAAAGCTCGGAAATCAAATGTTAGCTACAGGTGGTCGATTTTAACACTTGTTTGTGAATCCAACCTATCAAGCACCATCCCGCCGTGGTCGATAGTGGAGCAACTAATCAGTAAGGCGCTTACCAAGGGCTGTGGATTCATAAACCGGAGGAAGCCAAACATGATGAATCAAAGCTCACCGTGGGAAACAAACGAGAAGCGTCATGTCATGTCTGTGGGAGATGTAATCTTAATTTTAGATTCTAGTTTAATGATGTTGAAAGACACTTTTACGCACTTTAGACGGAATTTAGCTCGATCGTGTTTAGATTCATAAGGATTACTCTTTTGAAATTAAAAGCAGTTATTTAATATTTAATTTAAATAAGGCTGTGTCAGCTATATGTCCAAGATTATAAATTAAGTTTATCTCCCAATGACAGTATATTAAAGTTTTGCAGACTTTGCTTCAGTATGGTTATAAAAGATAACAGCTACCTAAGGAAGAGTCTTATGCATTATGGCAAACGTGATTTTAGCCAGCATTTGTAGATAGAGTAGAAAGGTCAGATAAATTCAACATCCCGCCGCTCTTAAAATGACTTAGAGATATGCGGATCAAGGTATGTGTAAAATGACCAAGATAAGAAGAACCAACTAGTTCCGACTCATGAAGTCAATCTTACACCGATATATGGACCTACATGTGCAACCTGTGTAGGAACTTTATTTCATCACATTTATTGATGACTTATTCCCTCGATATGGTTATTTGTACTTGATTAAAGAAAAGTCCGAGTCTCTTGACAAGTTCAAGGATTTTTCTGACCAAGCCTGGAAAATATAGTGTCTATAAAGGCTATGATCTGACCGAGGTGGAGAGTATTATGACAAGCATGCATGTATGCCTACGCCTTTTAAGGGGCCATTCGCCAAATACTTAGAGGATTCTAGAGGAGGCACAAGATTGCATGTTTCGTATTCTTATAAAATGGAATGCTGAAGTACAATCCTACTCTTTATGGAAATGGTAAGGAGTATGATTAGTAGGACAAATTTAACTTATCATGGGGTGAAGCTTTGAAAACAATGAATATTGAATCGGTACCCACAAAAGTCTGCTCCATTGACCTTTTGAGTTATGGACTGGCAGAAGTCAATGAACAATTTTAAGGTTTGGGATGTCCCATGTATGAAGTCAGATAATCCAACATTAAGTAAGTCGGATTCCAGAATCATCGATTTGATGTTACTTTGTATCTGATTTCAACATTCAAGGGATATCTGCCTATAATCCATAATGGAGGCACAAGAATCTGTGGGAATCAACAAAGTAAGTTTTGAGTCGATGTGGTCAAGAAAGTAGCCGTCATTGCGACCATTGAGGATGATATGACGGTGGGTAATGGGTATCTTATCCATACAAATAATCAGGAAACCCCACACATCATATCGGAACCCGTCGAGACCCGGGATCCCGCGGTCGAGACGCTCCTAATGAAGTTCATCAAGGCTCTTTAGGTGCAAGGTAAGAGACATATCAAAGAAGAGATCCACAGAGAGACGATCACTATACCACCGACCATTTAGTCTATATAGGAGAGCAAGACTACAATATCGGGTTCTTTGACTAATCCAACTTATGAGGAAGTCGTTTCGTCCCGCCGAATCGTAATAGAGGTAACAGAGATGAACTAACTGAGGAGTGCAGTGGTTTGGGAACTTATTGAATTACCCATACAGAATCATCAGCCTAAAGCGGTGTATAAGACGAAAAGGGACCCTAAAGGAAAGATTGAGAAGTTTAAAGCCAGACTGGTAGCCAAAGGTTTCACTCAGAGAAGGAGTAGACTCAGAAGCAACCTTTTCTCCTGCCTCTTCTAAAGATCTTTTCGAGTGATCATGGCATTAGTTGTGTTCATTCTCGATATGGAATTGGCTACACTTATGGATGTCAAAACCGCTTTTCTCAATGGAGACCTTAATGAAGAAGTCTATGATGCAACCCGAAGGATTTGTGGCAAAATGATTCAGTAAACTTGTATGTAGACCTAAAGTCTATTTATGGTCTCGCAAGCTTCTAGACAATGGCAATTTAAAGTTTATAGTGTTGTTGTTTCATATATGGTTTCATGGAGAACAAAGTAGATCAATGTATATACTGCAAGGTCACAGAGAAATTGGTCAGACAGATTTATATCCTCGCTTCGCAAGCAAGACTGTTTACCCACGAAATAAAGCTGGATGTTGTCAAAGAACTTTGATATGAAGGACCTTGTGAGAAGGCTGTGTCACACTGGAGATTCAGAACTGCCTTTGCATCATTTAATATTCGTGGGCATATGTTGATCAGATTAAAGATCCAATATTGTAAACAAATGCAATAAGATTTATTCATCCAGAAGGAGCAGTCGAGTCTATCACAATGTCCCCATTCGTGATATCGAAGTCAAATGAAGAATGTACCTATGCTAGTGCACTCGGGATATTACGATCAAGATGCATTGCCAGAGCATTGCCTTTGGCAACAGACTTCAGTGGTGACATCACAAATCCGTGACACGATCATCGGGTCACGCCAAGAAGGCTGGCGAGGTACTTAAAGAGGACAAAAGCACTATATGCCGATTTACAAACATGTTCAGACTCAGAGTTAGCTGGGGTATTCGTATTCGTAATTTTGTCGGCTGTCGTGATTAGCAAGTTTCAACAATCGGGTTATATCTTTTGCTGGGGCAGGAGGTGACATGGAAAAGTGAGAACAAATCAATTCCCAGATCTCTACCATGCAAGCGGAGTTTCAGAGTACGCTTTTCGCACACTACTGTGCAATTTCGGTCAAAACTCACAAGGAGTTAACCGTGTTTGATTTTTGTGATGAGTCCCTACACAATTGTATTGGTGACAATAATCGCAGCGGTTGTTTATTAACAACAACAGAGGTCTCAAGGGGTCTAAGCACATGGAGGTCAAGTACTTGACTATAAAGGAAAAGTTCAAACCAAGATGTTAGAGGATACAAATTAAGAAGAGAGTACTGCACATCCGCTAACTAAAGGCCTTCGCCAGTATGATCACAAGGTCACGAAGAGAAGTTAGATATCATGGACATCAAATAGGTTACTGTTTTTTTATGTTGCTCTTATGAAGGTTGAATCCAATTTTATTACATTTTGTAATAATTGAATTTATATCAACTCGCTACATCATTATATATTATAATTTTAATAATGAAGAGGTATATAATCAAGAAAATTTGAGGCACGGTAAACTTTGAGTACAGCTATGGGGCATTCTTGGCATTAAATTTCTGCAACAAACACGCTTTGTCATTAATATAAAGCAAAGTTACCTATCAAGGTGAACACAGTTGTTGAACTCATAAAGATATCTTCAGAGAGTACACAGAAAGTTTATAGTATTGAAGATATAGGACTAATTTCAACAAATATATATAAGGTGTTATGATCACTCATTATGAGGTATTGTCCATTTAACACACTACCATTGAACTTATAATGCAAAGTTGAAAGCACTCGCGACCATGGAAGGGGCCTCGCAAGGAGGAGGCACTATCACAGACATCAAAGGTTCAGATCTATGGACAATCACTATTAAGAATAATCTCTAGATCATTATAAAGGTGCGCATTACGCTTTTGTTTCACTAATATCGCCCGCTGAGAATGTAAGTTTTTCTATTATGCGGCTTTATTAATCGACCAATTTGGTCTAATTAAGTGAGACGCGATTCTTAATAACCATATGGGGTGGCAAGTGTGTGGGCCGAGTATCACCGCCCGTAATGAGAGGGCCCGTGGGTCGAACTCAATAAAGAATAAGTCCCTCCTAAACCCTGTGATATCACACATACGTATTCGAAATATTTTTCTCTGAACCGCGAGAGGCATTCTCTACGTTCGCAGCTATCGCGGGTCATTCGTAAGATCTGAGATCGCTTTGCAGCATTTTTGATTATCGCATCGCTTTTGGTCTGGCGATTTGTAAACTATTTAATTTTCGCTTCTCTCCATTATTATTATGCTTGTGTTCTAACATGGTAATCTAGGTTGATTAATATCCTACAATAGTATCATCAGAGATTTAGTGATGAGATGTCCCAGATATTGTCTGGAGGTATTTTCTAGAGCTATGGGGTTTCCCACAGTCCGATGCTTCAGCTATGGAATGATGGTCTTAGAGATGATTGGAGGGAGAAAAGAAGTTGATGGTGGAAGTAGTCATACTAGTGAAGTATATTTTCCAGATTCCATATATAAGTGCATTGAAGAAGAAAACAGATCTGGACCGCTGGAACTCAGGCAGGAATACGAGAGAGAATGTGCTAGGAAATGAAGAAGTGGAGCGGTGGGGTATACAAACCAGACCTCAGATCGCCCAGCAACGTCAAGTGCTGATATGTTGAAGGAGCCTGAATCATTGAAAATCCCACCCAAGCTCTGTCCTGTTTTCGCCTCAAGGATCACTGCATTATTCATCAACGGCAACAGTATCAGAAATATCAAATGTGTAAGATCTATCCCTTTTTTTTTCTCTTCATCGTGTGGTTTGTATCTAGACTTCCCCCAAATACAGCCCCATGATATTCATGTAGATTAGTTATGATGTGAGAGTAGAGTGAATCCTCTGTAGTCTACTTATTTGACTGGATCCATCTCGTTGAACCAATTCTCAAAGAAATATTTGCAGCAATCAATTAAAAATTTACTGTCCAGAGTCCCTGCCTGCGCTTGGGAACTGAGAAAAAGCAGGAAAGAAAATAAAACCTTTTCGGAAATAAAATTTTTTGTTATTTTTCAAGTCACTAAAAATCCTGTTTGTCACATGCAGTTTATTGCGGGTAGGTTCATCTTCTGAGTCTCAAATAGGAAATAATTAATACAAGAATTACGGTTTCCTGCAGCTGCTCAGAGCGAGATATTTCTAAAACTCCAAGGGTAGAGTTTATAATCCAATTGTTATACCTCTGCTTGTCGATCATAGTATATTCCAAATGCAATTTTCAGGGAGAGACTATGGTTCGCTTGATCGACTAAGTAAAGTTCATAAAAAGCAGAGGACTTTAATTCTTGTTATTGAAATTTTACTTCTTCTATTGTTTAAACTACAATATTCAAGGCTCCATTTGTTGAATCCTGTTTGCTAGATTCTGACAAACAATACAGGTCACACTCTTTTTGCACTCCTTGAAGCCACCCAGTATCAAAATCAAAGAAACATTCTCAAAAGATAAGAGTCTTCTATATATATATATATATATGAATGCATACGCATTCACAAAGGGTGATTTTAACTTCTGTTTCAATTTGCTGGCCATTTGATTGTTCGGATATTCAACTCTTTTAAGATTCTGAATTTTATCAAGTTCTTATAGACTTATAGTGACGTTTCAAAAATTTTAGTGGTTTGGTTTGCATTCATTAGTTGCCCTATCTAACAAGTATTAATATCAGAGAATATACATATCAAGAAATCAGCATGAATAAGTTTGTGTTGCATCAAGCTGAAAATTTTGAACAACCAAATCAATTTTTCAAGAGAAGCCACGTATCATAGATAACCTCTTGAATAGAAACAAGAAAAAGTTCACAATCAGGAAAACAGAAAGATGGGAGTTGAGTTTTCTCAGTGTCTCAGATTGTCAATAGAGAGAGATTCAAACATCCAATCCATCCATATTGTGTAAAGACCATAGTTATGGCGGTTTGACGAATGATGTATTATATGATAACCCCCTTCCATTAGCGGCCACAGCTTCTCGTCAATGCAGTCATGAATATTTGCAGTCCATATGGCCCCCAAGAATACAAAAGTAAGGTGAGTTGTTAAATGGGTTGGCACTAGGAAGAGTGCCATTGTATGGGGTGCTCCTGAGCTTAAGTAGCGGTCCAAAGGAGAGAGCCATGCCTGATACGTGCAGAAAGGACCACCATTTAAGTCCGACATCAGAATATTAATAGAAAAATCATGTATTACTTTAGAATTAATACATATCCATGTGTACAGGCTCACATCTTATCTTATCAAGCAAAATTTGTTAACTATGAGTGGTTTTTCTCAGCTGGCTGGATAAGCTATGATCTGGTCGTATTTTTATACTTCTTGGAATGACACACTTTGATGAATGAGGAAACTTTTGATTTAGAAGCTTTGGTCTCTCGGATTAGGTCTATGGATCACGCAAGAAGAGAATAGAAGATGATCCTTTGTTTAAATGAATAACCTTGGGGAAGCTTATTAAAAATGCAATGTAACTGGAAGACTTCATATGGAAGAAGTTACCAGCAAGAGGAGAAATTTCGTGCTGCTTGTTGTAGTTGTGGTGCTGTGCATGAAGATACTTGTACAAGGGTTTTATGTCATGCAACTTTCTGTGAATCCAACATGTTACCAACTCCACAAAAACAATATAAGCTATGGTGTACAGAAAGTAGGCAAACAAGCCAACATCACTTATCTGGAAAGATTATCACTGCCCATTCTCGGACTGCATACTCTGAAAAGAAGTTGGAGAGTAGCAAGCCAGGCAAGCACTTCATGGAATCTCTGATGTGCAAAACCTTGGTCTTCATTGAAGGTATGACATCTGTAACATGTAATAAAGAGGTCAAGAAGACCTACCATTAATTTCCTCCCTAATGAAACCATAGCTACTATCATGATTGTAGCAATACTTAGTGGTGGAGCCAAGATTTTACTTTGGCAGGCAATACTTGATAGAATGTGTCCCTTAGTTGATAACCTTTGATTGCAATTTTTTTATTATGAATAACAATGGTAAAATTTTCTAAAACCTTATTGTAAAAGAAAATAAATAAATAATAAAATAAATAAAATTTAATTATTCCACCGTCTTAAGGACTTCTCCCCTCTCCGTCTCTACCATACTACCATCCATTACCCTTCAGGAGCGGTTCTACCACTATTTCCTTAAAGTGAGCTAAAATCAGGGCTGCCGGCTGGACCTAAATTAACTCTCATGCAAATGAAATATATATACACAACTAAATCATGCTGTGTTACAGGTATTATTCATTTGAAAGGGCAAATGAAACAACAGCTAGCAACAAAAATCAACCATTATCTGTTTGACAGCACCAGCTCCTGTAAATAGCAAAGAGATATGGTGAAAACAGTAACCCATCATGAAGATAACATACCTCCGCGAATATAAACATCCTGTTTGAGGTAAATAAATGTAGAAACGCCATAAAAACTCAATAATGGAGAAGAAGATTTCGATATAGCTTCTCAACCCCGTCTGGTTATTTGCTGCACTATATGATCAGAATGGTAATAGTAATGATGAAACATAACCTAATGCAATAAATATATCATTAAAGCAAATTTAAAACCGATCAAGTCTTGTGTTAGACATTAAATTTCAAGATAATTTTATTGCCCTCACAGCAAGTTTGTGCTCTTGGTAATACGCTTCCCAGGATAAAATGATCTCCCAACACAAAGGTGAAAGTAATTCCATTGTCATTGTTTCAACCTGAACTGGTAGTGAACTGCTCTAAATCAAGATGATATGTAATAAAAACTTTCATTCTAATGTTGATTGTGTCCCATTAGACTTTATTCACACCGCTGGGTATAGGCATGGAAACTAATACAAAGGAAAGTAATCATAATATCGGGTTGTCAACCGTAAACTGTGCAAAACCTGCCTTCTAAACAAGATGATATGTAATGAAAACTTTTTCTCTATCTTCAAACAGCTGAATGTGTCCCATTGAGTAGACTTCTAATCATGATCTGCTGGTACAGGCATGGAAGCTTGTGTTTGATCTCATCAACATATAAAACAAACATGTTTCACGTCTGTATAAGATCATTCAAGCAAAACAATATCATGTCGACAAATATTGAGTCCAATGCAACCTATGCTCATCGTAAACGAATCGCCTTTAGGTCCAAAAAATATATTAATGTGCCCAGTAGAGAATCTTCTTCTCCAGTAAGATGCTTGCCAATCATAACTCACACCACATACATGTCCTGAGCCTTAACGAAATTATACATATGTAAGTAACCAAGCAGATAAGAAATCTCCCTTCCCACAGAACCCAGTCTAAATGCCAGTCTCACATAGAAAGAGGTAGTATATATATTTTTAAAGTCTTGTTCTTATCCAATGTGGGACACAAGCTTTTCACGTTTCAAAGCTTTTTGTTACCATTTTCTTAAGGCACATGTTTTGAGGCAATTTCTAATTCACTTAATAAGTTTAAGCTAAACCAATATATGATCTCACATTCTTTCATGGAGAGAACATAGCTCATGTGGACCCACTACAGAGCTCGGTGGACCCATTTTAATTTAAATTAAAGATAAAATGATAATTTATTATAAGTTCATAAACCATTTTCTCAACAACTCCACATGAATGAAATTGTTCCAAAGCACGCAAATGACATGCGACACTCTCTCAAGCAGAGAGTTCACCTTAAATTTTCTTCAAGATGGGAGTAAAATGCAGCTCATGGTCTTGAACCCTCTCCTCCAGAATATTACATTGTTTACTCATAATAGGATCGTAAAAAGGAATACGATGCCCTGAACCACCAACACGAAAAATCAACAGATAATAACATCTCACATATAATCCTTCCTGAAGAAGGTCTGTTCTATTTGATTGTAACCATTTTTAGCCCAACAATCGCCTTTGTTAGTCGCTTCCATGAATCTAGCCTCTGATTATTCTTCATAGAACCCGCCCAGCTCTTCATCCATAAAGAATTCTTATGGAAAAGAATATTCTGCTACAGGCTCACTCAGTTCCTCAACAAAGATGAGAAGAATCATTGCAAAGTGTGGTTATCTGCCTCACCTAGTATCACTGGTCAAGACTCATGGTAGAATCCAGTAGAGATTTGCTCTCTTGCAGTGACCAAATGAGTCACGCCAGTAATTATTTGTCCCCTTTGAGCCTTGATCTGCGGGATCTCCAACTCCTACCAGGTCATCACGACACAAGTGCCGCCTTAGTCAGGTTTTAAACCCATTCCCTCGATGATTTGTCACCAAGCTCTCCTGGGTCAAACCCTTTTAATAAGCGATTTGATCTGGAAGTGTCTTTTTTGACTTTGTAAAATTGAAGGAATAGAAGATTAGTTAGGTGAGGAAGCTGAAGTCTACGGCATTATGTCTTCTAATTTAATATGTCAAGACTTCTACCGCTATACATACGGACTCGCGGTTTCCACTTCAATCACGATCGACCATCGCAATGAATGTAGATAGCGGTGGTAATGTGTCAGGGGCTACATTGAATATCTTTTAAGAAATGTCGGTTTCACTCGCTTCTTCACCAGCTTTTATCTAGTAATAAACCTTGCTATTCCATCGCATCTAAGAATGCACGTTTTGTTTTGGGATTTCCAAGATTAACTCAAGCTCCACCACTAAGGTAAATAGAAAGGACACTGGGACACTGTGTTTTTGAATGATATCCAATGTGCAACACATACATCCTCGTATTGCTGGATATTTTGAGTGGTGCAATCCATAGTTTAGGTATCCTCAAACATTTCAAAACTCTAACTATTGCCTTCCAAATGGTCTGACTGATTACTTGTGGTATCTACTAATCAGCTGAAGAGAATCTGAAGCTACATAGTCTGATGGGTACAATTCATGACGCAAGAATGCTTCCACTGTGGTATACATCTTGCCGTGATATGCTTTTGCCATTATTTTTGGATAAATGTAGATTTACATCATGTGTGTTCCTTCATTGGATCATATTCACTTTATAAGTAAATTAGCAAAATAATGATCTTGAATAATTTAAGTCTTTTTCAAGAATTCATTGTTGAAAATTTTTCTATAGTTTTAATGACTTTATTATTACTACCCATAATGAGCATATCATCAACATAGAGACAAATGATATCATCGACTTTCTTTTCTTGACCTGGAACAATAAACCCTTCGAGTTGTTCCATGTATATTTCTTCATCCAAGTCACCATTTAAGAAAGTTGTCTTTACATTCATTTGATGTATCTCAAGACAAAGCAGCCAGTGGAGCTATTGACAGATGTTAAATGATGATATTCTTGTAACTGTGAATAGGTATCAAAATAGTCCGTTTCTTTTATTGTAACCTTGACAACCAGTCGATTTTGTATTTATCAATGGATCCATCTCAAGCTATTTTCTTTAATATCCATTTGAATCAGTTTTTGAACCTAGTGGAAGATCCATTTGGTTCCCTTGATGATTGAAAATGATTCTACTCATTATGTTATAGCTTCTTTCCAATATGGAGCTTTAGGTTCGACATTGCTTCCTTAAGCTTTGAGGCTCATCGCTCAACAAATATCGTTAGAAAATCAGATAGAAGATTTTGAGATGTTCTAGTTCTTTACCATGCAGCATAGAATCAGAACAGGCATATTATTCATGGTCTTGAATAGTTGTTCATTGGCAAAGATCATGAGTTCTTTTACTTGGAGTTCTAATTCTCAGGATTTGTATGAAGATATTTTCAAGAAAAATAGCTTCTGACTGAGAATAGTATTGACATGCATTTAAAAAATTTCTAATTTATGAATCAGAAAACGATATGCACTACCATTGTGTGCATATCCAATGAAAACACAATCAACTGTTTTTAGTCCTATTTTAACCTTTTAGGTAGTACGCCACTTTGAGCCAAACACCCCCAAGACTTTAAGTATTTGTAAGAAGGTCTTCTAATCTTTCCACAACCTATATATGTGGAATTAGTCTGATTTATTTCGGGAGGTATTTGTTGAGAATATAATTTGTGGAAAGAATTCGCTTCCCCCACAAATTATAGTGTAGTCCAGAACTTAATAGTAATGCATTCATCATTTCTTTTAAAGTTCTATTCTACGTTTCAAAGAACCCCATTTTGTTGAGGGGTGAATAGTGAGTTTGGGTGTATTATACTATGTTGAACAAAAATCACCAAAAGGTGTCATATTCACCACCTCTATCACTTCTATATCATACACTTTGATTTTCATCAAGTTGGTTCTCACCTCATTCTTGAAATGTTTAAACATTTCCAATGTGCCTCATCTTTACTTCTTAATAAGAAACATAACAAAGATTCGGCAATCATCAATTAATATAAGAAAATATTTCTTACCACCCTAGTTCATAATGATATCACACAGATATCTGAAATGTGAAGAATTAAGGTTCACTACTTTTTTCAATTGATTGAAAAAGTTCTTGGTAAGTTTGGGCATTCCACACAAATCTCACATTTATGATTCAGACTATTTTAAATTTAGGCGCATTCCATATTATTAATTTAACCTACGCAATGTATGATAATTACCATGTCCTAGTCTACTATGCCACATTCAAGACTCACATATGCGTAAGACGGTTCTTATTAATATTCTTACAGGAGGTACAATGGTCATTACGTCTATTTTGAAGAGTTTACACTGCCTATGTACCCTTCCCCACATACATCCCATTTTGGTGAGGATGAAGTCAGTTCGAGACAAACACCAACTCTGAAGCCCTTCTTACTTAACAATGATCCATACACTAGATTCTTTTCAATTTCCGCACATGCAACATCATGAGAGTAAGTCTCCTTGCCCGATGTCATCTTCTACTACTACCTTCCCTTAGCCTTCAACCCAGAAGATATTATCAAAAGAGTTGTTCTCCAGCATCAGAAAGCAGGATAAGGAGAACATCTTTCTTGTTTGATAAAATATGACGAGTGGCCCCTGTGTCCACCCACCATTCTCAGTATCATGCCAATGAAGTTCACCCCTGAGACTACAGCCGAGGTCGCGCTGAGATCGCTAAAGGTAAACATCCACTTCATCACATTGGCCGATGGCGTTTCTTCTTTGGATTCCCTTGGTCCTACGACATATAACTAGCTCGCGCTCTTGCTTATCGCGTTATTATGATCACTTGCCTCGAACTTTTCGCAGACCTCGCTTTCGACCATTGCCATTGTGCTTCCTCTTCTTGTTATTGTGGGAGGTACGCCTTGCTCCACAACATCGGACTCGATTCCATGATGGCCTTGTCTACCTTTTTTCAAATGCACTATTGTCTTCCTCATTCTCAAATTTTTACTATTAAGTCTTCAAGTTTATTTTCACTATGCTTTAAGTAATTTTGAATTCTTCCTTATAGTGGCAATTTTTCAATAATTGCAAATACTCTGGAAGGATTCACTAAGAGACATCCCTTGCATGTATGTCAGGCAAAATCACTTGCAGATCTGAACAAGGATCACGCCTTGAAATCAAGCATCTTGTAGTCTAGAATTTTCCCATCACAAACTTCTTGGAGCCCCGTGATCCTCGCCTCGTATTTTGGTCCAAGGATTCCACTGTTTCTTTCCTGAGTACAATAAGGCAATACATTATAGGTGTGTCATTCTGGGGTTTGATTCAGGAGATAGTTATGGCACAAGAATCATGATGCTTCCATGTTCCACAACAACAAACCACTTGCTTATTAGTTTCATTCTTCTTCAATGCAGGAGATCCTCGAAGGAAACGGCCAAATTTAGTGTTTATAGAATAACATCTTTATTTTAATTTCAAATCTGGTCCCATTAAACTTTTCCTCACTTCTCTCCATGACTCCTGATAAACTATTGGTGCCATAACAAAGTGGAGGAGGTACCACAAGAGGGAGAATCAATAGTCATTACTATTTGCAGAAACAGAATATTAAATTTAAGAAATAACGGATCCAAATTCTCGAGCACAAAATAGTATTAAATCAAAATGTTGTATTAGAAGTTCCCAGTAATCTGTGGCAAATGATATTAAAACGGAAATGCATCAGCCAAAACTAGCGAATGAGCTATGTATTTATATAGTAGTTTTCTTTATTTTCTTATTTTTTGGAATAAAGGGAATTCAGATGAACAGATAGAGAGAGATATACATGAGATATATATATATATATATATATATATATATATATATATATATATATATATATATATATATATATATATAATTGTAAAAATAATAAATTTGGTCTTAAGATTGTTATTTCAAGTATATCAAGATGGACAATGAGAACAAAACAAAAATGGGATGAATGTGAATCGTAATGCAATAAAATGGAAACTGTTTGCAGAAATAAAAAACTGATCAAGTCTTCTATTAGACATAATTTCCTTAAGACAATTTATTGCCCTCGCAGTGGTGCTTCGAGTTCTTGCTAATACGTCTCCCAGGATAAAATGATCTCCCAACACAAAGGAAAGCACTCCCAATGGCTTTTGGTCATGAATCAATTAAAAGTGAATTACAAATATCTTGAAAATAAACAGATGATATGAATAAAACTTTTCTATTCTTAAATGCTTGGAATGTGTCCTATTTATATAGACTTTACTCATGACTGCTTGGTAGCTGTATGGTTTAGTTCAAGTTCGTTTGTTATAAACACATAACTGTCTCAGGTGGAGAAGACGCCATTCACCAAACAAAGGTTTCCAAAAAACAACAACGCTTTGGAGTCCAATGGGTAACCTATGCTCGTCAGAAATGACAACGCTCAGTCCGATAATAGAATAAGCAAGAGACACCTTCTCCAAAAAGATAAGGCTTTGGCTTAAATCACACCCACTCACACGCACCGAGCCTGTGCAGATTTAGCGCGTAGTGAACCAAGTATGTGCTAGTCCTCCCCTTCCATTAAACTGGGTGCCCTTTAGGCCCAAACCCCACTACAAGGTTGGTGCATAATTTTAAAAGTCTTGTTCTATCCAGCAGAATAAGCTTTCATGCTTAAAGCTTTTTAGCTGTGGTAGATGTTTGGAGGCATTTCTAATTCACTTTAATGGTTTGTTGAATCTGATTTGATCTCCATGAGAATATTCATGGGACCCAATTACAAAGAGTTTGTGGACCCATTTTTAATTTATGCCCGAGAAGAACTGATACAGCTCAGAGCTAATTTATTATGTGCCTGGAACCATTTTTCCAACATGTCCTACAAACATGAGGTAGAGATCCCCAAATATTTTCTAGCAACGCACTTCCTAACACAATGTGGTTGTAGAAATCGGTTTCATTCTTGAAAAGTTACAGGTATTCTTCCATTTGTGGAGGAAATTGAACAGAAGTTCGAAGAGAAGAAGACCTAATTTTTAAAATTATCAAGAGTTGAAAATTAATCATTTTAATAATTAATAGTATTTTTAAAGAACTCAATTATATAATAGTTCCGACTCTTTAATTAATTTTACCTTAAACGATATTTATGTTATTCCCCATTCACATTTGTTTTTTTAATTTGAAAAAAGATGTTGTCGATGTCTAAGATGTATCTTTCAAATGATTCATCTGGGTATTTTAAAATTTCATATGGTACAAGGCAATTTGGGTCTATAATGAATCCTATCATCTCAATGTGTGGAAGCAAGTCAGACCTTTTAACTTAGGGATAAAATTTGGGTCATAATATTCTCTTTCAACATAGGGGTCATGTGAGTTCCCAACCTTGGCAATAATCTTTGTACTTTTTTAACAAAGGTTCGCTAATTGAAGATCTCATGAATGATCTCAGTTAATGCCACAGGTCTATTTTCTGTGCGTACAAGGCGCGCACACACCGCTCTATTGCGCTACAAGACGATTTCGCCATTGTCAGATGCGCATCGCTTCACTATCACTAGTGCGTATGCGCACAAATGCGACATACTCGTCGCCTCAGCATAGTCTTGAGCTGGCGCCAAATTTCCTATCGCGGGCAGACTATAAGTTCCTCTGGTCACGACAGAGGAGGATTGGTCCTCGCTGGGCGGCACGGGCGGCCTCGTCTTGTCCATATCCGTACCGAGACCCCGCCCATGGTCGTGGACTCAGCAGCCATAGGAAGAGCCATAAGGCGACAGAGAACCCCGTGGTCACAACCTCGTCGCTTAGTCCCAGCCCCCCGCTGTGGACACAAAACTCCTATCACGCATTAATGTACTGAGTTTTGTCGCGCGCACGGGCCCTAGCCGCCCATGCACTACAGACGCACACAAGCCCAAATATGCTTGACTTGCACACCTTGTCGCGACACGAATAGTCCTGGTCGCGACACAACGCCAGAAGCCTTATCGTGATTGCACTTTCTTTCGGTCTCCAACCGAGGCCTCAAGCAATGGCACAGCCATTATAGCTTCAGTCGTGTTTTTTTTTTTTTCTAGTATCGACATTTAATTCAATATAAATTAGCCTTATTACTACAAAGGCCATTTGAAACTCAGAAATCTGCTTAAAACAGGTTTGATATACATTAAAACAAGTTTAATTACAACTCTTTGTCTCTTTACATTAGTACAACTAGGTTTTCACCCAAATTTACATAATACAAAAAGAGGCCTAATTTTGGCCTTTTCTTCGCTACTATTAGGTCCCTCGGATATGTTCCATCCCCTGTGTGCACCTTCGCACTTGAAATTGTTATTCACGACAGGGGTGAGCAATGCCCAAAAGAGTTGGAATTTTCCTACTAATGGTTAATTCCCATTCAGAAGTGTCTATGCAATGGCAACCACACAGATTCAGTAAATTAGCACACCTCCTACTAATGTCTACATGCCTCGTCCCATGCCTCGAGGCCTCACCGACTCCTTCACACATGCATTTGCCATGTCTTAAAAAAACAATTTTCAAAACAAAAATGTTTGTTTTATTGGTGGACAACCCTCCGATATATACATATTAATCGACATACTCCGATAAATAATTGTGTGGACAACCCTCCGATATTGTAGTGGATACATATCTCGACATACTTGACATTGTGACAACCCTCCGATATTGCGGTGACATACTTTGATACCTGGGCATTGTGGACAACCCTCCGATGTATATTTTTTTCTGAACATGTCGCGATCAATCTAGTATTCTATGGTGCCCTCGTGCATAAGGAAATGAAATATGTCAATGAAGAATTTGTGGTGAGATATCACATGCATATACTAACATGATTTACATTATAACCAATATTGGGTTCAGTACAACACAAACAAAGCATTACTACGGGCTGACCCATGGTCCGACAACTCATCTGAAAATTACCCAAACAATCCTGGGCTCTGACTTCTTCCTCCGAAAACAATCCGTAATTTAATGATTGAACACCTTGACCGAAATATGTTATTTCAATCCTTGAAGATTAGAACATTTAGATGGCCCATACAAAGACTAAACTGTAGAGAAAATCCCTACATCTTAGAGTTTGTCAAAATTCCCTGATTCCGGTCTCGATGAAAAGCTCTTGTCGCCAGGACGAAACTTTTCCTCTTGCTCCGCTTGAAACCGTGGGTCTGATCACGGGGAAATTTAGAGATAAGGTAGAGCTTCTCTCTCTAAAGCTCTCTGCTTCTTTTCCTCCCCTTTTCTGTCTCCTTTTTCGCCTTCTATCCCCATCCCACCCGCAGGTCTCAAGACGTGGCCGGCTGAGGCTCTCCCACGCCACGTGGTCATCACTTCCATCGGGCTCTCTCGATTACACTTATCCATATATCCATCTACTCGATTTCCACCCAATCATGTGGTACCACACATGTCTCATAAGAGTCCCATTAGTTCTTATTCTATTCAGTTTCGACTTAAGACGAAGTACTGTATCAATCAACAGAAAGAAGGTGGTCAGATTAACATCGCACTCTCGGAATACGTGAAATTCTGACTATCTCGGAATTTGACGAAATTCGACGTGGTAGTTAGATCTGATGAGTTTAATGTTAATATTGTCATTTCGACTCAAAAATTCTCGGATTTTCAACCGAAATTATACGTTTTCCTTTGTGTATTAATGCAGTTTATGTTTACAACTCGTTGTGTTGGGTCGGTTGAGAACCAACCTAAGCTAAATCCAAACATGAAATGAATGAACTAAAAATATAACATAACTACCTTCCATCCCAATAATTTCAACTTAAACTGAATTATGAAACTCGTTAACTCTAATGATTTTATATCAAAGTGGAGCACCAAAGTTGGATCAAAGTTAGGTCAGTTAAACCGATTGAGCCAAAACATTAGCACAACAATTAGAATAAAAAATAATAATTTTAATTTTTAGCAGATATTTATGATCAAACTATTAATACATTTGATAGAAAAACATAAACAAATTCGTTAAAAAACCCTAGAGGATGAAAAACAATAAATATCCAAGACAGCATAATGAATCGCTTAAAGCCAGACAGATAATACTATAAATGACTAGGAATAAATATAACGGCCTCGCAGAACGTGATTGACAACTATGATTTTGTTTATTGTCTTATAAGGATCAAAATGTACTTTGACGTCCGAATCACTCACTCACAAGTAAACACCTACAACATGATTATGAACAACAAATCGCCACTAAGACGACAGAAGAAGCCATACGCCACAACAAGACGATGACGAAATCACAAAAACAAATTAAAAAACCAAATATGTGTGGAAGAATGATGAGAATCAAAGTACAAAAGATCCACTTCAAATGCCAATCGGGCCAATCACAAGAGCAAGGGAACCAAAGCTTCAAGAGCTTTCAATGGGCTTGTGAAGGAGTTTATTTGGGCCAACCCAACTTTTGTGCAAGAGCCTAAGTCAAACTGGGTGCCTTTTAAGAGACTAAGCGAACATAGTCTATGTAATGCCCTAAAATACACTCCAATCATTTTATAACATATCTGTGGTGTAAAATAAATTAAGTTATATTTTTTCTGAGTTTAAAAATGACTTAAAACGAAAAATGAAACCTAAATTTTACAAGAGCCAAATAAATTTAGAAAAATGTCAAACAGAATAGTATCAAGTAAAAGAGCAATGTAGTGCCAAAGCATATATGAGATGAAATGAAGAGGAAATGAAAGTGAAATGAAGCTTTTAAAATGAAAAAAAAAAAAGAAATGAAGAATTAATGTAGCCAAACATGGCCTTAGTCATGTAATCGACAAAATACCACTTTGCCTAGTAAGGAAGTAAACTCCATTTGAGTGGGTTAGATATGTGGGTTTTTTTTAAAGGCACACTACAAAGATAGATGAGAAGAACTTGGTGATTTTCCCTCTCTATAGGATCAAGGATTTAGTGACTCGGGTGAGAAGAATAAGATAGTGGTAGATTGAAAGATTAGGTAACAAAACCCTAACTGCATTTTTCTTGTGTTCGTTGGGGAAAACCCCAAATTTAATAAAAGTGTTTTTATTGGTTTCTAAGTTGTTTTTGGTTGCTAGGATTGGTTGTGGTCCCCAAAGAGAATTAGTGCAGAAAAAGAATATTTTAGGGAGATGTCACAAAATTTTTCCCAAGACCCATGTTTTTGTTTTGGCCATAACTTGGTCATCACTCATCCGAATTGAGTGATTCAACTTATTAGATAAACTATACTTCTAGGAAAACAAATCTTCCTGAAATAAGTGATTAATGACCCTCTATTGGACCCAAACTTCGTGAGGTCGGTTGTCAATTCTGCCCGCCCCGATACGCTGTGTTTGGAGCAAAGTAGATGAAGCATAATCTCTAAGCTACAACTCATCTGACAGGATCGTGGGCCTTTAGATGAACTAGACTTCTAGAAAATAATCTTGAAGGAGAAGTGTATTCAAATTTGGACCCAGCAGATCTGAAATTCATCAAAAGTGAGTCTCTATTTTCTGGTCACCTTGCCCGCCCGATACGCTTTTTTGTTCGAGCAAGCCATTTATTTAGGGCTATGACCCTGGCCATCACTCATCTGAATTGAGATCAGTCTGAGAATTACTTCATAGAAGTAATCAGGCAATGCAAAAAACCCAGACCCCATTGAACCCATAAATTAGCAGCCAAAATAATGAGGCATTATTTACACAAGTGTGAGGAGATACGCCCAGAGGTGAAGAAACACAGTCAAAATAACAATAAAACAAGTGGAGTCGAAAGGGTAAGAAGACTTAAAGTTAAAAAACCTAGAATACCTAATCATTATATGATTGTCATTTGTGATGGATTAAGGGCCAATTTTAGATGAAGTTTCAGATAGATCGAGATTCCGAGGATGTGAATCGAAGGACTACAATCTTTACGAAAGCTTCACTTAATTTGGAAAAGAGTTAGAAGAATAAAATGATTTGAATTGTCGAAATAGATTAGAGTAAGAAATAATATTGATATGTTTTTTAATTTATTTGAGGCAATTGATGAAATGATTTATATAAGAAAATTAATGGAAGCTAGAAAATGAATTGTTTGTATAAATGTACATATCATTCCGTATTTTTGCATAATTGTGAACGCCCTTATATTATACAATTGTTAAATTTGTTGGAGGATAGATTGTAATACCACATGATAAATGAATAAAGATAATGAACTAACGTAATGATGTGTCACTCCGATCCGTATCAATGATAACAGGTAAAGGTGTTCGTTTAATGATTTTAATAACTACCGCAGCCTACCAGACCATACCGTGTTATAAAACAAACAAAATGTTTTTATACCGCCTATAGCCCATCGACCGCATGAGATTCTAAAGATCATCATCAAAAACAGGTTAAATTAGTTTAAGGCAACGAAATGCAATGTGGAAAGGTACGCTTGCGGTTTCGACGACGTATCGTATATGAAAGTGCATATTCGGGAATGATCGCACAACCGTAAATGAATATATGAAATGAATATATGTATTGTATTGCATCGACTATTCAAAAAGGTTAAAATCATTGTTTAGAAAAATTGCATGATTTGTATTAAACTAAAACGAAAAAGAGAACTATATAGAATCACTAAGAATGAAAAATAATACGCAGTTTTATCAGGCCACGCATGTACCAAGAGCAGCGCACGAAGATCGTAGGACCGCAGTTGAATTTGTCACGCCACCCTGCCCGACCCGATTGGCGGATCCCGAACTCAAGTCCGGGAGGATGTTATCTATACTATACTATATAATTTTACCGACCAGCTGACTAGTTTTCTCGAAGCTCACTGCACCTACGGCGCATGTGTTAATCTTTTAATACAAAATCATTTTGTACATATTAAAAGAACTACCACCGGAGTGGTGTCCATCACAATTTATACACATGAAGAAAGTCCCATTTACCTATACATTTAAAATTTTCATTACAAAACATTTGATTATGAAGGTCATCAGAGCACTTCATTCTCTCGAAGCCTATCATGTAGCTGATGGAATGTCCTTGGTTTTCTATCCTTGTCTTCTCGTTTGACAGACAGATTGGAAACACCGTAAGATTTACGCCATGAGTGGAACATAAAGCATGGTTAACACATGCAGCACCCGTCGTGTTTATACAGCGTATATTATAGGTCTCTAAACATATTTCTATAACTTAAATTCCTTATCATCTTATATGCCTATTGCATGTCAAACTTCTTTTCTATTCCTAATTTAATTATATCGCTAGTCTATGTCTTTTCATCTTTCTGCCTCTAAGGATTTTATTGCATTCTTTTGTACTATTACGTATAATTACATCATTCCTTATCTATCACAAATACTCGCTCTACGCTCATTCCTCGCTTATATCGTATACTTGATCTATTTGGCCTTATTTCTTATTAATATTCTTGCAAGTTTCCTATGCTCCGAGGTTAGCTTTGTATACTTTCTCATATAACCTATCTTATACTATCTAGGTAAAGTATTCATATTCTTACTTTTCATATAACGTTCTTTCCATATGTCTTTTTAATTCTTGTTTTGTTTTTTTCTATGTTGTAAGTCATGTCTCTATTCTATGTCTTTGGGTATATGTTATATCTATAATTTCATACATATTATTATTCATACTTGTACTATCGCGTACATTCTTATTCTATCTATCATATACTTATGGCTTTCGCATACTTTCAATACTTTTCAGGTTCATATACTATTTTCATATCAATTTCTATACTTACTACTGTTTTTTGTAATTGTCAGGCTTTATCGTATAGCAAAGGTTGCGCTTCTCTAAGTATCAGGTCATATCTTCTATATTACTCATTTCCTTTTTGGTTTCATGTCCGCAAATACCTTAGAAGCGGATATCGGAAACTATGTGTACCCGGCTATACTATCATCGCATCGGCAAAGGATCTCGTCCTGGCACACCCGGGCCGTATCATCATCAGACGAGATGCTGACCTATGTCATATGCTATCGGGTAATTCGAAGGTACTAATACCGAATAGGTGTGATCTCGCTATAGGTGGACCCTTATGGGCCACCTGATCCAAACGGGATCTATATCATCGACCAAACCCGGGGCCTCAATATCCGTCTATGAATATGGGCCAAGCATCCGATTCTTCCTATGCATGCCTACTATCTCTACTTCAGTCCTAAGCAGATAACCAAATTTTATTACATTTTCAGACATATCTCATAAGCATGAATAACTATTGTTATCATAATTGCTTTATGCATATATACTATCATTACTTTACTCAGATTCGCTCTCACATCTGTAGTTTTATATTACTTGCTCTATATATTTCATATTACATATAGTCATACGTTATCATTTAGTTTTGTCTATCATATTTAAGGTATTTGCAGGGCCTCCTTAGTCATGTAGTCGGTATATATATCTTTATCTATTCATTCCGTTATATCATTTATGCATTATAACATTTATACATTTCTATCATGATTTAACTATTCTTGTACTTTCTATATTCCTATCATGTGATACTTTTACTATTCATATTCATACATGTACCTATCATTCATGCACATGTAGCTCATTTCTATGCTTAATGTCTTTTTGCTTATCTCTATTGGTCTTAGCATTTACATATTTCATCATGTGTTCCTAGCATGTTCCATTTTATTCATTTCTCAGATAACTATCATATATTCCTATCATTTACGATTACTGTCATGTCTTTTATCTATTCATACTTTCTTATATTTCTATCATAAACCATTCATTTGTTAGAAAATGAGAATCATATGTTCACATTGTATACTCTATATTCATATGTTTATCATTCGGTACCGTAGGGCTATCATATCTTATGACATATCCTATCATATCTTATCATATCTTATAACTTATACCTATCATTTTACGACATATCCTATATTCATATCATATTCATGTTTTATGAACCCATCTATACATATTGCATTTTCTATATTTTCCTTGTTTCATGGCTATTACATATAGCACTTCATATACTTATGAAGTATGATGTCTTATGAGATCACACCTCATTCATATATTCTCTCCCTTTATGAATCTAGCTTATTTAAGAATTTGAATCAATCCAATCGGATCTATCCAAACTAAAGTTATACTTATGCCAACTAGTCATTTTGCATTTGATTTTTCTGTAAGAGTTTGTATTACTCATTTCCTGAATAACTTCATATTTTGACAATAGGTCCTTGTACTTATTTGCCTATGCTAAGAACTATTCAACCTGAATCACCCAATTCGAGCACCGATCTCGGTTACGTCCAAACAACCTGATTTAGTTTATGATTAACTGGATGTTGTGAAATGGGCTTGCACATAGCCCCACTCCAAATCGTGGATGCTAAATGAGCAAAGCTTATGGCCAAAATACGAAAACTCGGTTCGAAACTGGGAAACCAAGTTCACCAGAACTAGGCCAAAATGACCAATCAAAGTTGTACTCTAGAGAACTTAACTTCTACCCCAGAAGACACCCGAGAATGCCCGTAATGGGTGTTTTCTCAAGCATTTTTCTATACTTTGATCCCCAATCACTTTATATCACATTGAAATAATTAAATTCAATTTTGGAATCTTCTTTTTCTACTAATTTCTTTCAATTTCATATATTTCTTCAATAATTTATATTCTAAATTACTCTCAAACTCCACTCTAATTATGGGTTAAGACCCATACACAACTAAACATGATGATTAGTTAGGGTTTGTCTAAAAACCCTAACTCAATAATTATCATTTAACTATGAATCCATCCTCAAAGGGAGACATTATAGTGCTGGTCTCATTCAAGGTGTTACTAAGCTTATTTGAATTCTAGTATTAGGAAGAAATCTTTAACAAAACCCTAGGTTTGGAACTCCTAAACTTTTTCTTGAATGCCATACAAACCCATGATCTTATACCAAAATTATTCCATACAAGAACTAAAGTCTGAGTAATTTGATTTTACTTCTTCCTTCCTCTCTTCTTTCTTCTCTTCCTTCCTTCTTTCCTCTCTTTTCCCTCTTCTCTCTCTCTCCTAGCTTTCTTCTTACCCAAATAGAGACCAATTTTTGGTCTTTAAAATCCTATGTTTGCTAAGGCCTTGTTTGGCCTAAGTAAAAATCCATTTTGCTTTAAGTTTCTATAATTGCATTCTTGGTCCCCTATTTCTCTCCTCTATTTCTATTCCATCTTTTTCTTATTTTCCTTTAACCCATAACTCCTATTTACATTTCATTTTCACATTTTAAACATTAACCCCTAATCTTTTCACTTTTATGACCAATAGGTCCTCAAATGGTAACTCATATATTTACTCTTTGGCTTTTCGAATTAATTCCGTGTCTCTCCTTATTTCCCGAAATTTTCCATTTAGCTTATAATAGTATCTCAAACAAGTCCGAAACTGCTAGGAAGGTTTTGGATGTTATGTGAATGAGTTACTACAAAGTCAAACTGAGGATAAGTAAAGCCTTCACATGCATACATGAAATTATTCGACCTATTTTGTACAAACACTATTATGAAAATTGAACTCTGATTATGTTTTATAAATATTTGGATATTGGAAAATGCCTAATAATTTTTGCATATAAAGGGAAATTGACCAAATGAGCATGAATGCTGAATAATGAAACGTGTTTAGAGATTAAATGATGGGCCCCTTTATGTTAAAGTATATATATACACGAGATTGAAGGTATGAAAAAGTAACAGAAGCTGAGATGATGGTAATATTAAAAGAGCAGGACCGATCCCGGTTCTCAAGCCATCCAGCTAGTTTATATCAAAAGTGCAACATTATTTAGTAAATGAGCAAAGAACATTCTACAAAATGATTTTTTTTTTAAATCGTTTATGACATGCATTGCATTTGCATATAAAGGATGACGTGACTGATGGATCTGTCAGCTAATAAGTAAGCATGATGGTTCAAGACCCCATAGGTTAGTGGACTGAAGTCACCCGTGAGGCCCCGAGCCTCTCCAGCGTCAAATTAGTGAAGGAGGAAAGGTCAAGCAGTAGATACTATGGATATCCTCCAGCAACAGCCTCAAGCATTGCAAAGACAACCAAATTACAATGTTCTCTCAGCAGTTGAAATAAAAACACCACCCATAGATTTTCTGGGAGTATGATGAGAGCCTTTCTCCCAAAGGAAAATTGGCCAGTGAGAATTGAGAATGTCGCGACAAGCTGCATTGCAAAGGTAGGAGTAGTAATCAGAGTGTGTGACCTCATTATCATGTGATGAGGCTAAATGGTGGTTTCAGATCAGACCGCCACATCGAAGTTACGGGAGCCTTCTTTGACGCATCTGCAATAAAAGGGCCGATTATCACAAGTAATAGAAGAAGGTGTTTCATAATTTGAAGCAAAGACAGATGAGGTGACAGAATATCGAGGGCCCACCTGGGCTTGAGCAAGCATAAGCCCCTAGATAGCTAGGATTTGATAAAGAGAAATGCCACAAGTTTGAAGATGGCCTCAATGACTATATTTGCCATGTCACGATTTTGCCATGATGACTTTTCTAAAATTGTGACATGTGGTCTAAATGTTGGAAAGTGAAAGAAACGAAGAGTAAGGAAAGAAAGAAGGTAGAGGTGGGAGGTCTTGTGCTGATAGTCAAGTTCTTATCAAAGACTGTATAGAAATAGATATTCAGATTAGATAACTCATAGTTTATGCACCAGATCGTTTTAAAGTTTCAATATAATACCATCTAATAAACCACCACTGCTTGTGCAATTAGGAGGTTCTTCAGGATTAGCCTCTGGCAAAGACACAGAGGAAACATAAAATGAGTTGATGATACAAGAGTCAGGAACCAATGAGCACAAAGTGAAAGATTGTCCTAGAGCTCGTTTATCCACAAAGACCCTGCATCAGGGTACGTCAGCAGATAAGAGCAACAGATAAATAAAAGATAAGCAAAAATTCATCAGTGCACCGAGACAAGCCATTACGCACTATGGGCAGACAGGATGCTCGTGTCTAAAACAGAAAAGATGACAAGGCTGAAGAGAGATGCAACTCTATGATAGCTAGAATTTCTATATCTTTGATACTATTATACATGCATTTGATAGATCCAGTTCAACCCACTCTTATACTGAACAGATCTGAGAGTCAGTGTTTATTAGAAAGAGTGAATCAGGCTATTAATAACTCACTGGGGCATAGTGTCATTATAGAATAGAGTTTAATGAGATTGTCCCATTGCATATTGAGAGAAGAGTTTGATTTAACTGGAAGACATCAGAGTTTGAATGGGATATTGATAATTGTTATCCAAAACGAATGGTAGTTGATTGTAGAATGAAAAGAGGACCTTATGACAATCGAGTGGCTAGGAAGTGACCTTTATTGGTTTAGGAGGCTCCAACCACGCCTCTAATGTGATATCCGCCGCTACTACTAGAACTGGTTTGAAAGTGGGTGTGGAAGCCTACTTAGCGTATGTGTGATAGATACTCTAAAAAGGCGGAGCCTAGTCTATCAAACATCCCAAGATGACTGAGATCATTAACACCTCGGGGCAAGTAAAACATCTCTTTGTAGATTGATCTCATCTGATATCACGATCTGGAGGATTATGACAGACGGAGAAGACGCGCTAGAACTACATACAGAGTCCTTTGCAATGTCGTTTTAGTTGACAAATGCAATCTGGCAAGTTTTATGATTTAATGAATCGTGTTTTCCTGGGCCGTATGGACTGCATGTCGTCAGATAGATCCTTTCGTGGGTCGGGGTGGATCGGAAGATCATGATACACACCTTCTGGGCAAAGGTTAAATTGTTAGTTGCAAATATATGGAAAAACCAAAGAAGTGTGAATGAATACAGTGTCATTTCTCGGACACATCGTCTAGAAGAATAATTCGCTGACGAAATAGTGCAGCGTGATTATTGAATGGAAACCACCAGAAATGTCATATGCGAGTTTCGATTGAAGTACATTACGTATATTCGTCAGGCAGTTTTCAATGATCGCACTCGATGACAGATTAGTCGCGTTGTTGAGACTGAGGTGAGAGAAACATGTCAGGTTTAAAGTTGCATTTGGAACCGAGGCAATCCTGCTCTACTCAAACTGACCTACAAAAGAAAGAATAATGTGATTTTTAGTGATGCTTCATTAAACGGACTTGGATGTGTCCTATGCAAGAGTAAAGTGGTGCCAGTCATATGTTGGGGCCATGGTTATGTCATGCTCTTGGCGGCTGATTTAATACGTGATTAATTGATACATAAAAAGGGGGCCAGTTATTTAGATGTTATATAGTACATATAAGCTGTACTGGACAGGTATGAAATGAGAATAGAACAGAACTAGAATACATTTAAACATGAAATACTATTTCAGGTTAGGGTACCGTGTGGTAGAGAAAATAAATATTTAGAAGACCGCTGCCATAGAGTCACCTACTATATAGTTCCTGAGTATACGAATGTCTGCTTCTATGCATACCACTACATTTCATGATATCATGTAATTTTTTTGAGAGAACTGAAGATAGAATTAAATGTATTTCACTATTAAGGTGAAAAATGGGTGAACTCTAATAATATTTTGTAAATGTATGTTGCAAGGGCATGAAATGTCATTTTGTATCAATATGTTGTACTAAAGAATTGTAACGCCCCAAAAATACCCTAGAATTTTTATAGTAATTTTATTATATATTCTAGGTATGAATTGAGCCAAACTTGGGTTTTTTCAGGAAAATTGATAAATTGTTAAATTGTGAAAAATGAAATGAAAATGTGAGCATATGATTAAATATTATATGCTAAAATGAGAAATCGATTGGAACTTAAGGTCGAGTGAGGAGTAAAATTTCAGAATTTGTAAATGAGGACGTAAGGGCTGCAAATGATGTTTCTAAGTGCTAATGTGAAATAAATATAAATGAATGTGTAAATAAGGAGAAATATAAGTCATGGTTAGAGAAAATGAGAAATTGAAATTGTGTGTGTCAAATTACGGCTTTTACATCTCTAAAGGGGAAATAAGACCAAATGTGGTCTATGAATGTCATTTGAGCAAAACGCAGGGAGCTTGAGAGAGGAAAAGCTAGTTTGTGTGAAGATCAAGATATTTGTGTGGGATCAGTTTTCAAGGCAAGATTCAGTAGCATGAAGAAGTTCAGTAAGTGATTTGGTAGTATGCAATTCAAACCCTAGAATTTCTTTAATGATAAACATAAGAAACCCTAATCCATCCATAGGTTTTACCTAGTAAGAGTGAAGAGGATATTAGAATAAGAATGGAGCGTACTAGAGTTTCATTTGGATTTTTGGGGCATTTTTGAGGTGTCTTAAAAGTAAAAAAATTGAAATCATAAAATGGGCCTTCACAAGAAGGAAGGGCACTTTCATCGTAGCATAGCCCACTGAAGAGGTTGCCTCGCCGCGGTGATGCCTAAGGGCTCCGGTCATGCCTAGCCAGAGCCGCATTACGCCGCAGTGAAGCATTACGCCGCGGCGTAGACACTATTCATCAAGAGCCATTTTCGGATTTTTGTTTTCGAACACCTCGTATTGTACACCGATTGTTTAGGAACCCTATTAAATGACTAATGGGGGTTCAATTAAGAATGAAACTAAGTGAAAAACATACCGTACCTCACCGCCTTGGTGAAGCGATATTCGTTAAGTGTGATTAGTGCTAGTTCACTAAATATGATGTGTGTGATTTGCTAGGGACCGGTGAGGATCACCTAACCCAGGATCGATCAAGTCAAGCAAAAAAAGAAAGAAATAGATTTGGTTTGTTTGTATCTTCCTATTCGCTTCGTGAGTTCGTAAATGTTCGTTTCAAATTTATAAGACAAGCATATTGATTTGTTTTAATTGATTTGAGGCAAATGATTATGAAATGGTTTGCATATGAAAATTGCATGATTATTAGAAAATGAATCGTTTATACAAATGTACATATTGTATCAGATGCAGGTTATGTGCGATTTGAACGCCCTTAATATAATGTTAACCGTTTATTTCACATCAAGGATAGATTGGTATACCAATAAGGGTCAAATTAGCAGTATTGCGAACAAACGTATTGATGTGTCACTCCGATCCGTAGCCCAGCGGGACAGTATCGGTAGTGTTCACGAACTGATTTTAATAACCACCAATGTGCCGCGAACGGATAAGTTATAAAAATAAATAAGCTTTTATATTGGCCTGCAGCCTAGAGGGACCATGTCGGTGATTCCAATATCCCGACATTTAAAACATAAGAAATTGTTATAGAATCAAGACGAGATTGCTGATAATAGTCTATGCATTTAAATGAAATGAAAGTGTATATTTGGGATGATCAATGAACCATAAATGATTGTATATGAAATAAGTATATGTATTGTATTGATAAGATCATTGAATAAAAGATTTAAGTTTGTTTATAAATACATGATTTGACTTTAAACTAAATCAAGAATGGAATCATAAAGAACCACTAAGCATGAAAATGTTTAGCGTATTGTTTTATCAATGCTGGTGTACCTGAGTGAATAGTGATTGCAAAGTAAGATCGAGGAGCGCCGAGTCATAGAGAAATTTATGAAGTATAAGTATATACCCCGTCATTTGCATATCATATCTTTTCAACATGTGATATTTTTTAACAAAGAGTTGAACTCTGAACCATTATTTTTGTAATATATTTAAAGATACATGGTAAACGGTATCAGAGTAAATGTTTATGAGCCTACCATTTGAAAAATGCTTCCGTGAACTGAAACCCTATCCCACCGAAATGACATAAATAAATGTTTTGATAAGATAAATGAAAACGTCAAAGTAAACCGGGCTCTGGTTCGGATCCGCCATTCAGGTCGGGTCGGTGATTCGGGTCACCAAATCTTTGAAAAAGAAAATTTAATAAAAAGGTAAATAAAAAGAATTAAACGAGCGTCTCCGAGTCTTAGTTCGAATCCGCCAACCGGTCGGACCGGGCCTCAAAGGGACGCCACAAGAATAGATATGGGCTGCCTTGAAATGATATGATGTATATTTCTCATATTAATGAATGTATTAGTAATGATATCATATATTCATAAGTATGTCAGGCAAATGCTTGACAAATGGTTTTTGAAATGGTCCACGCCCCTGATCAGTTCACCACGGGTCACTCGAGGGGCGAGACACCCATAACACTTAAGATATGCGTACCTAGGACCTTCATCCATGTTGCTAGTCATTATATCCTCCTCCTTGTCATCTTTAGAGGAAGAAAAGTTGTTGAGGGTACTAAGGGAGCATAAAAATGCCATAAGCTGGACTCTAGCAGACATCACATTCTATTAGAAGACAATTGTAAACTCTCCATCGAGGCTCAAAGAAGGTTAAATTCGGTTATGAAAAAAGTTGTGCTAAAAGAGATATTGAAGTGGTTGGATGCTGGAGTGATCTATCCTATTTTAGATAGCTCTGTAGCTGAGGTTCAAGTAGTACTGGGTGGAGGGTATCACTGTAGTCCAGAATGATAATAACACACTAGATCAAAGAAACTTTCATTAACGCTTGAGAATTTCATGACCAATGGCATCAAGGATGTGACAGAAACTATCTTCAAGGATCACTTTAAAGCCTTTTTCAATTAATTGACCTACGCTTAACGAATTCTAGTCAATTTTTGGTACATAGAGAACATCATAAATTCTCTTAGCATGCAGTGTTGGTTATGACGATTGTTCCTTTCCCTTTAACAAGGATGTAATTGCCATTGCCAATTTCTAATTTTAGTGATGTCAGCAGCTTTAAACTCCAGAGAGTTCCTTTGCTCATTGGTCATGGCTGGTACAACCACTATCAATCAACCAATTTCAATCGAACTACTACTTGCAGAGCAAGATGCCACAAAGAGCTTATCTTCCTCTCGATCTACAAACTTGGGCTTCAAATCCTTAGTTGATTTTTTTTCTTGCAAAATTATTTCAGTATATCAGAATGGATTGCATTTAAGATGAGAATAGTCTCTTCCAGATTAATGAGGCGACCTTCTTTCCGCAATGATGCAAAGAAGGAAGTACCATTGAACTCTATTTTTGCTTTTGTTGTTGCTTGAAGCGAGAGAAACCGAATTTCCCTCTTGGCCTTTCATTTTTTTTTTATTCTTGTTTTTGTCATCTCTATGATGTTTTGCAGGTAAGGCTCCTTCAATGCTGACTTCTTGCAACATGAGCTTCCTCCGCTCTTATGCCTGAAGAGAATTAAGTGATTCTTCCAAAAGAATTTTTGATAAATCATATTTTTCCAAGGTTGTAATTGTTGCTTCCTGAGGTAATTGAAGTGACAAGGATCTTCTGCAGAACTTGAATCATTTAGTTCAGACCCATCTTCACAGTTTGTGGTAATTCCAAGTCTATTTAGTATTCTAATTAGTTTCATATCCTTTACTTTTGGTTCAAATTGAGATGACTTATTGGCAAAGTTAAGTACAAGTAGCTTGGGACTTTACTCTCCTTTCTCTTCTACGCTTATATCTGTGCATGGTGATTGTTTAAAGGCAGCAATTTCAGTCTTCTTTTCCACACCGTCAAAGAGGTCCAAAGATACAGTAAACATATCTCCCATAGAATGCTCCAACAGGAATAATCATTAGTACTAAGAGAGAATGAGAGACTATTAAGCTCCATACATTTCAAATTACACGCATATCCCCTTAAGAAGAGAGCCTGATATATTATATGGTAGATCCTAGAATAAAACAGGAAATAGAGGATGAAAGAAGCTGCATAAAGACGTAGAATTGCATAGAGACACAAATGGTAGAATCTGTGCAACTAAAGATTTTCACGATTGATGATATACAGATGCTAATATGGTAGTAATAAAAGATTTGGCACCAGGTAACATCAAGGGGCCAACATCAGATCTAATATTGATCTAAAGAATAATTACTTTACTAAAGTAGATGAAATGAATTAAAGAAATGCAGGGAATCCAATCCTAAAGCACTTACAAAGCTGTCACAGTTTAATAGAATATTTGACTCTCCATCAAATACTGCCATGACTTTAGGCCAGGCAGAGCTGTAGAGAGTCAAGTCTTTCTATATGGAGAATATATGATAACCATTGCATGGACTACCAGAAACTCATGGCCCATCCTGTTTAAAGTAAGTCTCTTTCCAGTCTTTCAAAGAGGTAATAGATCTTTAGTGTTTTTCTAAAATTCATACACGTATGCCTTTTTTTTCCTCATAGCTTATTTATTGATTTAAATGAAATAATGGATAAATCATAGTTTCAAGACCTGATATTTAGTTGCAGCACACTTCAATATATTAGATGATAAATCAAATTTCTATGTAAATTACTTTTGTGGATTATTTGAAGATAGAAGTATACACTAGTTTTGAGTAAAGAGGAACAATAATTTCTTCATATTGAGATTTTTGAGACATAACATTGTTATTGAACCTCCGTGATGCGAATCAAAGAACAAGATTCTTTTTCAAAACAGAGACTAATGCAATACTAGATCAGAAGTTAATCATTTGAATCTGCCCAGAAGAAGGTCTGGCGCTTTTCTAATCCTTCACTCAGCAATGTTTCAACCCCTTCATTGTTTGCCAGTAAGAAGTTTGAACAATTAAATGTTAATGAGATCAAAGTACAGGTGTCTTTTCAATACAACTCCTGGTATTTACTTGTATTCAGTAATTAGTTTAGTTTAACAGGTGTTTGTAAGGCTTTCCTCACGAAGTGCTCAGTCAGATGGCTTTAGTTATTGATTGGTAATAGAAAATCAGTATATGGATCCAAACTGAGACCCGCAGCCAGAGAACCGTGGTAGTTTAGATAAGCTTCCTATTTATATTGAGGGGCCAGCAATAGTTTGTATCGTCTGTAAGTACCTAGGTTTCCAGGTTTCCTGCATCCAGAAACACTAAGCAATTCCTTATCAGAATCCATAACCTCTTATATCCACCAAATTTTCAAACAAAATCAGACTATTCATAGTCTCAAACGCCACAGAGACTGGATGCCTTCCTTGGTTCAAGACCCTACCTTCCAGTGAACAGTTTATTTTCTCCTGCTCAATCAGAAATGTCACGCTTCTTTTTATCAACAACAACTCAGATTGGTTAACTGCAAGCCACAAGACTATATCTGGTTCTGGGATGATGAGAAGTCCACCTTTAGTAAATGTCTAAGGGAGATTCAAACTTTGTTCTTGCATCCATGCGGAATAGGGTAGCGCCTTTGAAGAGAAGAGTGGGTCAGAATAGTTTAAAGAATTGGTGGTAGAGCACGAAGAAGAGACTAGTGCCCTGCAATTGAGGGGGGTAAAGTGGTCATACTTAATGTCGATTTACCATTGGTGTTTCAGCTCCTGATCCGTCCCCTCATAAAGAGCTAAAACGTAAAAGCCATGCTCAAGGCTGCATATTATCTTTAATTTTTTTTTCATATCTTCTTTCTCACACACTTGTAGCAAATTTGAGAAGAAAATATAGTTTTTCTTTTTTCATATTATTGCTTTTTTATACTTATCTGCAGGGAATAATGTGCCATAGCTAGAATTAGTCTAGGCACTAGCTTTTCAATAGAAATCTTTATAGAATAGAGATCTTCATTCTCATTGCATTGGATGCTTTAATAATTTTTGAATTAGTATGGATTGAAAAAACAAACTCTCTCTTCCAATACTTTCATTACTTTGACTTTTTTAAAATAATAACATCTTCATTCATCAAGTATATTATTTTACTGTAGTGATTTTATATTGTACTGATTTAATTTGGCCATATCAAAGATTTCCAAACAGCAAATTAGAACTTGGAACCCTTGTGTTCTTTTTACTCAATGTAAGGCTTCTTAGTTATTAAATATGCTATTATTTCCTATGATAGAAAAGTGCTCCAAACTTTGAAAGACAAAAAGTTTGTTTGATGGTGATTTTAGAAAGCATTTTCTGAAAAAAAGAAAAAGACATTTTAGAAAGGTAAAATATACTTCTTAAAATCACTAGCACATACCCTAAATTCCTTTCTTGATTTGTGAAATATTAGTACTGAAGTTCCATTGTGAAGCTCTTCTTCTTCTTCAGAAAAGATCAACTAAACACAAAACTAAGAATGATCCAAGACGAGGTACTGGAAACCATAGATCCCTGTACTCAAAGATATCATTATTCCGATGTTAAAGTAGATTAACACTATCAAAGATAAAATTATACAGGAGGATATGGTATAATAAAAGGAGCTGTTTATTGGCCAAATGGTAGCAGAAATGAATTTAAAGTTAGTAGTAGATGGAGAAGACTGATTAATGATTAGTGAGCATTAGCAGGACCCATGACATTTGGTTTAATCTCATGGGATTTTGCTTTGAGGGTCCCAAATATTTGATTTTAGTAGTTATTAAATATCTTGAGAAGTACATATAATGGAAACCCTTCTCACAGACACACTTAATAACACTAGACAGTGCTATATAACACATAGTTGTAGAAACAAGGATTAGAGACTTCTAATGGCTGTAATACTCTAAGATTTTATATAAAGCCTCAGAAACATTTCTTTTGCAGAAGATTTTTAGCTCCTGATCTCTGATTTGAGCTGATGAAACTTTTGTACCAGGAAGATAGTGTCATCTATAAGCAGGCAAGGGACTCATAGACATTGATGTCAGGTATTTTCAAGAACTTTCGGCGGGGTCTCTGAGAAGTCCAGGTAGAGCAGGAATGATGCACGAGTAAGAGCAGAGGAGAAAAGAAGCTGATAGCGGAAGAGTCACTAGTAAGATATTTCAGATCATATACAAGCGCATTGAAGAAGAACAAATGTTAATCATGATTAGATAGAGAGGTGGCAAAATGATGATAGTGGGCTAGGTGCATACAAAACCTGACCTTCAGATCACAACAATGTCAAGGCTGGAGGAAGAAGTGGAAGGCTGAATCTTAAATCCTACGCAAGCCTTTTCTGTTTTCTCCAAAGATTACCGCAAGACCAAGAATGTCAAATAACAGTATCATGAATATCAAATAAGAGACTAGTCTGCTCCTGTCCCCCGCCCTTTTTTCTTCTTCATCTTATCACTAGTTGTATAGACTTCCACAATTATAGTGTGCTACAGAATATAGAGTGAGAAGAATGATGTTTTTACTTAGTAGACATCAGTGCTTTAAATATTGCGTTGAATATACAGCCCCCAAGAGATTCATGTTGATAAATCAGTGAAGACGTGGGAGTAGAGAGATTCCTCTGTAGTCTACTTATTTAACATTTTGGCCGGACCAACACTTTTCAAGAAATCAAAACAAACTCATCTCATTGGACTAATTCTCAAGGAAATATTTGCAGCAAGTCAGAATCACTCTTTCAAAGTCCTGTGCCTGCCCATGGGAACCAAGAGAACAGCAGAAAAGAAAATCTTCAGTATTTTGCAACTCACTTAACTCTGGTGGTTTCAACACTTTTCAATCAAAACAAACTCATCTCATTGGACTAATTCTCAAGGAAATATTTGCAGCAAGTCAGAATCACTCTTTCAAAGTCCTGTGCCTGCCCATGGGAACCAAGAGAACAACAGAAAAGAAAATCTTCAGTATTTTGCAACTCACTTAACTCTGGTGGTTTCAACACTTTTCAAGAAATCAAAACAAACTCATCTCATTGGACTAATTCTCAAGGAAATATTTGCAGCAAGTCAGGATCACTCTTTCAAAGTCCCAGCTCAGCTTAGTAACAGAGAACAAATAAAGAAAATTTTTTCAGTATTTCTTGCAAACTCACTTAACTCTGGTGGTTGCAGACATGAGTGATTCACGAAAAGAGAGGATAGTGATTGTGCCACACTTCTGCAATATCAGTAGCCTATTTCCAAGATTAAATATAATGGTTATGAGTGCCGGTGTTTAAGAACTGTTTACTTGGTCTATTTTCTGTTTTTTAGCTGATTCAAATCAGCTCAGATTTTTTAGGAATCAGTTTAGTTGTTATTTCTGTTTTTTTATTCCCTTATTTTTCAATAATTTGTTTCCTATTTTTGTATTTAAAAATGCTAAGAATCATTGGATTTAATGAATTCTCGTATTCATTTACATACGTTTCTTAGAAAATTTGATTTACAACAATTGTACTAGAGCTGTAAATTCTTAAGGACCAGTGGTGTACAGCCTTACAAAGAATCCATGGAAGCTGAATCAAGTTTTTCTGCAATTGCTCCTCCAGTTTTTGACGGTGATAATTATAAAATCAAGGCTGTTAGGATGGATATGATTTAAAGGATCTATGGGGGTTACAGAGATTTGAGAAATTCTTTACTCCCTCTCTTCCAGACAATCCGACTATGGCTCAGATTAAGCATCACAAGGAAGTCCAAAGCAAAAGCCTGTTTCTATCCACTTCTTGTTTCTATCCAATTGTTCAACTCCATTGCCTGATAATCTTGTACGCTATGAGATTAATTGTTCTGGAGATGAAGGAGGAAGGCCGCTTCTGGCAATGTCTAAGGGAGATCCAAACTTGGTTCTTGCGTCGGATCAGTGCAGAACAGAGGTAGCGCCTTTGAAGTAGGCCATGGCTGATGATGATGGGAGGAATAATGAAATCTGGGGAGGAATTGCGAGAGAGGTCTACCTTGAAATGGATATAGAGTATCGTGAAGGGAGTGGGGGGCAAAGTGTGGCTTCAATTTCAGTAGATTACCAGTGCAGCCGTTCTGATCATCCATGCTAAGCACTGTGTATCCGGTAAGTCTCTTATCTCTCTATTTTCTTTCCATAATCTCACGAAAAATGACTGCCACATTTGTTCTATCATCCTTGTCCAACGTCAATTCCATATTATTGTTAAATACCTATACATATATCGGTAAATACCGATGTTTTTATTAGAAGAAGCAAAATGCTTAGGGTAACTTTCATAACCGAGTGGGTCCAAAATAGAAAATAAAGGGTCAAGCTGAAATGATGACTAGTCAAACCTGTGGATTTATTTTCTTAAAAACCAAATGAGTCATCAAACTCTCAGGTCGGTATGACCTATAGTTACTTAATCATATTAATAATGTTAGTATTGTGTTGGTAAGGAATTGTTTTAGCAATGTGGATTAATCATGTTCCTCAGGTTATAGTAGGATTATGGCGGTGCCTGGCGCCTTGGTGTTGGTCCCATTGGACTTATTCGCAATACTATAAGCCCCATTTGCCTTGAGGCCAGGATTATGCCCATGGACTTGGTATAGTCAGTCATCCTCTAGAGATGACTTAAATGGCGTAAAGCTTTGGAATGGATATTCAAAGGTTACGGTTCGAGTCCCTTTGGGATATTGGCGTTTATCCCCAGCCAATCACCTGCCACTTTATCAATGAGCAGAGTCAGAACAAATTTTAAACATCCACATGTTAGAAAAAAAATAAAAAATTTGGTGTGGACAGTCTAGTCCATAGTTTGTTGGAATTTGAAAGTCCATGATTTAGGCTATTGTTTTTTCATATTACGAATGATTATGCTCTCTCTACCTTCCATTGACTATTCCATTAATGGGTTTATGTGGAGAAGTTCTATTTGATGTATGGACTAGATGATGTAATAACATTGCTATGTATAAGCTAGTTACAAGAGATTAAATAAAAATCCTCTCTTAGTTGGGATATTTAACTTTGATTAATTTAATATAGTGCAAGATTCCTAGTGTCTCAACTTAAAAAGATTTCCATAGTTCTCGAACACAGGGAACTACTCTGAAAAGTCTAGAGGAGGAAAATGAGTAAGAGATTTTCAGTTTTTTCACATATGATGATTCTTTTGAAACCTTGGGATATTTTTGTGATTGCCAAAAGTTCATTTTAGTTGACTGCTTTGGCTCTATTCTTAATCATGGAGTGATACATATTGTGTTGCTGCTACTTTATTTTGACTTTCTCAAGATTTGAAATTCTAAATAATGGATAACTAATGCTCTTTCAAGACCTAGACATTTTTACTACATGCCATTAATTTCAAATTGTTACTGGATGATAATCAAATTTCTATGTAAATTGCTTTGTGATTATTTGAAGAGGAAGTGTATAAGATCTATTTTTTTTGGAGCAAAGAGGAATTTGGAAGACTCCTGTAGTTAGAGTATTTTTTTCTAGACAACATTGCAAGATATAGAATGCAGTGATGTTAATCAATGAACAATATCTTTTTCAAAACAGAGACTAATAATAGAACTAAGACCCAAGTTTAAGCAGCCGGATTGACCTGGGTTCTCAAAAGAAGGCTTTTAGCCTTTATCTGAACCCTTCCATCAGCAAGTCGGCTTCAACCCCTTCATTGTTTACAGTAAGAAGTTTGAACAATATAGCGCAGTTGAATCTATAATCAGAAGGTACAGGTCTTATTTCCTAGTACTGTATTGAACACAAATGGGTTCCCGCCTGTTCATATTAGTTTCCTCCATTTGTAGTTTCAACCATTTTTGCTTTATTATTATTAGTAATAGAAAAATCAGTATGTGGATCCAAACTTCGAGACCTGCAGCCAGAGCAGAACTGCGGTGGTTTAGATATAAGTTTCCCCATTTTATATTGAGATCAGCAGAACTACATGTGGCTACTTAAGGTTTCAGGTTTTCGCATCGGAAACACTAAGCAATTCTCACCATATCCGACAACCCTGAAGATCATCCAATTAACAATAAAATCGAATTGTTTGTAATAAACGCCACAAAGACTGGATGCCTTCCTTTGGTTCAAGACCTACTCCTTCCCAGTGAACGCTTCGTGCTCGTTCGGCCTCATGGTACCACCAGCTTGTCCTTTCTATTAAATTGTCCAACTCCATTATATCGAGAACAGAAGCTACAAGATTAATTGTTCTTGGGATGATGAAGGAAGTCCGGTTCTTGGTAATGTCTAAGGAGATCCAATTATTTTACATCCAAGAAGTGCAGAAGATGTGATGGTAGCGCTTTAGTGAGGTGAAGAGGTGTTAATGTTAATGGAAAATTGGTGAGGACAGAGTTCGCATTGAAATGGAAAACGAGCGACTGTAGCTCCTGCAACGAGAGTGGGGGCAAGTGTGGCTTCAATTTCACTGATTACCATTTCCAGTGTTTCTGCCCCGACCGTCCTCATGCTGATTACTGTGTTTCTAGTAAGTTTCGCTCTCGTCGCCGGAAAATCGTAGATATAACAGCTTCATAAAAATTTTCAACTCTATTTAAAATTTAATACGAAAATTTTCTCAATATATTCAATCTTTGGCTTTCATTTAAAATACGCTTCGTATTCGACCTTGACAAAATAAAAATAAGAAAACTGTTGCAAACAGTTTTCGTAAATAGTTAAACGCCGAAAATAAAATCCCTGCTTTCAATTTTTAATTGAAATAAAATAAAACAAATAAGTTAGCTTTTCCGATTCAGAATGTTAAAGAATTAATTCATTTTCTTGCTTTTTAAATTTGCTTAATGAGTGTTAAGAGAATCTTTGTTTCAAAAATCTTTTAACCGTGGTAAGAGAAACCAAAAGGAAAAAAGAAATATTTTTAAATAACAGATTTTGAAAGATACAAGAAAGTAAAATGTATACAAAAATACAGCACATATAGTAGTATTAAAAAAATATAAAAATTTGAAATTACTATTATTTTAATTTTAATTTTGAATGTTTTTTATTTTAAAATATTAAAAACATAAATTCTTAAAAATTCTAAAGTATAAATATTTTAATAATTTATTTTATAAAATATTATAACTTCATTAATTTATTATACTTTAGAATTTTTTTTATGAATTTATAATTTTAATATTTTGAAATAAAAACATTCAAAATAAATCAAAATATAAAAGATAAATATAAAAATTAAAATTAAAATAATAGTAATTTCAAATTTTATATTTTTAATTTTATGAACAAACATATTATATTTTGTTTTTTTGAATACATTCTACTTTCCTTTTGTTAAATCTAAATTGCTATTTAAAAATATATGATTAATGCTATTTAAGAACATATTTAATAGGTATTTCCTAGTATTAGTACAATCCTACAGAAAATTATTAATAAAGTAATCTGCCCTTAGTTTTTCATACTTAATAGGAATTATTTTTAATGAATGAACAGTCTTCAGTTTCCATTTTGAAATTTTAAGAATCATATATTGGATAAACCATATATAATTTACAATTCTATTCCTAATTTAATTTTTAATTTTTTGTTTATTTTCTTTTCTTTCATTTTTGTATTATTTTTCTTTATATTAAATACTGCAAGTTTAGCTGAAAAACAAGATAATAAGTAAGAATCATTCCAGTATGTTCAATCTCTGCTTGTACACACCATTCTGAATAACATTGAGGATGATGATGATGATGTGATGGTGATGATCATCATCATCTTCACAATTAATTAATTAATTTTTAAAAAGAGGGGAGGAGAGCACAACACAATTAATTACTTAATTGATTGTCAAAAAGCAATCTTCAAAAGTTTCATAACTTTGAATCCTTTAAAACGGTTATTTATATTCATCCAAATCTGCATTTTTTTTGCCGAAGAGTTTCTCCTATGACATATATATAAGATTGTCTAAATTAGTCCAAGTATAAAAATTTTCCATGAAACTTGGTAGTATTTAATTAAAAGCTGATTAGCTTAAGGCTAAATATATGTGTAAGGAGCTTGAGAAAATCTTCTAAGGTACCAAACTAATGGGATTGCCTTTTTCTAGAGAAAACAAATATTTTTGAAAAAAAGAAATCTGTTTCAGAGCGTTAGATTCCAGATATTTCCCTACAAGACTATTTTATGCCCCAGCTTGACCAAAATTCGATCTCTCTGCACACCTTAACTTACTCCATTTCTAAAGCACAGTAAAGCCATCAATATCGAGTTGATATTGTGTTTGGACAATCTATCTTCAGGGCTTGTTCGTGCATCTTGCAAAGACCTGCATTCATGTTATTAGAAACAACAAATGCTCACAAAAGCAGGTTCACACTTTAAGATCAAGATAGCTCAAACGGTAGATGGATAGCCAATTTTATTCTTCTAGACTGAAAACAGCTCTTTTTATGCAAAACTTTCTACATTAAAAGGTTAGAAAATGCCTTCTCAGGATCACTAGCAGCGATTCTAAAGATAGTGCCATTTTTTCTTGATCGCAATTTTTTTAGACAGCCGCTTGTGTTGCGGTTCTTGTTAGTAGTAGCTTTCTTCTGGAAGAAGGAAGATCGATCAAACAAAACAACCATCCAGGTAGTTTCCTATAAACAACCATGGATCCGTGGCTCTGAAAAGATATTGCCATTCTGATATTAAAAAAGATGACCAACTCGTTCGTATAAATGGAGAAGGAGGATGGTGTTGTTTACAAAGGAAAGCTTGGAACACAGTTAAATGTGCAGTAGTTATCTTGACTGAAACAAAAGGTGATGGAGAAGAATTTTGTCAACAGGCAAATGATGAAGGAGACTTCCACATCAATATTGTCAAACTCCTGTATTTTAATGAGAACCTGAAAGAGCTGATTTAGAAACAAAAACAATGGACCTTTGACATATGTAATGGAAACTTTAAAGATAAATTACCAATTGGGTGGGGAGTATTAAAATTAAAGTTGAACATGATATTTGAGTACCTGTATATTAAGGAATGTTTCCACTCTACATTTTGATACAAAGTTTAAATATTCTTCCTGTAATAATTTTTTCCCAAGACTGATTTGGCCTTGCTGAACTTTGCACCTTGAAGATAGTATCACATTATATTAGGACCTTGTGATATATTGCTCCGGAGGTATTTTCTAGAGCTTTGGTGGGTCTCTCACACAAGTCTGATGTTTGCTGTGGCATGAAGATTATCCAGATATACAGAGAAAGATGCTGATGGTGGAATAGCCACACTAGCAGCGATATTTCCAGATTCCATATACAAGTGCATTGAAGAAGAACAACATCTGGATCACAGATTCATTAAGGAATGACGAGAGAGAATGTGCTAGGAAAATGAAATAGTGGGCTTGTGGTGCATCCAAACCAGACCTCAGATCGCCCAGCAATGCTTCTCGGCGCTGGATATGTTGAAGGGAGCCTGAACCATTGAAAACCAAATCAGTCAAATCCGTTTTCCTAGACTGCATTGTTCATCAACTGCAACAGCATCAGAAATATCAAATGTGGGGATCATTTTTTTTTTCTTCATCGGCAGTATGGAGTTTAGACTTCCAAATACAGCCCCATCGTGTGGTCGATCAAGAGATTCTGTTGAAACCACTTTCAAGAATATTGTCTCGCCGTTTGGGAACTGAGAAAAAGCTGGAAAGAAAATAAAACCTTTTCGGAAATAAAATTTTTTGTTATTTTTCAAGTCACTAAAAATCCTGTTTGTCACATGCAGTTTATTGCGGGTAGGTTCATCTTCCGAGTCTCAAACAGGAAATAATTAATACAAGAATTAATGGTTTCCGCAGCTGCTCAGAGATCTAGCACAGCTCTAAAACTCCAAGGGTAGAGTTTATAATCCAATTGTTATACCCTCTGCTTGGTTCCTGATCAATATAAGTGTTATTCCAAATGTGAATTTTTCTAGGGAGAGAATGGTTCGCTTACTGATCTTGGCAAGCTCATAGTGCTAGAGCAGGACTTTAATTCCTCCCTGTTGCTTACACTTTACTTCTTCCATTGCTGGAAACCAACATCAGCATTCTGCATTTGTTGAATCCTGTTTGGTTAGATTCTGACTACAATGTGGCTTTGTTTCACTTTCCTAGCTCCTTAGCCACCAGTACTGAAAATCAGAAAGAAGCCAACCTCAAAAAGATAAGAGTCTCTTGGTCATATATAGCAACATATGTTATTCACAAAAGTAGATTTAACTGCTATTTGAATTTTATGGGCCATTTGATTGTTCGGGAATCTTTTCAACTTTAAGATTCTGAATTTTTTCAAGTTCTATAGACTGTAGTGACGTTTCAAAATTTTTAGTGGTTTGGCTTTGCATTCATTAGTTGCCCTATCTAACAAGTATTAATATTGAGATCGTAAGAATACTGGTTGAAATTTCCAGTATGAATAAGTTTGTGTTGCATCAAGCTGAAAATTTTGAACAACCAAACAATTCTTCAAGAGAAGCCAAATGTGTATCAAGATAACCTCTCAAACAGAAACAAGAAAAAAAGTTCAATCAGGAAAACAGAAAGATGGGCAAGTTTCTCAGTTCAGCTTGGTTGCTCTGGAAACAGGATGAGATAGAGTTCCAAACATCCAACTACATCACAAAGACCATAGTTGCGGCAGGTTTGACAAATGATGTATTATATGATAACCCTCCCATCAGCGGCGACAGCTTCTTGTCAATGGTATCATAATATTTCAGAACGACATGGCCCCCAAGAATACAAAAGTAAGGTGAGTTGTGAAATGGGTTGGCACTAGGAAGAGTGCCATTGTATGGGTGCCCCTGGAGCCACACCGTCCAAAGCACAAAGAGTCAGCAGTCTAGATAATGTGAGAAAGACCACCATTTGTATCCGAAGACAAAGATGAATAGGAAAAAATCATGTATTACTTTATAATTAACATATATCCATGTGCACATGCTCATTATCTTATCTTATCAAGCAAAATTTTAGCGAATTGCTTAGCGGGAGCTTCTTCCAGTCATATTGATGGCCATGATCTGTCTGTATTTTTACTTCCTTGGAACATATTAAACATGAAATATAGAAACTTTGATTTAGAAACTTTGGTCTCATGGATTAGGTCTATGATCACGGAAGCAAATGGCAGGAAAATAGGTAATATCGATCCTTAACAAATTAAATGACCTTTGGGAAGGAATTAAAAAATGTGAATGTAACTGGAAAAGATCTCAGTCAAAGAAGAAGTTAATGTTAAAGAGAAATTTTGTGCTGCTTGTTGTAGTTGTGGTGCTGTGCATGAAGATACTTGTACAAGGGTTTTACAGTCAGCAAATCTTCAGAATCCAGCATATATCACCTATAAAACAATATATTATAGTGCTATGAAACAGGCAAAACAAGCCAACATCACTTATTTTGAAAGAATTTAGTCCAAATCACTGACTGCATATCGAAACAATAGAGAGTAGCAAGCCAGGGCAAGCACTTCATAATCTCTGATAAAACCATGGTCTTCTATTGAAGGTGACATCTGTAATATGAATAAAAGAGTCAAGAAGACCTACCACACATCCCTCTTCAATGAAACAATAGCTACTATCATGGTTGTAGCAGCTATCAGTGGTGGAGCAGAAGATTCATTTCCTAGTAGGCAATCGATAGAATGTGTCCCAGGTTGATAACCTTTGATTTGAATTTTTTAGATTTTCAGTGTGAATAAATAATATACAATTTTTCAAATGTATTGTAAAGAAAATAAATAAATAATAGAATAATTCAATTTGTAATTCACTGTTCCCATGTCTCTCCGTCTCTACCAATACCCAAGACCTGAATTAGGGTTCGTTGTAGTTGGGTTTAATAACCCTCATGCAAATGAAATATTTATATTACAACTAAATCATGCTGTGGTAGTTATTATTCACTCAGGCAGAAGAAATAAACAACAGCTAGCAAACTAGCAAATCAACCATTATCTGTTTCCATAAAAATCGTAGCCAATTAGCACTATTATGGTAGAGAACAGAATTCGATTCAGTATTTAGAAGATACCAAGCGAATGTAAACATCCTGTTTGAGGTAGTAAAACAGAACAACACACAGAAATCCAATAATGGAGTAAATGAAGATTCTGCTGACATAAGTTTCAACCATGTCCTGGCCAAACATGAGGTAGAGATCCCATGAGGCCTTCAAGTAACAAACACTTCCCAACACACAAATGTGGTTGCAGAAACTTATTTCATTCTTGAAAAGCTGCAGAGAGCTCCTTCCATTTGTAGAAGGAAATAGTTTCAGAAAGTTCTAAGAAGAAAGACGAATTTTTATAAATTACGGGAGCGAAAATAAATCATTTTAATGAATATTAGTGATGTTAGAACTTAACAGTGCAATAATTAAGCTCCACTTTAATTAATTTACCTTTTAAAACAACATTTATGTTATTCCCCTCGCCTGTCACATAAAGCTAATTAAGTAAAGATTTATTTACCCAGAAATCTTCCAACAGATCATCTGGGTATTTTAAAACTTCAGATGATACAAGGCGCGCAATTGGGTCTACAGAATGAATCCTATCATCAATGTGTGGGAAGCAAGTCAGACCTTAACTTAGGATACAATTTGGGTCTATAATGAATCCTCTCTCTCTAAATGTGGTCAAAATTGAGCAGGCTGGACTGGTTTGAGAACTAACTAAGCCAAAGCCAAATAAGAAACAGAATTAAACCTAAATATAACCTAATTTAACTTTCCTTAACCCGATAATTTTAACTTGAACTGAATTTCAGTTCAGGTTAACCTCGGGTTGATTTTATATTGGGTGGGTTTATCAGGTTGATCGGGTTAGGTTAGGTTAAACCGGATTGAGTTAAAAAATTTATTGAGTTCTACAAATAAATTATGAATTAAAAATATTTAATTCAATTCTTTAGATACCTTAGAATGATTCAAACTATAATATATTCGATGTAAAACATAATCAAATTCAAACAAACCCAGAGGATGAGGAAACAAACATCCCAAAGAAATAACATAATAACATTAAAGTTTCATACATTCGATAATACTAACGACTTGGGGAATGAGATCTTTAGCTTTAGTAACGTATACGTCCAAGGATTTGACTTATTATTCCGTTAGATCAACAGATTTTCGCACGCTCAATCACTCACTCACAAGTAAACACCGCAATGTGACGAATGAAGAAATAAAATCATCAGTACTGAAGACACACACAGCTCACACGCCTACAACAAGCACGGTCGACGAAATCACAAAAACAAATTAAAAACCAAATATGTGTGGAAGAATGATGAGAATCAAAGACAAAAGATCCATTTAAACGACGTACAATCATAGGTGGAAGTTTTTCCAAGAGCTTTCAATGGCCATATAAAGTTTATTTGAACAACCTACTTTTGTTATATAGTCGTTGAACTAAGTCTTGACAAACCGGCTTAACAAGGAAGTTCATGTAAATTTAATATCCTAATACTTATATAATGATGTCTGTGGTAAAAATAAATAAATTATATTTTTCCTGAGTTTAAATGGCTAAAAACTAAAATGATAATAACTATGGGACTTGATAATAGCCAAATAAATTTAGAATTAAATGATTTAATCTAAGGGTCATAAACGAAATAAGTGCCAAAGATAAGTGAGATGAAATGAAGAGGAAATGAAGCTTTAAAATGAAAAAAAAAATGAGAAAATGATAATTAGTGGGTAGCCAAACATGGCCTTAGTCATGTGAATGGATAAAAGACAAAATTCTTTGGTCTTTGAAATGTCATAACCTACATTTTAGGCAAAGGTAGAGTGCAGAGCTAGGCAACACTATAAGAGAAGAAGAGAAGAACTTGGTGATTTTCCTCCATATGATCAAGAATTTAGGTGATCAAAAAGAGAAATAAGAAGATTGAAAGAGATTTGAGGTAAGTAAAACAAACCCTAACCCCATTTTTCTTATGTTGAAGTTGTGGCATCCAAATAAGAATAAAAGGGCTGTATCAATATCAGTCATGCTTTTTGGTTGTTTGATTGGCTGTGGTCCTCAAATGAAGAATTTTTGTATAAATGAAATGTTGGGTTTTTAGGGGAGATGCTGTCAAAATTTTTCCAAAACTCATGTTTTTGTTTTGGCTATCACTCATCCGAATTGAGTGATTCAAATTTTTGGGTAAACTAGACTTCTATGAGAACAAATATCCCTGAAATAAGTGTATTCAAATTTGGACCCCATTGACCTAGAAGTTCGTCAAGCTAGTCTCAAGCTGAAATAATTCTTGCCTGGGCCCCGATAAGGCCAAGCCGTGAGCAGCTTTCTACATAGCTTACACCCTGGGCTATCACTCATCCGAATTGGAGGATTCGTATTTCGGATAAACTAAACTTCTAGGAGAACAAATCTCCTCAAATACGTATCCAAATTTTGATCCTATTGAACCTATAACAACCAAAGTGAGACTGCTGGGTCAATTGGTGTTTCACATTGATACAATTAGTGTTTGAGTATTTGGTATTTAGGTCATAACTGCCAATTAATCAATATCCAAATTATGATTCAATTTTTGGGTAAACTACACTTCTAGGAGAACAATTGATTTGAAATAAGTCAGATCCAAATCACACCCATTTAACCCGTAAAATTTATCAAACTGAGGTAATGAGCGCTAAAGTATAATGATAAGAATGTCTAAGGATGAGGAAATGGGGAAAAATTAAAGGAAAACAACATCGGAAGGGAGTCGGCAGAAATAAGACCTAAATAGAAACCTTAGAATACCCAACTATAGGAGCCATTGGCTTGGTGGATGGATTTGTAATGAACAGAGAAAAGCCCAAGTCGAGGTCATCAAGATTCGAGGACAGAAATCACACACACCATGGTTTGCCCGCCTCTTCTCTAATTCCAAAGTTTTTTAATGATTACAAAATGATTTGAATTGTTGTAATGGTTTATAAGAAAAGTATATTGATTTGAGGCAATTGATTGTGAAATGATTTGCATATAGAAAAAATTCCATAGTCTTTTAAAAATGAATTGTTTGTATAAATGTGTACATACTATCATATTTTTCTATGAATGGTTGAACGCCTTAATAGAATGTTAAGTTAGAATTCAAGTTGAGGATAGATTGGTATGCTCCCGATAAAATTCAATTAGCGATCTCTGCATGAGCGAGCGTAATGATGTATCGCTCCGTCCGTAACCGGTAGGACGATGTCAGTAGTGTTCCGCAAATTTATTGCAATAACCGGTCGCTGACAGCGGGATATACATTTTATAAACAAAATGTTTTATGCGGCTGCTGGCCAGCGGGACCATGCCGTGGTCATTTAGCTATACTGCAAGAAAGCATAGGTTAAATTCATTGAAGCGGAATTAAATGTTTAAGAAAATTGTGAAATGCATGATTTGTGTTTTGAATGATTTATTGCATATGAAAGTGCATATTTGAAATGATCAATAAACTGTAAATGAATGTATATGAAATGAATAAATGTATTGTATTGCATTGATCATTCAAAAAGGTTAAAAATCATTGTTTAGAAAAATTACATGATTTGTATTAAACTGAAATGGAAGAGAGAACTATATAGAACCACTAAGTATAAAAATGCTTAGTGCCTTGTTTTATATCGTCGCCTTGATACCGAGAGAACATATGCAGCGTGGGTGCGGTGAATCATAATCATCGTCAAAGTCACACAGAGGATAAGTAAAGCTCCGTCACATGCATACATGAAATTATTCGACTCATTTTGTACAAACACTTTTATGATAATTGAACTCTGATTATGTTTTGTAAATATTTGGATGTTGAAAACGGCTAATAATGCCGCATTATATAAAGGTGGGAAATGGACCAAATGAGCATGAAATGTCATATCAAATGAAAAAGAGTTTTGTGATCAAATGATGGGCCCCTTTTATGTTAAAGTGGTATTTATGTACATATATATTCATTGAGTATTTGAAATGTGTTTAGAAAAGTAATTGTATTTGGATTATTCAAAATGATTCAAAAAAAAAAAAAAAAAAAGTGAGGACCGCGTCCCTAAGTTCAGGTTCGGCCTCCGGGTCGGGTCGGGTCGGGTACGGCTATGCTGGTCGTCACATATTTAGTGGTATAAGAGCTAAGGTTTAGGTGATTTTACAAAATGATTTTTTTTTTTTAAATTGTTTATGACATGCATTGCATTTGCATATAAAGGATGACGTGACTCTGATGCTGATCTTGTTGGTCTTAATAGGTAAACATGGATGGTTCAGAACCTCATAGGGTTAAGAATTTGACTCGGGAGAGTCTTGAATAGCCTTGTTAGTGTGGATGGTGGGCGGCGTCACATGCTCCATCGATACATGAGGCGAGTCAATGGTAGGAGGTACTATGGATATCCTCTAGCAAGTAGCTCAAACATTGCAAATAGCAATGCAACCAGATTGTTCCTCGTGATCATCTATAGAGAATGCGAAATCTTGACCCGTAGATTTCCTTGGGAAGAAGATGATGAGCCTTCACTGGCGGAAAATTGGCTCAAGGCGGGAGAATCTTTGCGACAATGCATTGCACAGAGGAGAGGGAGATTTAGAGTGTGTGACCTCATTACTACAGGGATGGGAAGCTTCTGGGTGTAGGTTTAGGTGACCCTAGTGACTAAGGAATTCACTCGGTTGAGCAAGTATGCTCCCGAGATGCTAGTGACTAAGGAAGAGAAATGCCGTAAGTTTATAAATGGCCTCAATGACCATATTTGGGCCCATGTCACGAGATTTTTCCGTGATCACTTTTCTAAAATTGTGACATGTGCTCTAAATGTTGAAAGAGTAAAGAAAGAAGAGTATGAAAGAAAATAAAGAGTAGTATGTAGCAGCTTCCTTGGAAATGCAGACCACCGGGAGAACGAAATTTGAATCAAGGACAGATTCTCACTCTTGTTCCTATTTTCAAATACATTTCCAAATACACAATGTTAAAACTATATAACTCTTTTACCAAGGTAACTGTATAACTCTGATACTAAAATAAATATGTGACACCCTTTTTAAATACCAGTACATTTACTTTTACGATATATTCAAATACTAATACAAATACAAATACATATACGACCTTATTATAACAATTTAACCGTAGCTTTGATAAAACAAAATATACATTCCTTAATTTAAATAGGGTCCTTCGTTTTGTTTTTAATACACATTTTCCATTAAATATGGCAGTACATGCCCATTTGGGCCATTTGTCACCTTTATACATTATGACATTATAAGCGGTTTTAATACAAAATTCTGGCTCAAAATCGAGTTCACTTTTGGTCCTAGTTTCAATACAAAAAAAAAAAAAAATAAGAAAAAAAAAAGCGAAATCAAATTCATGTATGCATGTGGGGAGCTTTACTTTTTCTGTGTGGCTGATGATGACTCGAATCTAGTGGCTCTTATCTTCGTACCTATTCTCTGATTTCTCTGTGATGGTAAAACAACGCGCTAAGCATTTCAAACGAGTGGTTCTATAGTTCACTCTTAGATTTAAGTTAATCACAAATCCATGCAATTTTTTTCTAAATAATGCTTTTTAACCGCTGCATGGATATTCGATGCAATACAATACATATATTCATTTCATATACATTAATTTACAGTTTATTGATCATTCCAAATATGCACTTTCATATGCAATAAATCATTCAAAACACAATTCATGCATTTCCAAAATTTTCTTATCATTTTGCCCTTAAGCAAATTTAACCTATGCTTTCGGTGCACAGGATAACGAATCACCAACAGGTCACATTGAAAGTGGTCGATGCTCAAAGTTTTATATAATAGTACAGTCCCCCTTTGAAATTTCTTTGAATGGTTATTAAAATCAGTTAGTGAACCTACGATATTGTCTGTGGCTACGGATCGGATGACACATCATTATGTTCGGCCTTGATCTTGCTCATTTGACCCTTATTGGTATACCAATCTATCCTTAACTCGAATTTTAACGGTTAACATTCTATTAAGGGCATTCAAATCATTCATAGCAAAATACAATGTAGTATACATACGTTTATATCCAATTACTTGGATACTTATGCAATTTTTCATGTGCAATTCATATGACAATCAGCTATATCAAATCAATTTAAAACAAATCAATATGCAATTTATTGCAATTCATTTCAATAAATCCACTTATTTCATAATTCTACAAACATTTTAGAAATAGAGAGAGAGAAGTCGAGAACAAACTCTAAAATGGAAACAAAAGAGAGAGTGAAGAACAGGACTAAAAAGCATTGCCCACTTTGATTCCAATCCTCGATCTCGATCAATTGAGACCTTCCTCATAAATCGGCCCCTATTTCAATACAATTAACAATCATATTATTAATTAGAGTATTCTAAGAGTTCTGTTAGGTTTACCTTTACTCGACTCCCTTCCGATTTTATTGTTCCTTTTGTTTTCCCATTTTCTCATCCTTAGACATTCTTATCATTCTATTAGCTAAAGAGGCGAAACAATGTTTGCCCGACAACCCAGTTCTTAGGCGACGAGTCTGAAACATTTTCACCATAACTTTTATACTTGTACGAACCCTTTCGTTCGTATTAGGGTCCTCTTTATCTGATAGATTGTTAGAATTAACAGAAGAGAGGAACCAAAACATGATTTGCAGGTACCCTTAGGCGAGGCTTCGCTACGCCTAGGTGGAGAGGTTCGCCTAGGCGGAGCATGCTACGCCTAGGCGGATCAGAACAATTGCGAATTCGGCCATCGAGTTCGCCTAGGCGAAGGGGCCTTCGTCGAGGCGTGCACTCCTACGCCTAGGCGTAGGGGTGTCGGGCTAATGCAGAATTGACCATTTTTGGCCATTTTCACCTGAAATCTCTCCTTCCAAACCAAAACCAACCCAACCAAAACAAACTACAACATTTCAAAACACTTTTATACCACATTTGGGGTTTTATTAAACCCAAACACAAGTAGAAAGAGAGTTGGGGTTTAGTTTTCTTACCTCAGCCTTGATTCTCTTTCCTTTCTTCTTCCTCCTTCTTGATCAATTGTCCATGATTACATGGAGAAGTCACGAAGCTCATTTATCTTCTGTGATAAGCCTCTTCTTTCTACTCTCTAAATGATCTATTTTCAGATGTTTGATCTTATATGTTCTTATCAAGGACGATTGACATATATAATTCTCCTTTATTCTCATTTCTGAACTCTTGTTTAGAAATGCATTGTGACATGAAGACGATAAATATAATTTTGATACGAGTGTTGATATTTTTATCAAGGTTGTGGATTCTAATAAAATTTTCGGATTTTTTTTTATATCATTTTTCATTTTTAGCCATTTAAATGCCGGAAAAATATAATTTAATTTATTCTACACCCTTAACATGATATAAAACTGTTAGGGTATTTTCAGGGCGTTACAGGGTAAACAAAACCCTAGACAATCAAGTTCATATCAGCACCAGAGAAAGAAATTTAGAGGACCACAAGGTTCTAATCGACCTATAGCCTCAGTGCTTTCAGCTAGAGTAGTAAAATTTATTCTACTAGCACCATTAGTTGCTAGTGCACTAGGATGTTCTTGAGAGGACTAAACTCCTCCTTGTGCACACATTGTCTGAGAAACCCTAAAGGAGAGTGTTGGAGATTGACGAGGTGCTTTGTTTGGTATGGATCGATGAGCACAAAGTGAAAGATTATCTAGAGCTTGTTACGCTCGCACCCGGGCTGGGGAATGCAGTTTTACTTGATCTGAGAAAACGGGACGACAAAGTGTTGCATCACCCAGAGTGTGTCTGAGAGACAAGCGACACAGACTATGGGTAGGCAGGATGCTCGTGCTCCGGCCGGGAGCATATGTAATGAAGCGTGGAAGAAGATTCATAGGATGCGCGATAGTTGGTAATTTCTATATCTTTGAGACTATTGTACATGCGTGATAGATCTAAGTTCAACCGGCTCCCCATATTTGTACTACCATTCCGAGTTTGGGTAGTTTACCGAAGAGTAAAACCAAGTATGACATTTTGGTGACAAATCCACTTGGGCATAATGTCATTGTGAATAGAGTTTACAGAGATTGTCCCATCAAAATATGAGAGTATGAGTTTCCGGGAGACTTAATTGAGTTATCATTCAAAGAGTTCGATGTGATATTGGGGATGGATTGGCCAAGTGGTAGTTGATTGTAGAATGAAGAGAGTGACCTTAAGGGCATCAAGTGGCGAGGAAGTGACTTTTATCGGCGAGAGGTCGAACCACCTCTCTAATGTGATATTTGCCGCTACTGCTAGAACGATGGTTCGAAAGGGGTGTGAAGCCTACTTGGCGTATGTGATAGATACAAAAAAGGCAGAGCCTAGTTTATTAGACATCCCTATAGGTTGTGATTATTCAGATGTGTTTCTGGAGGAATTGCTGGGATTGCCTCCACACACAAAGATTGAGTTTGTAATTGACGTTGTTTTGGGTGCCACTCCGGCATCCATTACACCGTATAGAATGGATTTAGTAGAGTTAAAATAATTGAAGCTTCCGTTGTAAGAGTTGTTAGAAGGTTATTCGATCAGTGTATCACCATAGGAATAGGTGCTCTTTGTTAAGAAGAAAGATGGTACATAGGTTGTGTGTTGACTATAGGAGTTAGATAAGATGGCGAGTGAAGAACAAATATCAATTTACCCGAGTTGATGACTTGTTTGACCAATTGAAAGTGCAATTGTCTTTTTGAAGATTAACCTACGATCTAGATATCATCAATTAAGGATTAAGGATTTGGATGTGCATAAGACAGCGTTTAGAACGTGATATGGACATTATGAGTTCCTTGTAATGTTTAGGTTAATGAGAATCACCAGCGGCTCATGGACTTAATGAATCGTGTTTTCCGACCGTATGTAGATCAGTTTGTCTTGGTGTTTGTAGATGAAATCCTTGTGTATTCAAAGGATTGGGAAGATCATGATACACACCTTCGGGTAGTGCTAGAAACCTTGAGAAAGGAACAGTTATATGCAAAACTGAGCAAATGTGAATTTTGGTGAGAGAAGTGTCCTTTCTTGGACACATTGTATCAGAAGAAGGAATTTGAGTGGATCCAAAGAAGATAGAGGTGATTATTGAATGGAAACCATTGAGAAATGTCACAGAAGTGCGTAGTTTCCTGGGATTGGCAAGTTACTATAGAAGGTTCGTTTAGGGGTTTCGTGACTACGACCTGCCGATGTGAGATTGCTCGAAAAGTCTTGAGATTTGAGGTGGAGTGAAAGTGTTAAGCTAGTTTAAAAAGTTGAAAGCATTCATACTTAGAGGCGGCACCGGTTCTTACTCAGTCGACCTACGGTAAAGAATACGTGATTTTTAGTGATGCTTCATTAAATGGACTTGGATGTGTCCTTATGCAAGAGGGTAAAATGGTAGCTTATGCTTCAAGGCAGTTGAAGCCGCATGAAAAGAACTACCCTATGCATAATTTGGAATTGGTCACAATTGTGTTCATATTGAAAATATGGAGATACTATCTTTATGGAGAAAAGCGTTTCATCTACATCGATCACAAAAAGGAGTCTTAAGTATTTGCCCTCATGAGGCTTAACGAGACAACGTAGATGGATGGAGTTGATCGAAAGTTATGATTGTGTGATCGATTATCACATCCTAGGAAGGCCCGATGTAATGCGGATGCTGCGAGTAAAAGTCGGTCTGGCGCTTCGAGTGTTGAATGCTCATTTGTCATTGTCAAGCGGTCTGATAGTGGTGAATTGATATAAAAGCGGTTTGTTAAGCAGGAGTCTTCAAAGGTCGCAAAGAATGATGAGAAAATTCTTATGATTATGTCGGAATAGAGTGGGGAAAGAAACTGAGTTTACAGTGAAAGTTGATGGATTCTTGTACTATAGAGATCGGGTTTGTGTACATAATGATGATGAATTGAAGAAATCCATTCTTGAAGATGCACACAGTGGATCTTTTGTTATGCATCCTGGTAGTACAAAGATGTATCAGGATTTAAAGACTTCATATTGGTGGTCCGGAATGAAAAGAGATGTTTCAGAATTTGTGACCAATTGTATGGTGTGTCAGAAAGTGAAGGCATAACATCAAGTTCCTTTGGGATTATTGTAGCCTATTAAAATACCCAAGTGGAAATGGGACGAATCACAATGGATTTTGTGGTTGGGTTACCAATGACAGGAAGAAAGCATGACTCAGTTTAGGTCATGGTAGATCGATTGACTAAGTCAGTTCACTTCCTACCAGTGAGAACTGACTATTCACTTGACAAGTTGGCAGAGCTTTACATAAGGGAAATAGTTCGGTTACATAGGATTCCAATATCGATCATTTCATATAGAGATCCGAGGTTTACCTCGAGATTTTAGGGAAGTTGCAAGAGGCTTTGGGCTCTCGTGAGATTTGACACGACGTTCCTCGTAGACGGATGGACAATCGGAAATAGTGATCCAAGTGTTGGAAGATATACTAAGAAGTTGTGTGATTAACTATGAGGATAGTTGGGATAGACACATTCCTCTAGTTGAATTTTTGTACAACAATAGCTTCCAGTTGAGTATTGGAATGGCGCCTTATGAGGCTCTCTATGGAAGAAAATGCAGAACACCATTGTGTTAGATCGAGTTAAGCGAGAAGAAGATAATTGACCCCGATTTGATTCAAGAAACCGAGCAAAAAGTGAAAATGATTAGAGAAAGATTGAAAGTGGCCACAGATAGACAAAAATCCTACGCTAGCATGAGAAGAAAGGATATTCGATATGAGATCAGCGAAAAAGTGTTTTTGAAAGTATCGCCTTGGAAGAAGGTAATGAGATTTGGGAAAAAGGACAAGTTGAGCCCTAGGTTCATTGGGTCATATGAGGTGATAGAGAAAGTGGGTCCAGTGGCGCGCAATGGCTTTACCTCGGGAGTTAGAAAGATTCATAATGTTTTCCATGTATGATGTTGAAGTCTGAGGTTAGACCCATCGCATGTAGTCTGCCGAAGGCGATTGAGGCTTAGGCCAAGATTTGGCCGTATGAAGAAGGCCATAAGAGATCTTGGCTCGAGAAGTGAAAGAGTTGGAGAAAAAGCGAATCTCATTGGTAAAAGTGCTATGGAGAAACCCTGAGACCGAGGAAATGCACGTGGGGAAGCGAAAGGATTATGCGACAACAATACCCTCGATTGTTCAATGAAGGTAATTTGAAGACGAATTCTTTTAAAAGGGAGAGAGTTATAGCATACAGAAAATACCTAATAGTTTTATAACATGTTCGAGGTGTAAAATAGAACCAAATTATATTTTTAAGGTTAAATGGCTAAAACAAAAAATGATAAAAACCTGAAAATTTTATAAGAGCCAAATAAATTTGGTAAAAATGTCAAATGATGACCTAAGGGTCATAAATGAATAATGTAAGTGCCAAAGTATAAATGAGAAGAAATGAAGCTTTAAAATGAAAAAAAAAAAGAAAGAGAAATGATGAATTAGTGTGTAGCCAAACATGGCCTTAGTCATGTAATTGACAAAAGACCAATTTTTGGTCTTTGAATGCCATAACCCACTTTTTAGGCAATGGGGAGAAGAGAGCTAGGGCACACTATGGTTGAGGAAGAAGTGAAGAACTTGGTGATTTTCATCCATAAGATCAAGGATTTAGGTGATCAAAAAGAGAAAGAAGAATAACGAAGAAGATTGAAAGAGATTTGAGGTAAGTAAACCAAAACCTAACCCCTATTTTCTTGTGTTTGGGTTAGGGAAAACACCAAATTTGAATAAAAGTGTTTTATTGGTTGCTCTAAGTTGTTTTTGGTTGTTTGATTGGTTGTGGTCCTTAAATGAGGAATTTTTGTATAAAGGAAATGTTGGGTTTTTAGGGGAGATGCTATCAAAATTTTCCCAAAACCCATGTTTTTGTTTTGGCTATCACTCATCGAATTGAGTTATTCAAATTTCTAGGTAAACTAGACTTCTAGGAGAACAAATCTCCCTGAAATAAGTGTATTGAAATTTGGACCCATTGGACGAATTACGTCAAAAGTGAAGCTTTGTTTTGAATTCGGTGCAGTTTGGTTACAATACATTTTGGTGTTTGGGCGGTATCGGTATTTAGGCATGCTTGTCCATTACTCATACGAGATTGAGTAGTTCAAATTTAAAATTAAGTGAACTTCTAGGAGAACAAATCTCCATGAAATAAGTATATCAAAATTTGGACCTCATTGAACCCAGAAAATTCATCAAAGTGAGCCTTTGTTTTGGTCCAGTGCATTCGGGATGCGATGCGATTTTGGTGTTTCGGCGGTTTCGGTATTTAGGCCATAACTTGGCCATCACTTATCGAATTAAGTAGTTCAAATTTCTAGAATTAAGCTAGACTTCTAGGAGAACCAATCTCTCTCGAATAAGTGTATCCAAATTTGGACCCACCCGAAAATTCGTCAAAAAGGCATATTGATGCTTAAAAGAATGATAAGAATGTACAGGATGAGGGAAATGGGGAAAATTAAAGGAACAATGTCTTAGGAAGAAATTCGGAATTAGAAATAAGACCTATAGAAACCTTAGAATACCAATAATATATGGTTGTCATTTGTGATGGATTAGGGGCTAACGAGGAGAAAAGCTCAAGTTGAGGTCGAGATTCCGAGGACATGAATCGAAGGACGACAATATTTATGGTTTGTTCTCCACTTCTCTCTCTAATTCCAAAGTGTTTGAATGATTAAAAAATGATTTGAATTGCTGAAATGATTTATAAGAAAAAGCATATTGATTTGAGGCAATTGATTGTGAAATGATTTGCATATGAAAAATTCCATAAGTACTGAAAATGAATTGTTTGTATAAATGTACATACTATACTGTATTTTTCTATGAATGATTTGAACGCCCTTAATAGAATGTTACAACCGTGATTCAAGTTGAGGGGATAGATTGGTATACGATAAGGGTTAAATTGGCGGTACTACGAGACGAGCGTAATGATGTGTCTCCGTCAGTAGCCCGGAGGCGATGCTCGGTAATTCACGAATTTATTTTTAATAACTAGTCAGTAGCCCAGCGAGATCGTATTGTATTATAAAACAAAATGTTTTTATATCGATTTGTAGCCTAGTGGGATCGTACCGGTGATTCCGTTATCTTGTGCACTGAAAGCATAGGTTAAATTCGTTTAAGGGCAAATTGAAATGTTAAGAAAATTGTGAAATGCATGATTTGTGTTTTGAATGATTTATTGCATATGAAAGTGCATATTTGGAATGATCAATAAACTATAAATGAATGTATATGAAATGAATATATGTATTGTATTGCATTGATCATTCAAAAGGTGAAAAGCGTATTTAGAAAAATTGCATGATTTGTATTAAGCGAAATGGAAAGAGGAAGCTATAGAACCACTAAACATGAAAATGCTTAGTGAGTTGTGTATATCATCGCGCAGGTATCGAGAGAACAGGTACGAAGATGTAAACCGTAATGAATCAAAGTCATCGTCAAAGTGACACGGAGGATAAGTAAAGGCTACATCACGTAATATAAAGTGTCGACTCATTTTGTACAAACACTATTATGAAAATTGAACTCTGATTATGTTTTGTAAATATTTGGATATTGAAAACAGTTAATAATGTCGCATTGTATAAATGTGGGAAATGGACCAAATGGGCATGAAATGCCATATCAAATGAAAAAGAGTTTTGTGATCAAATAGTAAGGCCCCTTTGTAAGTGGTATTTACGTACATATATATTCATTGAGTATTTGAAATGTGTTTAGAAAAGTAATTGTATTTGGATTATTCGAAATGATTAAAAAAAAAAAAAGAGTGTGGACCGTGTCCCCGGGTTCGGGTTCGGCCTCCGGGTCGGTCGGTACGTTCTTGGTATCCAGCGTGAAGTCCACCTCCATTATCATGGCTATTGATGGAAATAATCGACTTGATTTTGTGATCAAAGGAGAAAATCCATAGAAAATTTGTGCTCCATATTGTTTCCATAATTCATGCACAGTCAAATACCTATTTTTGAGAGTTTTAGTATTGCAAGTTGTATGATCAAACTTGCCAATTCTTGTGCAAGTCATTAGTTGTCCAATTAGTTTATTATGGTCAAAATATACAGGTTAGGTGTCCAATAAGGAATAGAATAAATTATCTTCATGTTGCTTTTACTTTCAAAAAGATTTTCTATTAGGAGTTGCCTTATTTAAATTAGAAAGTCTTATTTTCCAAGTCAAAGTAGAAGTTGCTTTATTTGATTTAGAAAGTTTGGGGCCTATATATACCCCTTATTGTAGTCTTTGAGAGACATTGATGAATAAAAATTCTTTTGTTAGGTTTGCTTCACTTTATGATTTTTGTGAGAACTTTCGAGCCTATCAAGGTTAATTCCTTATGGTGTTCAAACTTACAGCTCTTGGTTCTTTTATGATCAAGGGGACATGGTTACTTTTTTTTGTTCTTATGACTTTTGGTTCCATATAACCAAGGTGACAGAGACGCAACATCTTTGCCTACGACTTTTGATTCAATATATTCGAGGGGACGAGGCCACTATTCTAGATCGTGTTTGAAGATCCTTGGAGTAATGCATAACAATTGGTGAATCTCGAAGCAACAAGTAGCGGGGTTCGCATCATTTTGGTATCAAAGTTTCGGCTTTCAAACATCGATTTGGTATTTATCTTAATTCTTGTTTTTTGAAATTTAATTGAGTGCCAAAAAAAACATAAAAAAAGGAAATCATAAAATAATAATAATAATAATCATCCAAAAAGAAGAAGAAGATAGTATATTCTTCATTTTCGATTTTTTTTTTTGTTCACTTTGTAATATTTTGGGCATTGTTTGGATTCCTATTTGGGTTGATCTTTTATCATTAGTTAGTTAAATAAGAACAAAAAAAAAAAAAGTGAAGTTCAAGAGTGGAAAAAGGCAAGAGTGATTTTCATTATCAAAAAAGTCAAATATTGAGTGAAAAAAAAAATTTGTGAGTGAAACACGTGAGGGAGTGTTGTGAGGTTTTTTTTTTTTTCTAATTCTTTCCTTAATTTGATAATGTCTTCAAGTAATGATATTGCAAATAGGGAGGTGGGGCAAAACCAATCCTTCATACTGTAGGCCATGCAACAACACTTTGTAAGATTGGATGTTCTGATGAATGACATGCGAGATCGGATTGAACAAAATGAAGAGGTGTTGAGACAAGTACTTCCTCAAACTCAAAGACAAGAAAGGTGTGTTCCGACAACCTTGAATCATGAAGAGCTTGAGGATGAACTTGGAGATGAGAAGGAGATTCAGTTGAGGAAGTGAATATATTTGCACCACAAAGGATAAAGAATGAAGATCCAAGAATCTGATGGGATCCCGATGAGGCATGAAGAAGTTGATCTACATCTTGGAAACATCAAGCTGAAGATTCCATCTTTCCAAGGGAGGAATGATCTAAAGGCTTATTTGGAATGGGAAAAAAAAGGTAGAGATGGTGTTTGATTGTCATCATTATTCCGAAGAGAAGAAAGTCAAACTAGCAGTGGTTGAGTTCACTGATTAGGCCATTATTTGGTGGGACCAACTTGTGATGACTCGAAGGCATAACCAAGAACGCCCTATCATGACATGGAATGAAATGAAGGTTGTGATGAGGAAAAGATTTATCCCCAACCGTTATTATAGTGATTTGTATAATAAATTGTAGGGTCTTATTCAGGATCAAGAGTGTAGATGAATACTCTGAGGGAGATGGAGAATGCCATGATCGAGCCAATGTTGAGGATGATCGTGAAGCCACCATGGAGAGATTTCTTAATGGCTTAAATTATGACATCGCCAACATTGTAGAGTTGCAGCATTATGTGGGGATGGAGGACTTGTTGCACATGGCGATCAAGGTGGCATGTCAATTGCCAAGGTAGGGCAATCGATCAAATACCAACTTTAGGCAAAATTCATCTTCATGGAAGTCAAATTGGAGAAAGGATGATGTGAGCACTTTCAAACCCAAGGTTGAAACAACAAAGAAGAAAGAGAGTCTATTTGTAGTTAACAAAGGTAGACTTGAGCTAATGACATAATCGAGATATTAAATGTTTTAAATGTCATGGCATGGGTCTGCCTTGCCAACAGAGAACCATGGTGATGTGTGGAGGGGAAATCATGACTGATAGTGAAGATGAGGAGGAGGAGCCAATGCCACCACTTGATACAAGTGACGTTGATTTGGAGTTTCCTGTGGAAGTAGAGGTGTTGGTGACAAGGCGTGTTTTGAGTGCCCAAGTGAAGGAGGATGACATTGAGCAACAACGTGAAAATATTTTCCATACTCGCTACCATGTTAATAATAAGGTTTGTAGTTTGATTATTGATGATGGGAGTTGTACTAATGTTGCTAGTGGTTTTTTAGTTGAGAAGCTACAATTACAAACACTTAAACACCCTAAACCATATAAGTTGTAGCGGTTGAATGATAGTAGGGAAGTGAGGGTGAAAAAGCAAGTGATTGTGCCATTTTCAATTGGGAATTATCATAATGAGGTTCTTTGTGTTGTCCCTATGTATGCTTCTCACATATTATTGGGCAGGCCTTGGTAATTTGATAGGAGAGCCAACCATGGTGGTTTCAAGAATTGTTTCAGTTTCATGAAGGAAAAACATGGCTCTTATAACATTGACACCAAAACAAGTATCTAAAGATTAAGTAGAGATTAAAACTAGAGTGATTATACCTCATGATAGGGTACACATTATCCGTTATATCGGATCGAGATCGAGTTTACGGCTCATTTTGGAGAGTTCCGGTGAGCCATGGGGACCGCCGGTTGATGATGAGCAATATTTTTATCAGGATAGGCGGTCGTCGAGAGAACCATCCGGACATTAGAGGACATGCTACGGGCATGTCTTGATCTCGAGGGTAGATGGGAAGAGCATTACCGCTTAGTGGAATTCGCCTATAACAATGGTTATCAAGCATACGGATGACACCTTATGAGCGTATATGGGGCCCATAGCGATCTACTGGTTTGTTAGACGGAGGTGGGAGAAGAGGCCAGTGCAGTGCAATTTGGTTAAAGACCCCTCTAAGAAGGTGGAATTGATATGGAAGTGTCTTCTCACGACTCAGAGCCGGCAGAAGAGCTACGCTGACAGATGGCGACGACCTCTAGAGTTTAAGGTGGGTGATCATGTTTTCTTGAAGGTAATGCATAAGAAAGGAGTGGTCAGGTTCGACAAGCGAGGAAAGTTTTCTCCAAGGTATATCGGGCCCATCGAGATACTAGAGAGGGTGGGTACAGTTGCTTACCGGTTGACACTACCACCGAATTTAGCTAGTGTTCATGCGATATTCCATGTCTCCATGCTCCAGAAGTACACTCCAAATTTGACTCATGTAGTAGATTGGGGCGAGCTTGTTATTGATGTGGATGGAACCTTCGAGGAGGGACCGATACGTATCATGGACAACCGGGATCAAGTTTTGTGAGGCAAGACTGTGAGGCTAGTAAAGGTGTTGTGGAAGCACCGAGGAGTGGAGGAGGCAACGTGGGAACGCGAAGACACTATGCGTGCCAATTATCATTTCTTATTCGAGGAGGAATGTATGTTTTTAGTCATTGATATTAAATGACTATTGCATATGCATGTGATTGTATGTGATGTGTGTATGTGAATTTTGGGACATAATTTTAAGGGGGAAGAATGTAAACCAATAAATTTGAATTTTCTAAAAATGGCAAAACGGCAAATTGCACCAATAGCAATGTGTCGCAACCCGAAATTTTGCTGACCTCGCATTTACGGTAGAAACATACCTCAATTATCGATTCGCCTTTACCTAAAACTAGTCCTAGATGAATTTCGTCGGATTCCAAAACGGTCGGAATTTTCACGTTTTTCGAGGTAACGGGTGCCTGGTGACACTTGAAAACAAGATTTTTGAGAAAATATTGAAAGTTGGGAAATAATTTAAAGAAAGTTCATATAAAATAAATTGAACTTAAACCAGTATGCAACAAATTTGTTTTAGAACAAAACTGATCGAACAGAAGAGGGACACATAGCGACGTGAGCCATGTGTTGAAGCATAAAAGGAAAAATCGATATTTTGCACAAAATATCCCAAATTCTGGCCGGTTGGCACGCAGAGAGACATGGAGAGAAAAAAAGGAAATCTTAAGCCTTCGCGCTTCCTGAGTTCGCGTCGAAAACTCGTCGAGCCAAGAGTTAAAGTTCATCTCCTCAATGAGGGCTATGCGTGGGTACCTAAAAAGAGGGATTTCACCGAAGATCCAAAGGAGAAGATTTGGGAAATCATACTTCCGGGTTTAGGGAAGTGTTTTGAGGCTTCCTACGATTTCTACTACACATCAAGAGGTAGGGATTCTTCCTACTTTGGTTTATTCCTACCTTTGGGATGATTCAGGATTGTTTTGAAGTTGGTTTTGGGCTGAGTTTGGGACGGTTTTTGTTCCATGTTTATGGCATGTTTTTTGGCTTTAATTCGGATGGTTTTGTGGTTTTACTTGGGACGGTTTTATGGCTTGTTTAAGGAGTTGTTTTAGGTCAAAATTGGGTGTACAATAGCCGCCCATGATGTTCTCAGGCACGCTATTATGTGTAGTCTTGGCGTTATTGTGTGCAGTCTTGGTGCAATTACGTGGCTAGGCTATGGAGGATTTAGAGCTCAAGTACGCTATAGCGGATTTGGCGCCATTATGCGGTCTCTACTGCTCATACACATCTTCAAGCCTCTAACTTTGTACGACCATATCTTTCTTGTCTGAAATCCGATTTGCATGTTCTTGGACTCTATGAAAAGCTCTCTAAGTCTAAAATATGACCATATGCTAGAGAATGGAATTTGGTTCTCACATCTCTGTTGAAATTTTGATTTGTTTCACCAAGTGTACTAATTGCTTGATTGTGTTGATATGATGAAAAGTTGATATGTGTGTTCTAATATATTGACATTGATGTATGTTTATTTGGAAATTGTATGCATATTGATATAATTATCCATGATACATGATGAATTGTATGACTTCAGTTGTCCATATGACATTCATTACATATGTGGCATGACATTGACATGCAATGGTGCATCACATTGCATATCCCTAGGAAACATCGCATTTCATGGGTGTGAGTGCATGGTTGAAATCAATTACCACATTGGGTGATTGAGAAGTGGGCTCGGTATCGTTGAATGAAGTTCAACAAAGTCGCACGGTTGCATGACATGGAAAGAAAACTTGTGTTGGGTAATAGCAAGAAGGGCTAGGCACTCCTTCGGGTGAAAGACCCGGATTGGTTCATACACTCAGACGGTGAAAGTCCAAAAAGAGTAGGAAGGCGTGCGAAGCCTTTGGTGAGACCTTGAAAATTTTAATTGTCCACAAAAGACACATGGTTTTGTATACTGAATGGTCATTCTAGATGTGCCATCCATAGTTTTGGTTTATAAACAAAATGAAATTTTGTTTGAAAGTGATCATTGGATGAGATTCATAAATGACAGATTTATCACAAATTGGCACATGCATTGTGTGTGGAGTCGGTAATGACTTCTGTGGCATGGTGCATGAGTGAGCTCCCATCTCATTTCATGCGTGTAGAATTCCAAGTTAAATGGCATATTCTGTTTTTGAATGTTGATGTGAATGTGAATGTGAACCTTTCATGTGGACTTAGGAGGGTAGTAGCCTCAGTAGGAATTATTCTACTAGGCATTGATTCGAATGCAAAGTAGGTTGTTTCGGAATCAACAATATTTATAAACCTAAATTCCTCCTACTGTCGTAGCAAAGCTACTACAGTATAGTGGCTCTAGGGTCGAACACAGGGATGAGTTTTCTTCGTGAGAGAAGAGTTGCAGTGCTTTGAAAATGGTGTTTCCTCTTTGGATTTTTAGGATTTATGTGAAAAGCAAACAGGGTGAATGTATTGAAAACTAGAAGTAAATTGAAATAAAAGCAAAGAGAACTCCTCAAGTCTCGTGCCACTAGGCTTAGGGCTCCTAAGTTAACTGACATGTCCTTAGGTCTTTTCTCTCTGCATTGGGAGGTGATGACATAATGGGCTTCCTCGAACCTGATCTTCATTTAGCTTTAAACCTAAACCCCAAAGCTTTCCTCTTGAAAATGGTATTTAATGAGCATACGTTCCCAAACTATGAGAACACACCTCCCAAACCTACCCTTCAAAAGAACTAATAAGAGACAACTAACCTGTATCGCGGGATCTAGTGATAAGTAATCCATCAACCCAAAAGCCTTTCTGCCAAATACACGTTAGAGAGAGCATTCCTAAGAGATTTAACCTAAGGTGAGAAGCAGGAACGCAAATACCCTTAAATGCATACATGAAAAGCATGAGAACATGCAGCTTGCCTCAAAACTAACACCCAGTGGCCTTCCCCTTCAAGGATGAGGGGTTTTAGCCGAGCATCCCTTGATTTTTCATCATCAAGGGGTGTTTGGCTAGTGAGAAAATGCAAGAAAGTGAAGGAAAGGGAGAGAAAATCACCAACCAACCGAGGGAGAGGAAGCTTCGTGCCCAATTTTATTGATTGATTGATGGATTGAAAGATTGATTGAAATTACAAGCTTGACTGAGCTTATATAGGTGCTCAGTAACAAGGAAATTACAACAACGTCTAAGGGAACCAAAATTACATCAAGGGCAATTTTTTGCTAAAGCAAAACAAAAAGCTGGGTTAAAAGTAGTCAACAAGAGTGTGGAGCAATGTTGCGGGGTTTCGCACCAAGGAACCCCGCAGGTTGCGACTTTCGCAACCCCGAGAAACTTTTCACCGAATTTTCCTTCTTCAAGATTTTTTGCTCCACTTTCCTCCTGTTCGATCATGCATCTTCGACCTATCGTTCGTCGTTTGAATCTGATTGAAGATAATGAGGTATTTGACCTACAAACTACAAAATAGCCATAAATGTGATCGCAGCAAAGCCTAGACCTCAATGTATCAATCAATATTTAAAGCGATTAGTACACAAAAAAAGTGCTTAAAACCCGCAATAACGAGGGCTCAAAATAAGACTATTCGGTACTCAATCACTCCCTTAATCGACACATTGCCAAATTCCTTAGCAATGATAAAATAAGAAGATCATGGAGGCTATGTATGCAAAAAGGATTGTCTGCTCCAAAAGTGTGCTGTGAGGCAAGGCCTTACCTTCGCATGAAAATCGGGACTCTGACAAAAAACGCCGGGAGAATAAATGCCATACAAGAACAAGTTCCAGAGCAGTGTTCATTCCTAGGAAATTAGCTTGAACTTCCACCAAAATCTAAGTGTTTTTAGGTGATCACTACTCAATGTTTGCTGGCTCTTTCCCAACCAAGCTACGCCAATGCCTTGGGATCGACCAACCCGACGAGCTTCGCTCCACTCTTATTTCACAACTCTTTTCGTATTGTAGAAGCAATGCTAAGAACTCGACCACCAAAGTCCGTAACTGTGGATCCACCGATGACTTCAACCAACCAAGGTTTAGGCATCAAGTCAAAAGGATCTTTCAACCACTAACTCTATAGGTTTCACCCTAACTCGAATGATTTCTAGAATCCAAAGACTCATAACTTCGCTAAACTCACCCATCCACCCATGTAGCGAGCACTAAGTTTCCAAGTGGCTCCCAACCCGCTTGGTTTAGGGCAACAAAGCCTTAAAGGCTCATATACCCGGACCGCGTTTCGTTTCAGCAAAGCAATCAGCGGCTTTTCTATTCTTTCTTTTTCTCGCCCTTTCTTTATCTTTTCTTTTTCTTTTGGAAGACACATTGCCTTCATTCATGGGGAACTTTAACCTATTATAGGTGGTGAGCAAGGCTAAGGCCGGTTTTGCAAGGTAAGGTATACACTTTCACTTATTGACGAAAAACCGACGTAAGTAATCAGCGGTTAGCTAAAGGTGGATGAAAAAGGTTGAATACTCGGGGATTTCAACTAACCATCTACTTAATCATGCATGGAACTTTTTTAGCATTGATGGTAGCATACAGTGCTTCAACTTTTCAACTTACGGGAAAGGCAGAACCACAAAAAAAATAGGGGCCAAAATGATTTGCAAAAGTGTAGAAAAATGGAGTTGTATTATATATATAAAGGTGTATTTCACAAAAATTTCAGCTTTTCAAAATGAAGTATACAACAAGCCATTAACATACAAAAATGGGCTTTGCTGAGCAGGTGGTACAAACAAAACTGAAATCAGCAGTATGAACATCACTTCCAACACTAACTCTCCCCCCCAACCAAGTATACCATTGTCCGCAATGGGGTGTAGATCAAAAGAAGCGAGGGAGCGGTACTCCTCAACGGGTGGTCAAGAAGAATCGCCCTCGCCCGGGACAGCTGAGGTGCCGAGGAAGCGATCGATGCCGCGCAGCTGCCAATACATCCAAGGGATCTGCAGGGGCTGGTGGTGGAGGAGCTGATCCCGCTGGGAGGGTAACAGAGGCCCTGCGGCAGGGACATAGCGAGAGACCGTAGTGGTGCCCATGTGACTTTGGAGCCGTGACAGCATGGCTTGATTTCAATAGATGGCGCTGGTCTGAGCCATGACAGCCTCAGTGCGAGTCATCCTATCTGCGAGGGTGGCATGGGAGGCTGCAAATGAAGTCGCAATGGTGGAGAATGTGTGGACTACCTCCATGATAGTCGTGAAGTCCCCAAAGGAGATGGTACGCATCACGAGGGAAAGTGAGGTGCTCTGGCCGCCTATGTTCGAATGAGCAAGGAGCATGGGGGGTCGAGGGTTTTGAAGGATAAGAGGGCATCAGAGTCGTGAGGTCCTGGAGCTAGTGTAGGTGGAGCCGGGAGGACCGGATGAGGAACTGACGGGTAGCCGGAGCCAAGGCTCCTCAAAGGTGCTTAACATGTGATAGGTCCCTAGTGACTATCAACAACCGCTTCGTCCTCGGGCCGGGTCCCGAGGGAAGATGAAAGGCACGAGGCATGGCCTGCCACCGATCGACGCAAGGGGCGGCCTCACGCCCATAGCGACGCTCCAATCGAGGCTCGACTGGGAACCCGACGTGCCTAGCACCCAAGATAGAGTCGTGGAATAGGAGAGGCATGCACTCACGGCGGCAACTCCTACGGCGGACCCATTCCTCAAAGTGGAACAAGGACGTCATAATTAGCTTTGCTGGACTGAACCAGAAGCCCTCTGAAATATGATATAAGGCCTCCAAAATAATTCTAAACGACGCGCTGGAGCCGTGGGAACATATTGGGACCAAAATGGGTCTATAAAAACATACGCTGCGGAAGGTGCCGCCTGAATAATATAGTCCCACTAGTAGCGTCCATGGAGAGAAGCTGGACCATCTCCCTGGTCAAGGGATGGGGCCACTGTCTATAGTCGGCTATGTTGGCGAGGACCACTGGCATATGGAGAGCAACGGCGATGCCGGGAGGCCCGGGCATCCTCGCAAAGCCGTCGATGGAAAATGCAAAGGCCGGGTTGGCCTCTCTCCTAGACATCATCGTGGTGATAAAACTCGACACCACCGAGATAAAGCATCCACGCGCGGCCATGAACGGCTTCCGGGGATGGTATCTCCCGCACGAGGAGCATGGAGTCTCGAGCCCGGTCTCGGGCAAATGCCGGGAGATCGTAGTGAACCTCCCCGTGCAAGTCTCTCCCACTACAGTCAACATTCCCTGGGATGGGGCTGCAATGGAAGTAAGGCCGCCTGATAATGGATGCAGGGGATAGGTCCTGGGGCTCCAGCAATGCCCTGATAAGGAGGGTGGCGCCTGTCCCGGGCCGGATGACTTCTGGGCCCTGTCCGCCCTCTCAGATCTACGAGGTTCTCCTCGGTCAGGCCTCGAATGTGGAGGAGATGGTGGAGTGGGGCCAACTCTAGTATGATATCTCCTTTGGGCAGGGGCCATAGAGGATGAGCCCGCACCAAGAAGAAAGAGAGCACTACCCTACACTAAGCAGGGGCAGGGAAGTGGCAAATGCGATCGCCTGAGGCGTTTACTGGGTGAGTCGGGGCAACCTGAGGATACGAGACAGAGGCTCGCGTGGTGGCCCTAGCTAGAGCAATAGGGAGCGCAGCGGCTATGCTGGGTCCGGCGGCGGCGGCGGATGCTCCTGGAGTGGAGGTGCTAGCAGGGGAGTGGAGGTCCGACGCACCCGCGGCCGGAAGGAATGAGCCCCACGAGTCTTCGCCATTTTTGGGCCGGAAAAGATCAAATTGAAAGGGAAAGTGGGTTTTTAGAAACTGGGAAGGTGAAAGATGAAATGAAAATGAAGGTCAAAGGGGTTTATATAGGAGGGTAGTGAGAAGTATAAAACAATTAATGGTCTTTAGTGACCATTAATTAGATGACTCAAAAAATTATAAAAATTTATTACAGGAGCGTGAAACGAAGAGTTGCAGGCAAACGGAGAGTTACAGGCGGGTGATGATGAACAGTGATGAGAATGCGAATATTTGCAGGTTGCGAAAATTTCGCAACCTGGGAAATTCTAAAGTAAAATTTTTAAATTTCTCCTTCAACACCGAACCTCACACAAACACAAAACAAAAATTATGAGAAGATAAGCTTGTAAATGTTGAAATTTTAAGATATAAAGGAAAATTCTAATTTAAAACTCAAATAATGTATAAAATCCCATCAAAATTTGGAGTGGTTTCCAAGTTCTCAGAACTAATTTTTGGGCCAGGCACCCAAGAGGTTTCATGGAGGGTCTCAGGAGGAGAAGCTCCTCCTTGCTTCAGGGTGAGGTGTGTTGCGCTTGAGTTCAAATCTTCGGTCTTTGTGTTAAGCATCCTGCTCTCTGGTGGTGCTGGTGGGATGACTAATGCAGGAGGGGTGACTGATGCAGTTGATTCTTCATTAACTGCTTCTTTGTTCTTTGTTAACTCTTCCTACAGTTTTTGAGCACTATGCTTTCAACCTGTGCTACCAAAGTGCACTTTTCCTGATTCGTCTCATCCTCTCGTCGGGGTTTATCCGATGCTCAAGTGAAAATGTCGAGCTCCAATGTCATGTCACGGCGCGAGCCGCATGACCCATCTCGACGCTTGATTATGGCATTAGGTGTGGCAAAAATGGCCCCAAGCATGATGGGCACTTAGTTAATGCCCTCGCCACCGGCTCAGACAAGAACCACGAAACTACGTGATGTAAGAGAATTCCGCCTTACTTCACCAAGACATCCTCAACTATTCCCTGCATTTTCACCGATCGATCCGCCAAGGATAGGGTAATGTTAGTAGGCTTCAGCTCTCCCAAACCTAATTGCTTGTGCCAATCGAGTATGGCAAGAGTCGCTCCCACCCAGCGTTGCCTTATCTATGCATCCTCCACGTCGACCGAGACGGCGGATCCGGATCTTCGTATTTCCACCAAGGTTTCAGATCGATAGAGCCGACTTGTTCGGGTCAGAAGGCTTCTTGTCAATGCCTGCCTTTCTTGGATCGTGCACAAGTCCTTTAGAAATTTAGCATGTGCTCCAATATGCTTGATCATGTCAAGCAGCCGGGATGTTCACCTTTACCTCGCCCCAAGACTTCCGTGATGCCTTCGCTTAGAGGCCTCTTTTCGCTCTCAAAGGCTTCGGGGGAAATGGAGGAGGCATTCTTTCTTCATCGAGTCCTCTTAATGAATATGTGTTCTGCCTTCCTCTTTTCTCCGGGGTCTTTCTCGCAGTTTAGGCAATCGCCGCTCACCCTTACCACTCCTCAGAAACGGCCCTGACTTAATCCATTTTCAAAAGTGTGCTCACTAGCATAGCTTAGTTCATGCACTCCCCTAAGATTGGGTAGTGTCTAGGAAGGGAATCCCTTGCCCCGCACCTCGTCGATCGTCGACCATCGATATTAACACAGTATCAATTTTCTGACGAGGCTTTTACGGAGCCCATCAATTTTTGTTCACGGAGCTTTTTACATTTTCTATTCTTGATTCAATCCGAGCATTAATAGTTTTCGTTCCTCTACAAAATTTCACCACCTTGCTCAAATTCATGATAGTCATTTCAACAGTGACGTAGGTCGTGGCTACTGCCGAGAGGCGGGGGTTCCACATCAAGCAGCCGCGATGTGCCCTCAAACATATACCAAAGGCTTCAGCTTCCGTGCGAGGTCAGGGGTGTCTCCAGCTAGTATCGGTAACGACGAGCCGAGCCGTAGCTTTGAACATTCTCGAGCTAGGCTTGTTAATTTATGAGGCTGCCTCGAGTCCGAGCCGAGCTTTCAACGAGCTTAAAATCGTGCCTGCCTAAATTTTTACTTTAAAAAATCTCTGGGCTTCGAGCTCATTAGGCCTGCTTCATCGAACGAGCCTCGAGCTAACCTCGAGCCTTCAAGCCCAATCCCGAGCCTATACAAGTTTGTATCAGAATCAACCCTCGCCTCACCATACTTTTTAACTTTTTTGTAATCAACTGATAACAACATCAATTAAGGAAATAATTTTCTATGGGATTTGTTTTGATCTTAGCTGATTTAGCAATTGATGCTAAAGTCAGTTAAAGTCACCTCCTTCAACATTTGTTTCCTTCTCGATTACACAGAATTCCATTGTCGAAACAACAATTTTTGCAACCGAAAAAAATGGCAAACATGAGTTTAAGAAATAAGATACCGAAATCATTGAATAAAAACATGATTGGTTTTAATCAATTATCTAAATAAAGAAATAATATATCAAGATCTCGCTAAGCAAACTCATTAGTAACAATGTAACTATTTGGCAATATATCACAGTAGACATGCATAAGTTAACTACCACCGACTACCAAGATGCGCATGACACTCTCTAAGACCCATAGCTTTACCACCGCGACTAGAGATCCGTGACCCAACACCATGTCAATCTGGCCGACCAAATTTTCATACCCAACAAATGATTATAGTACTACCACATATAATCACCTGCTCGCACCCGTATATCGGCTCCTTTGTTTCCAGAAACCCCACCCCACGATCACCCTTGATGTTTGCCCATACCCACGCCTAGATGTGCCGGTTAAGTCCAAAGACTGCATCCAAAGGGGCCTCCCAATACCCCCAGATTCAGATTGATCCTAGTTCATCAAAGCACTGACTGATTTCATGGGTCCATGACGTTCAGCTACCAAGATCTAGCAAACCTTGCTCCAAGCCTCATGGCCACTAACCTCTATAGTTTCCACAGAGCCCCAATACCCTCATTTGTAATCTGGATTCTTGTATACCAGATCAACGATCGTACTGGGCGGTAGTCATACCCAACATCCATGTCCTTTCCCGACACGGCCCTTCACAAGATCTTCTTCATGCTATCCACACTGAACATACCGGGGTCGCTTTCACACTCCGCACTATCGCGGTACCATTTCCGCCAATGGCGTGATCTCGGAGATTCCATGCACAATCCCCAAATGACCTGCGGGATTACCGAGCTCGGGCCGCCTTCGTCTCTCGCCTCTTAACGACTTCGTGAGGATTCACGATTTGCCATCCATGTCGACCGGATCTGGCGAGCTTCCGAGGATCCATTACATTGATATCCGTGACACATGACCGGCATTTCACTCCGACGCGCCCGAAGCTCGATTGCACCGGCGGAAGACCATATCCCGCCTGGCCGGACCATAGGCGAAGCCTCGCTCCACACGGACGTCCCGCCCGAGCCGAAGCTTTTACGAGCCCCAGCCGAGCCAGAGTCGGTAGCCCGAGCCGAGCCCGAGATTTATCGCTTCCAATTAAGGCTCAAGTTTCATTCGCGAACCATGAGCCGTTCGAGCCGGAAGCTGGTCGGTGCCGGTAGCTTCGCTCATTATCACTTACTTCCAAATGATTGTAGGTGTCATGCATACTGGCATCAACTGCGGTTTATTTTGCCCAATACAACATTTTCATTTCAACCATCGCATCCCTCTTTACCAGGTAGAAATTAGACAATGTTCCCCTGATGACCGGTAGATGACAATTGAAACATGGTCGGGCTCCGCATGATGCCCCGCCATCGCCGCATTCTCCGCCGATTCCTCTCGCCTGCCCTTCCATCCGTTAGGCGGACAACTTAGCCTTAGTTCCACATCCTCGCCGCTGAATAAATGCCTCCTCGGGTTTACCGTAGTTTCATTCTCTCTACCTCCTCGTCTCAATATCCTATCCCTCGGAGGTTTCAAACACATAATCGAGGGAAGTCCAATACTTCATCAGATTTCTGTTTATAAAGTCCTCCACACATGGTCTCCAAGAGTTGTTTCATGCAAGGTGATATTCCATCGTAGAAGTGGTTTATTAGCATCCATGTGTTTCAAAACCATAGGAGGGCGGTGCACTCATGTCTCCATATACCTTTCCCAAAGATTGGATAAAATTTTCACTGTCATGAACTCCAAAGGTGTAGATTCGCTTCAAATCGCTGGTCTCAGGGCACGAAAGAACTTCTTCAAAATCATCAACACTCTCCCTAGTTCCCTCACGTCCTGCCTAGCTGAATCAAGCCAAATTTTTGGCTTTGTCTTCGAGGGTCAATGGAAAGCTTTCAACTTCAAAGATCTCCATACTTCCACAGACCCTCTGAAGTCAGAAAACTCTCAAAATCTCTGATGCATATGATTTTCATTTTCCATACCATGAAAGTCGAGAGCAGTGGAACCGTGATATATTTAATCGCCACATTCCCCAAAGAGGGGGTGCAATGCATGAGGTGCGCCACCAAGCGGGTGTATGTGATCTCGATTAATCTGCAGCACGCCCCTTTGAAACTCCCGCCGTCTCTAACGTCTTCAGGTGGCTCCATCCCACAGGTAAACCCGATTTCATACCCTTGTTCAAGGGACAATCGTCTAATCTTTCCCAGCAGCCATTCATTTCTGCATGTTTCGCCACGAATACAACACAAACAAGAAAACGAACAAAAAACAGCACACCTAAAGGGTTAAAAGCTAGCTAAAATCAAACAATGGGAAAGCGCCAAGACAATGAAATTTTCAACTCCCGCAAAGGAATTGCAAGTGGGGAAAAATGGTAAAATAAAAGAAATGAGAATTCAACAATACTTGATGTGGACTGCTGCTCATAGCTTCTCTTTCGCACTAGTGGCACCATCCTCGCTAAAGGGTTTAGCCTTGATTTCACAAGGTAAAGTAGGTTGTTCTAATCAACAATATTTATAAACCCAAATTCCTCCTAATCGTCGTAGCAAAGCTACTCATAGTGATAGTGCCTTGTGGCCGAACACTGTGGGAGCTGGGTTTTCTTCGGTGGAGAGAAGAGTCATAGCGCATTGAAAACGGTGGCTCTCTTGATTTTTAGATTTATGAAAAGCAAGGTGAATGGGTTGGAAACTAGGAACCAAATTGAAATAAAAGTTAAAAGAGAACTCAAGTCTCGCCACCGGGGCTTAGGTTCTAAGTTAACCGACATGTCCTCAAGGCCTTTTTCCTCAAGGCTGAGGATGACATATAGTCATTTCCCGAACCGGATCTTCATTTAGCTTTAAACCCTAAACCCTAAAAGTTTTCCTCTTGAAAATGGCAGATTTAATGAGCATAAATGCTCCCAAATCCAAGTGAGAACACACCTCCTAAACCCACTCCTTCAAGAATCATTAGGAGATACAACTAACCGGGTATCAGTGGATCTAGTGATAAGTATCCATTGAACCCAAAAAGCTTGCCAAATACACGTTAGAGAGAGCATGCCTAAGAGATTTAACCTAAGGTGAGAAGGAGGAACGCAAATACCCTTAAATGCATACATGAAAAGCATGAGAACATGCAACTTGCCTCAAAACTAACACTCCAGCGCTTCCCTTCAAGGATGAGGGTTGAGCCGAAAGATCCCTTGATTTGTCATCATCAAGCGGTGTTTAGCTAGTGAGAAAATGCAAGAAAGTGAAGGAAAGGGAGAGAAAATCACCAACCAGTTGAGGGAGAGGAAGCTTCGTGCCCTATTTTATTGATTGATTGATGGATTGAAAGATTGATTGAAATTATGCTTCGACCGAGCTATAGTGCTCAAAGAACAAGGAAATTACAACAATGTCTAAGGAACCAAAATTACATCAAGGGCAATTTTGTACAAAGCCAAACAAAAAGCGGGTTAAAAGGCCAATCAACAGTAGAGGCAAGGTCAAGGAATTTGAACTGCGAAACAGATTCACAACCCTACAAACTTTTCACTGAATTTTCCTTCTCTTCAAGATTTCAGGTCTAATTTTCCTCCGTTAGATCATGCATCTTCAAATTCGGCTCGGGTTCGTCGTGTTTGAATCGGATTGAAGATAATGAGGTATTTGACCTGCAAAACTACAAAAATAGCTATAAAATGTGATCAGTAGCAAAGCTGGGACCTCAATGTATCAATTAGGTTATTTAAAGCAATTAGTACACAAAAAGTGCTTAAAACCTGCAATAACGAGGGCTCAAAATAGCACTATTTCGGGGTACTAATCCCAAAGTATGGCTCACCTTATATGGGAAGACATTTCATGCCAGGATGTCTGCTTCTGAAGGCTCTCACGCTGTCCATGATGAAGAAAGCCACCATGGCTTTCAGAATTTTTTTGAAAAAAATTGTCGAGCAAACTAGATTGACATGTATTTCGTGTATTAAGAATCAGAATTAAAAACATGTGAACTGTTTTTAATGTATATATATATATATATAACCTTGAATGTTTTAAATTGAAAATGGATAAATTGGATCCAAAATGGTCAATTTGGAATCATTATGGATTCCGGTAAATAGGACACAATGGTGTGGCATCGGGTTACCCAATATACAAATGGTTTTCCGTGAGTTGATGGTTGATCAATGGACCCCCAGATTTTGGGGTGTCACATTGGATGCTAGGGAATTCAGTCTTTTCCATCCATTCATTTATATCCCTGATTATGTGATTCATGATGTATTCTTCTTTCATGAACTTGGCCTTTGTACTTACAAATATTTTCATGTCGGGCTTGATCAGAATATAGTAGTGTCCTCAGACCTTTTGATATCCAACAAACTAACACAATTTTGACTTTGCATCCAACTTGTCATATGACTGCTTTAACACATAAGCGGGACAACCCCATATGCGGATACGACTTAAAGTATGTTTCCTAATTCGTCCACATTTCCATAGGTATCTTCTGCATCGACTTCTGCGGCACCATATTCGCACGTAAGTCAGTTGTCTCAGGCATATCCTCAAAGGATAAAGGTAATGTGGAAAGACTCATCATCGACCTTACCTTGTTCAACGCAGTTCGATTTCTTCTTCGCCACTCATTTTGTCAGGAAGTTCCTGCAGCACTAAGCTAAGATAAAATCCTATGCTCCTGTGAGAAAGCAAACAACTAATGGGGACGTGTACTACCACCTCGATCGTAACAAAGTGATTTTGTCACACCCCGATTCCCAAATCGACTGATGGGCTTAACCAACCAAGTTCGGGCGTGAGACTATATACCGACTCTTTTACCCGTTTTTTCTCAAAGTCAATCCTAGATTCAGTATGCCAAACAATTCTTATGTAATAACAAAAATCATTTACATATACAAAAGACCACCACCGGGAGTGGTGTCCATCAAAATCTATACATATAGCCGAGTCCCATTTATACATATACAAAAACCGTACTTTACATTTACAACCGAGCGCGGACATATCAGGATGAACCCCAATAGTGTGCTGGCCCAGCAGTATGCGAAAGATCGCTGACGCCTCCTATACTTACACGATTAAAACCCGCGGCTTTTACGCTTGGGAAACATATGTCTTATGCATATTCACATTTAAGCCACAAACAATAACAAATACTCGTAATTTTCATGCATTCGCATAATGAACTTATACAATTACTTATGCTTATAAATGCACTTATGCTTATTCGCATCTCCCATCTGAGTTATGTAGCTTATTAATTGTATGTAAATTAAGCAAAGCTTATATCTGGTACTTCTTATCTTATACTTACTAAGAACTTACACTTATAACAGACTTATTTTTATTCCGATCTCCCGTAGGACATATAATTATTCTTATCTCCCGTAGGACGCATACTTATATAGATTTCCTCGTATGCGATATTAAGCTTATACATATACTTATACTTATCTCCCGTAGGACACATACTTATTCAGATTCCTCGTATACAGTACTAAACTTATACATATACTTAGACGAAAGTACTTATCTACATACTCATACTTCTATCTATCTTATACTTGTTCAGATCTCCCGTAGGAGTTATAGAGTTTATGCTTATACAGAGGTACCCTTAGGTACTACAAGGCTTATACTTATACCATAGGGCTTATACTTATACCATAGAGCTTATACTTATACTACGAAGTTTACACTTATTCGGAGGTACCCGTAGGTACTACAGAGATATTACGGAACGTATACTGATCTTCTGGAACTTATTCTTATACGGAAGTACTCGTAAGTAGTACTTGTTCAGATGTCCTAAGATACACATACTTGTGCTTATATCAAACTTATATTTAATTAAAAGTACCCATAAGTACTACTAACTTACATCATACTCTAAGTACCGTAGGTAATTATTAATGTAATCAGTACAGAAAACTGTGAGGGTACTGGCTGTAACATATACTTAAGGGCTGAGGTGCTTCTTATCTTATGCTTGTACTACGGAACATATCCTTACCTTACAGATCTTATACTTGTGTTACGGAGCTTATTGATGTATTTCGGATCTTATACTTGTATTACAAAACTTATTCTTGTACTTCGGATCTTATACTTGTATTACGGAGCTTATTCATGTATTTCGAATCTTATACTTGTATTACAGAACTTATTCTTATACTTCGGATCTTATACTTGTATTATAGAGCATATATTTCAGATTTCTGATCTTATCCTCAGATTACTGAGCATATATCATTTTACTGGGATCTTATACTTCAGATTCCTCAGACATGAGACTTATTCTTATATTATGTAACTTATACTTATATTACCGATACCTAAGTACCAAAGAGGGTACCATGAGATTTTGATTGCATGTGCACCGTGGGTACTACAAAACATATACTTATACGTAGGTACCCGTAGGTACTCATGTGAACTTTTACTTATACGAGGTACCCGTAGGTACATTCCCCGATCGTAACGATGCATATTTCTTTATTCTATTCTTATTCATCCCTTATCATATAACCTCCGTTTCGATTGCCTGCACTAATAATACGGATGAGTACGACACAACACAATAAGTACCCGAAGGTACACATGCAAGACTGAGGTGTCAGAGCATGCTAGGAGTGCCGTAGACCGACTGCAGAGTGCCGTCGCACTAATCAGAGAGTACCAGTACTACTCGTGAGCACCGGCAATTAATATGTCACACCTGGCCGAGAGTCATTGCCGCACTATCTCGCAGCATCGGTTCAACAGAGTACTAAAGTACTAATGTGCCGGGCGATCGGCCGAGTGCCGTCGCGACTCCAATCGTAGAGTACCGGTTAATTATAATGCGTTCCCACGTAACATAGGTGCCAGGTCATTCCATATCCGGTCTTAGGCAAGCTTCTACAATTATATGTGATAATAATCATATATATAAATTATTTTTATTCGCATTTAATAATTGTGGCATTTTGGCCACATTATGTGTTCATGACATATTGCCTTTCATGTTCGTGCGTTCATGTTTCGCCGTTTTCATGTTTCATATCATATTCATGCTTCATGAACACATCTATACATATTGCATTTCATTATATTTTTCCTAAGCCTATGTCTGCTTACATATGGCATCTCATATACTTACCTGGGCATGATACCTATGTGTTCATACCTCATTCATGTATTCTTATTCCTCTATGAATCTACTGTACTTAGAAATTGGAATCGTTCCAATTGAATCATCCGAACTCAAGTTATGGCATTTTCATGCCAAACTAGTCATTTTTCCCATATTACATTAGGGACAGTTTGAAATACCCTTTTTTTTTTCAGGGGTCTTAACTCTATATTTGTTATTGGTTCTTCATACTCCTTTAAAGCTAAGGTTCTAAGGGTTCTCCTCCAACTGAAATTACCCAAATCGGAACACCAAAAACTCAAGTTATGTCCTAAATCAACCGGACTAATCTATGTTAAAAACTCGAGCGAAATTGCTTGAACATACTTCACTTTCGAGTGAATTGGGCCACCTAGAGTCAGAATTTGAAGGTACATATAGGGAGGATGTTTGGTTCTCCTCAAGTATAGCTTAACTAGCAACTTGAATCACTAAATCGATCGAAATGACCAAGTTATGGCCAAAATACAACACTGGTCAAAATAGAGCAATGGGTACCGCGCTGCTCTGGCATCGGCATCATCCCCGAAAATGCCCAGAAATGGTGTTTTTCTTCCATTTGTCCATATATTTCCACACAAACCAACTCAATAATCCATATACACTTCAGAACCACTCCATATTCATCTTGTAACCTCAATTATACTCAAATCATCTTTCAATACATATCTTTCTTCAAAACCTTCATGAATTACTCCTAGCTAACTCTAATATGGGTCATAACCCATACACAAACCAAATATGATGATTAGTTAGGGTTTGTTCTAAACCCTAACTCAATTACTTTCAATTAAACCATGAATCCAACCTAAAAGGGAGGATTCTATAACCATCTTGTACCATATGGGGTTTTTACCCTACTTTCAAGAAATTCGTTAAGATGAAACTCTAACAACCCTAGGTTCGGGGCTCATAAAAATCCCTAGAACTCATACAAAACCATAAGATCCTTGCTTTCCATGTAAAATCCATACCAAAAATCATAGAAATCCATACCTTTCTTGGCTCCTCCCTCTTCTTCCTCTTCTTCTTCCTCTTCCCTACTCTTCTTCTTGGCCTTCACGGTTTTGCTCTCCCCCAAAATGAGACCAAATTTGGTCTTAAATCAAAAATATCTCCTTAGGCCATGTTTAGCTAAGTCAAATAAAACCCTTTTTTGGTTTATTTTCCCATTTTTGCTATTTATCCCTTCCATTCTTTTCTATTTGCATTTCATTTTCAAACATTTCATACATTAACCCCTAGTCTCTCTTTTATGACCACTAGGTCCTCAAGTGGTAAATTACATATTTACCCTTTTACTCTCATATTAATTTCCGGTTCTCAATTTCCATGTTTCGCATTTAAATCACGAAACATTCAAATTACGCCTACAAAATACCCTAAACATGTCACGAAACAACTAGTATTTTGGGTGTTACAGACGAATGTGTTCTCTGACTTCCGACTTAGCCTTAAATTCTTTTGAATTTATCTAAGGCTCCGAATTTCTTCTTCATTAGGCAATACATATCCATATCTTAAGTAGTCATTAGTAAAAGTGATGAAATAATCATAACCACCTCTGCATGGACACTAAACGGCCCACACACATGAGCGTATCAAATCCAAACATCCATCAACTCCAACTCCTTTGACAATAAAGGATCTCTTAGTCATTTCTTGAATACAATTCTGATATAGTGGTAGCTGCTCTAGGTTCAAAGTGGATAATGGCCCACAACTCACTAGTCTTTCTATTATTTTCAAATTTATATGACCAAGCCTTAAGTGCCATAACTGAGTTTGATTGATACTAGGCCTTTTTCTTTTCAATGATTGTTCCACATTATCAACTTGAATCACAACACAATCAATATGATATAGACTATTCATCAATGTGCCACATGTAACAACTTCATTTTCTTTCATAATAGAAACAAAAGTTTTATTAAAAGAAACTAAATAACTGTCATTACATAATTTAAAAACTAAAACTAAATTCTTTATAGAATCTGGCACAAATAAACAACCATGCAAAACTAAAATTGAGATCCCCTATAGCTATGAATGATTGATGCTAACGGAAAGATGACAAACATATTTATCTTCAAAATCAAATTGGTGTTGGTCAATATGTGTTCATTACTAGCATAAGACACGTATAATTATATATACAATTTGCACAGATTGTATATAATATAACACTCAAAAAATTACACACTTCAAGATGCGATAAATTAACTTCCACGTAACTTCATATCCTACTTTAGGTAGGTCTAGTTTCTCAAAGTTAATAAGATATATAATCTAATCAATCTCAAAAGTCACTTATCCTTAGACTAGGTGATTGACTTACCCTTTAAACTTTGGCCTCTTGAGAAAATAAATAGGAACTATTTTAGATAATTTATTATTTTCTTTAGGTTAAGTGTATGCACCACTAATCTTAGTTTCAATATTTCTTAAGTAAAAAGCCCCAACTTTAGGTTGGTTGCTCCTACTAAAATATTTATTAACTAACCATAAGGGACTCTTAATTAGGATTCTCACATTTCATTGGCCCAACTTGAAAATGATCAAAACACGAATCCTAAGACCCTTTCAAGGTCATGTTTGCTAAACTTTCTCCCACTTAATTATTTAAAAAACTTGAGTGTTTTGAAGTTTATGACATAGTATGCTTATTCTTAAATTCAACCAAATTTGATCTCTAAATTTCTCTAATTTAGCAAATTTATATAGTTAAACTAATTTTAGGATAAGCACTATAAACATACTAAATATAATTTTCTCGAACATGTAAGTTGTTTACTTTAATTTAATAATTTAAATACCTTAAAACAACAATACGTCTTAATTAAATATATCATTTTATTAATAAATTAAATTTTATGTCTATTTAACATTTATCCATTAAAGGATAATTTAAAGGAAAATATATACTTGATTTCTAATAATAAATTAAATTATTTATCTATTCAAGGATAATTTTTAAAATATAATTTAATTCATAATAAATTAAATTGTCGACCATTTAACATTTATCTATATTAAACACAATTCTTGTTAAAATATAATTTTAATTCATAATAATAAATTAAATTATATATCTATTTAACAATTATCCATTAAAGGACAATTCTTGTTAAAATATAATTTGATTTCTAATAATAAATGAAATTGTTATCTATTTACCACTATCCGTATAATTTGTTAAAATGTAATTTAATTCATAACAATAAATTAAATTATATATCTATTTAACAATTATCAATTAAATGATAATTATTGTTAAAATATAATTTAATTCGTAAGAATAAATTAAATTATATATCTATTTGACATTTATCCATTAAAGGATAATTCTTGTTAAAGTATAATTTAATTCCTAGGAGTAAATTAAATTATATATTTATTTAACATTTATCTTGATAAATCTGAAAATTAACTTAATTCCTCATAATAAATTAAATTATTTATATATTTAACTTTTTATCTATTAAAAGATAAATCTTGTTAAAATATAATTTAATTCCTAATAATAAATAAATTATATATCTATTTAATAATTATCCATTAATGGATAATTCTTGTTAAAATATAATTTAATTCCTAAGAATAAATTAAATTATATATGTATCGAACAATTTATCCACCAAACGATAATTCTTGTTAAAATGTAATTTAATTCCTAAGAATAAATTAAATTATTTCTCTATTTAACATTTATAAGATAAATCTTGTTAAAATATGATTATAATAATAAATTAAATTATTTAACTATTTAACATTTATCTGGATGTCTAGTTAAAAAATAATTCTAATTCCTATAATAAATTAAATTATTTATATGTTTAACATTTATCTATTATAAGATAAATCTTGATAAAATATAATTTAATTTCTAATAATAAATTAAATTATTTATCTACTTAACGTTTATAAATCTTGTTAAAATATAATTTAATTCTTAATAATAAATTAAATTATTTATCTATTTAACATTTATAAATCTTATTAAAAAATAATTTAATTCCTTATAATACATTAAATTATTTATCTATTTAAAATCCATCTATTAGAAGATAAATATTGTTAAAAATAATTTAATTTCTCATAATAAATTAAATTAAAACTAATTCATCTAGGATTTTTCTCAATTTACAAAAGAATCCAAAATTAGTTAAGCAAATAATTCCAAAACTCGGTTCATTGACCAAAACTCAATTGTTCTCTTGTGCTCTATGTATATAAGTAAATAGAGCCTTAAATTTTGATAAGGGGTTGTAGAACACGCTTTGATGAGAAGGAAATAACTATCTTCAATCCTAGCTTTTCTTTGATCTCATCCTCAGATTAGAGACAAGTATACAATAACGGACTATGTCGTAAGTTTTCTACATACTACAAATCGATATGCTTCATTTTCAATAAAGTTATTATTTTATAATGTATTTATTCAGTCTGATTGTCGACACTGTTTTTAGGCTCCATTAAATACCCTTGATTTTATAAAAAATAACCTAGCATATTATAGGTTCTCTATTAAAGAAATTTTATATGTAAGACAATTTTTTGTCTGCAGTATTTGTTGCACCAAGTAGCGAAACAAAGGTACACAAGAACAAAACAACAATTTTTTTTTTCTTTTGTTTTATAATAATTATTAATACATAACTAAAGATGGTTTTAAAAATCAAAAGATTTTCCATTCAATGACCTTTGACGATGATTTGGAGCGGACCATTGCTAGAAAAGATAAAGCTCCTAGATTGAAGTTGGCACATCGAGCACCAAAATTTGAGACGGGAGACAAAGGCTCCGAGGGTCAAAAAGAACTTGGTGGTTTAATATTTCTATGCTTATTGTTTATGACATCGACAATTTTTAATCTTATTTTAATTTCCACCATCGAAGAAAGAAGATCGGGAGTATAAAGCCGCGACTCTAAAAATAATTTCAGACCAAATGGTAGTGGAATGGGTCACTAGACATTGCCATCTAAATCATGTTCAACCCAATCCGGGAGCAAGTTCTAAACCCATGAGAATCAATCCATGGAAAGGTCTAGTGATTATTTCTGAATTTTTAAATTTGTTAAAGTCACAAATTAAAGAATATCAGATTATTCAAAGGCAAAACACGGATGCTCTTTTCTCCAAATCAAGACATGGCAAAGAACGCGGGCGCGGCGGGAAAGTTACTGTAGGAGCAAGACTCTTTAGCGGAGACATGGACAATTATCGGGAGAAAGTGATATACAGTTACTAATAAATGCCTATAAAAGGAGGACTCAACACCAATTTGAAGGGATCATTAACTAAGAATCAAAACTGAGCAAGAGTATTTCAGTATTTCTACAGGATCATGAACCAAGACTCAAAACTGAGCAAGAGCACTTCAGTATTTCTCTTATTTTTCTACAAGTTCAGCAACCGTCTTGTCCAGATTCTTAGCTTAGTTTTATATGTTTTTCTTTCCTAGCATTTTATTACTTCAAAGCTACTTAACATTTGATTTTCAGTTCAATTCTATACTTAGGGTTCCATTATTTTTCAAGCTAGTCTGTTAAGTTTCCTCTTAGCTTTCAATTCAGTCTATGCAATCTAACTTTCAAGGTAATTTTCCACTGAGACTTTAGGGTAGTTGTCAAGGAAACTAAGGGATCCATTTTTCGTTTGAGTAGAAGTTAGATTTTGGCACAGTTTTAATTCAAAAATACTATAATTTCTTGGCATGCCTTCGCATTCACCACTTTCCATGCTTTTTGTATGTTCGGGTGAATTCCACTAGAAAATCCATCAAAAATATTTTTGGCACACTCGGTGGGACCCATTAATGCTGAAGAATGCCACAAAAATTGATAAGTAAGACAATTGTAGAGTCTCCATACTCAGGATTTGATGCTTCAAAAGCAGCACAAAAAGAAAGAGTTCTAGCTCTGGTGGAACAGATAGAAAACTTGATGAATTCTCTAGTACGATAGTAGCGGAATCCATCCAACAACCCTATTGCAAAAGTTGAAGGAAGGAGTGCAGGTAATGTAGATGTGCCTATTCTTTTCTCTAATAATTTTAATGAATTTCAGGCTCTCATGCAAGAAATAAAGAGTCAATGAATGATCATGACTGCCTTTATGGAAGAAATGAAACAAAGAATCAATTTATCCTAGAGAACCTTAGAGAAAGAGGGCAACCAAGGCTAGAAGTTGCTTCTAAGCTTGAAAGACAATTTTCTAACGAACTTGGGGGGCAACATTCTGTGAACCTACGAGAAGTTGGTGAATTTCATTGCTCGCCTATGCAGGCAGAGGCTAGATACCTTCCTCCCCATATGAGAAAGGGTAGTACTCTAGAGAACGTAGTAGGAACGAGACCTCATGCGGCTGCAGCCACGCCGAGGATTTTTACAATTAATCTATTTAAGCATAACTCGAGCATATGAAGGGAGCTTTTCTTTCAATGGAAGCCCAGGGGGGCATCACGCAACTGCCTATAAGAGTGAATGGCAACATGGGACAAAAAGTTCAATAAGTTCCTCAACAACCTTTTGGGCAACTAGTCCCTGCATTCAGTTTAGGAGCAATCGCAGAGGCGATACAAGAGTTACATGGCCAGCCTGTAACTGCCACCCGGGGTTCTACGCACCTTATCTAGAATGATAAATGGGAGAACCCTCCCCAAAGCGGGTATATGATCCTTGATTTCTCCTTGTTCTTTGTAGAAGATGGTCAATCCACCATGGAGCTTGTTGTTAGATTCATTGTGCAATGTGGGGAGTTGGCTAACTACGAGAATTTCTATCATTTCAATCTTAGACTGTTTACAATCCTCGACAGAGTAACATTCACTTGGTATACTAATAACCTATCTAAGTTAGCATGAGATGGAAAGGCGCTATATTACCTATTTCTTCGTGGTTGAGCCCAAAGTGTGCATTAGAGAATTGTTTAGAGGACTTAAAGAAATTAGAGACCGTTGATTTGTTCATCTCTGGCTCAAGAAGATGAAACACATGTAAGATACATCTTCCGTAGATAGAGTATGTGAAATTAATCAAAGAGGTTAGGACATTGAGTTAAGGAAAAATTCCAAAGTATGGAATTTAGAGATTTTTATGAACTTGCAAGTAAGGTGATAGAATATGAGAAGCTACTCAAGGAAGAAAGTTACCGGAGGAAGAAGTCCATGGGAACCTATTTTCAAGAGGTGAACCAGGAGGTGGCAATGGCAGATCTATCCACTACAAGGACATTCACATGTCCTCTTTTGGTAGAAAAGGCACTTGATGCGTGGAAGAAGGCACAATTGTTAGTACATAGGTCCAGTATACTTTCGAGGTAGCGAAGACAAAGGAAATATTCGATTTCACGGTGAAAGAAAAATTCATTACCTTCTCTAAAGACCATTGGATCCTCAGTAAGGATGAACTAAGGGGAAAGACTTGTTGTAAATACCACAATTCATGGAACCACACTACTAATGCATGTTGGGGTTTCATAAATGCCATACAAGACAGGATCAACAAAGGGATACTCAAGTACCCTGACAAAAAAGAGGCTATGGCAATCGATGAGGATCCTTTTTCCAATAAGAAGGGCCTTAATCAACACCGCTTAGTCAATCTAAGAGCATCGACATAGAATCCATGAAGGTGGGAAAACTCTCTCCAAGAAAGGTATAGGTCCCCAAATATTGTCTAGTCCGTGTTGATAAGTTGAAAAATGAGGTATGTAGTTTGTACAAATCCTCCATCAGGGAGAAATTCAGTGAAGGGGATACAATAAGGAACATAGCAGCATAACCGATTCTCCAAGGAAAATAGACTTTCCCCAAAAGGCAAGATGAACTCCCCAAGAGATGGGTTCGTTCCTCTGAAAGAAAAGGATGTAGAAAGGCTTACCCCTCCACGGGGTAGGTTCACTGTTCCAAGGGAGAATGATGCAGGTAGGTTCAGAGAATGTTCCTCAAGAAACAGAGCCTTTTCCCTAAGGGGTAAGTTCACTCCTCCAAATGAAAAAGTTGTAAGGAAAGTTACTGTTCCAAGGAAGAAGGCAAATAAACCTGTTTTTCTAAGGGAGGAGCCATGCTGCATTTCCAAGAGGGGTGGATCCGGGACAGATTTATTCCTCGAAGTAAAAGAAGGTTTCTATCATAGGATATAATCACTCCTCTAAAGGGTAGATTCTTTCCCCCAAGAGAGAAGATTGCAAACAACTTCACTTCTTCAAGGGAGAAGGCAGGGGAAGGACATGTTCCTCCAATAAGACATGTTTTTCCAAGAGGTGGACATAGTTCTCCAAGGTACAAAATGATGTCTCCAATGGAAAAATTCACTTCTCCAAAAGATATGGTGGGAAACTGTGACGGCCCGCGCTGCAGTACCCGACCCGACCTGGAGGCCGAACCCAAACCCAGGGACGCGGTCCTGACTTTTTTTTTTCGAATCATTTCGAATAATCCAAATACAATTACTTTTCCAAACACATTTCAAATACTCAATCAAAATATATATACGTAAATACCACTTTAACATAAAGGGGGCATCATTTGATCACAAAATCTTTTTCATTCGATATGGCATTTCATGCCCATTCGGGTCCATTTCCCCACCTTTATACACGCATTATTAGCCGTTTTCAATATCCAAATATTTAAAAAACATAATCAGAGTTCAATTTTCATAATAGTGTTTGTACAAAATGAGTGGAATAATTTCATGTATGCATGTGAAGGAGCTTTACTTATCCTTCATGTGACTTTGATGATGACTTTGATTCATCATGGCCCACGCTCTTCGCACTGCTCACTCCTGCATCTCCACGATGATAAAAGCAACACGCTAAGCATTTTCATGCTTAGTGGTTCTATATAGTACTTTCTTCCATTTCAGTTTAAGTCAAATCATGCAATTTTTCTAAACCATGCTTTTGAATCTTTTTGAATGATCAATGCAAATACAATACATATATTCATTTCATATACATTCATTTACGGTTCATTGATCATCCAAATATGCACTTTCATGCAATAAATCATTCAAAACACAAATCATGCATTTCACAAATATTCTTATAATTTTTCTCTTAAACGAATTTAACCTATGCTTTTGGTGCATAGGATAATGGAATCACCAACACGGTCTAATTAAAGCCATAGCTCCAGATAAAAAAAACATTTCGCTTTTATAACACAAAGACAATATCGCTGGTTGCCGACGGCTTATTACTAAATCAATTCGTGAACACTACCGATATCGGGCCTACTGGCTACTTGGACGGAATGACACATCATTACGCTCGCTCACGTGACTGCACTAATCTCTTATTGGTATACCAATCTATCCTCAACTCAAATTTAACAGTTAACATTCTATTAAGGGCGTTTAAATCATTCATAGCAAAATACAATATAGTATGTACATTTATACAAACAATTCATTTTCAATACTCATGTAATTTTTCATATGCAAATCTTTTCACAATCAATTGCCTCAAATCAATTAAAACAAATCAATATGCTTTTTCTTATAAATCATTTTAGCAATTCAAATCATTTTGTAATCATTCAAACACTTTGGAATTAGAGAGAGAGAAGTGGAGAACAAACCAAAAAGCTTGTTACACTTTGATTCCAATCCTCGGAATCTCGATCAATTCGACCTTTCCTCCTCGTTAGCCCCTATTCCAATACACCAACAATCATATTATTAGCTCCAGTATTCTAGGAGTTCCCATTTAGGCTTACTTTCTACCTGACTCCCCTTTTTCATACATTCTTTCTTTCTTTTTCCCTAATTCCTCCTCCTTAGAAAATCCTTAACATTTTTTTAGGCATTGTTATGCCTCATTTTTAATCCTATTTGTGTGCTATGGGACGCCCACACGGTTCACTTACACTTATGGGGATTCGGGAAAAGAAAACTCAACTTAAACATCAACACAACCAAGCAATTAGTACACTTGGTGCTACAATCAAATTTTTATCAAATATGTGAGAACTAATTTCCATTCAATGTCATGTGGTTAGATTCTAGACTCAAAGTTCTTCCAGAGAGTCTAAGAACGGTGAATCTGAGTTCTACTCCAAAAGTTATGACCGATCAAGTTCGTATCAAATTGCAAAGTGTGGAACTACGAAATTCTCACGAGGCCGCAAAATTCTCGTGCTCATGAAAAATTTTTTTCGCAAGGGCGCGAGCTTCAGAGGTTTGAGAAAATTTCCTGCATTCACTATTTTCGTTGTCTTTTCCTATTTTTTTTTCATGTTTAATCCACTTGAAAAACAATTAATAAACACTCAACAATGTTTGAGGTTCAAAACAAAAACACATAAACATATTTCATCTCAAAATTTCAGGTTTGACAAATCAAACACAAAACTGAACTTAGGAAGAACAAATGAGAAAATCAGTGGGCCATTATAAGGTTTCCAGTTATGGTTGATTTCTACCCCAATACACTAGCTTTTCCATAGATCTAGGCTAGATTTACACTTACCTTACAAGAAGGAGCGAAAACCCTAGTTTTCTTCTTGACCTAGCCGCAACTCCTCACCATGGATTGTCCTTCGATTTCTCAGCTTAGGCGAGATCAGTCTAGAGTTTAGACTAGAGACAAAACAGCTTGAAGAATGAGAGGAAGCCGGCTTCTCAAAGTGGAAGGTGCGATCAGAGAGTTGGATGTAGAGAGAGATTTGCGGTGAGAGAGAGAAAGAGTAAGAGAGAGAGAGAGAGAGAGAGAGAGAGAGAGAGAGAGAGAGAGAGAGAGTAGAGAGATGAGCAGATTGAGAGAACGTATGAGTGAGAGAAATGGTCTCTCAAAGACCAATATTTGGCTTTTAATCAAAATCCTTCACTAAGCTGCTCACACACTAATTCTATTTTTCTTATTTTTTCTACTTTAAAGCTTCATTTAATTTCATTTGAATTTCATTTCATTTCATTATACTTATACTTACATTACTCATTTTGGCGACCCATAGTCCTCACTGACATTTTTACCAAATTTATTTGGTCCTCGTAAATTTTCAGTTTTTATCATTTTTCGCTTTTAGCCATTTAAACTCGAAAAATGTAATTTAATTTATTTTACACTCGAACATGTTATAAAACTCCGTTGCAAGATTTTCGCGCTGCTACAATCCTCCCTCCTTAAAATAATTTCATCCTCGAAATTACCTTCATTGAACAGTTGAGGGTATTGTTGCCGCATAACTTCTTTGCTTTCCCACATGGCTTCCTCGATCTTGTGGTTTTTCCATAGCACTTTTACCAATGGGATTCGCTTTTTCCACAACTCTTTCACTTCTCGAGCCAAGATCTCACCACTCCTTCATACGCCAACCGGGTCTAAGCTCAATCATCTCCGAAGAGACTACGTATGATGGGTCTGACTTGTTGATTGACCAAAATCAGAGCAGATACAAATTGCTTATTATTACCAAAGGACTATATGCTAATCCCTAAAGAAAGGTACTGTAAACTCATTTAGACCAAATAGAACATGTGTGCTCATAATAAAAATGGATTTGTCAATGTCTTTCTTAAAGATTTAGTTTGGTCTTAATACTATAAGTGCACAGGTCATACAAGTAATAAAAGTGGACCTATAAGTCCGGATATCGTTCCCACAGAGATCGAAAAGAGTTTAAAGTTCAACTACCCCAACTACTTAAGGTCTACACTATTTGAACTTCCATTTCATAGAATTTGCAGTAGTCTAACTATATGAATTTCTACATCTATAATAAAAGGAAAATTTAAAATCCTAAACATAAACTAGACTTAACCAGATTATTGCTGGAAGTAGACACTGGGATTTCACTGCTGTGAAATTATCAATTCCTACATCATAATATAATTCAATTATATCATGAATTGGAATCTAAAATTGTCAAGATACAGCAGGTATGGTTTGGATTTCTCCCTTAACCATACGTTTCACTGATTAGAGCATCATGTTCATTTTTTATTCATATGTCTAATCAATTACTTGTAATCAAAATCTCTTTATAAGATCTGGGTATTTTTCTTTTCCAATACTTCATACCCATTTCTTATGATTGCAGATTCTTGCTTCCCAAGACAGGGCCATTGCCAGATTTCTACAAAATGAATGATGTCTCATCCTTGAGATCTTAAAGTGCCTTCTTTCTGATTAGATCTAAGCTGTATTAGATCAAGATCATTCCTCTAGACTGCTGAGAAATCTCTCTAATTGATAAATCTGATGATCAATCAACTAATTCTCAAACTATATAAATTGAAGATTTATCTAAGTAATCTTTTAGAGCTCATTAGTTCCTTCTTCAATATTAGTCTAGCATACCCCCAAGTAATCGACGGCTCGTAGAATCTTCATCTCTGTGTCACTCAGAGGGCCTCCTGAAAATTATAGCCAGATTAAGGTCCTTTTATGGGTGTAAGTTTCTAATATTGGGAATAATTCACTACATGAACATCACCATTCAAATAATTTCAAGACTCTCAAGCTAGGAAATCTCTTTCTAATTGTGCAGAAAAGACCATAACTAACATCAGATCTTTCCCAACGGAAGTTGTGTTTCTCGAAAAATGGATTACAAAGGAATACAACACTGACAAAAGAAATTCCATTGCAATCGGCAGAATCAACCGAATAAATGAATTCAAATCTTTATCTAGATTTCATCGGGATTCAAACAAGAATCTAAGTGAACTTCAACAATTTAGCTCAACTTCTAAGCTTCCAACACCACTATTTCAAGTCCGCAGAACAAAATGAAAATTCTACACTAAGTATAATCTGGCATTTAAGAAAATAAAATAAAAAAGAAAACGTAATACAAAAGGTTCTCGCTCCCGCATGCCTCGGGTCTTCCGCCGAATTCTCAACCGCCTATTTCCTCAAATCTTTTCTATATATAAAGGCCCAAAAGTTTGGGCCCTAAATTCGAGGCTACATTGTGGATCCCCAAAATTCTGGCCTAGATTGCATTCTCTGTCGCGACCTGAAAGTTTTGTTATGACAGAGTTTTCATTCTTTATCGCAGTCTCTCGCTGCAACATGCGCCGTCTGTCCCGACCGCCAGGTTCTTCTGATTCATTCGCGACAAAGTTTCTTTAGTCGCGGACAAAGATAATCTTTCTTTCAAGATATGTATTCTCGTCAGCGATAGAGTTTCTCCGCGTGACGCATCTTCATCGTCTTTAGTAACTGGCCTTTACAAGGTCCGGCCGCTCTATCCGCTCTTGTCGGTAATCTCATGTGTGGTTCCTTGAATAGTTATGTCGCGACATAGACAATTTTGTCGCGACAGCATTTCTATGCAACTTCTTCAAATTAGTGTCGCGACCTAGTTTTTGTGTCGCGACAATATTTCTGTTATGGTTCTTGTTGCAACAATGTTTCTTGTATTGTCAGAATTTCTGTCGCGACCTAGAAAGTTTGTCGCGACAGAGATTTGTCGCCACTTAACCTAATTTCTTGTTGCAGCTTCATGTTGATGTTGCGACCTGGCCTCTTGGTGTTGTCGATGCTTCTATCGCAACCCGCTTTTATACGTCGAATCTTTTATTAAGCTTATATCTATGTCGCGGACTCCGCTTTGTTGTGTCGCGACAGACTTTCTTCCTTGTGTCAACCTTCGTCACCTATTACAGAAAAGTTTTCCGCGACCTTGCTTTATCAACGCTTAGCTTATCTCTCACTGAACTTTAAGATCCCTATCGCAACATAAAAACATTTATATAGCTGAAGTATGTCGCAACATTGATTCTTTTATCATGACTTCAGTCGCTTACTAAGCAAGCTTCACATGTCACGCCTTGTTTACCTCGGCCACGACAGATACTTCTTTCTTTCGCATTTCGCTGACATACAATACCTTGTCGCGACAGAAGTCTTTCTCTGAAGCTCTTCTTCTGTCTCAACAAGCTTTTCCATGTTGCAATAATCATTGTCGTGACAGAAGATCCTTTGTCGCGACAGAAGTTCTACTTTCTGTCTATTTCATTTGTCGCGATAGGAGCTTTTTTGTCTTAGCTAAATTGTTAGATTCTTCCCATTTTCGTCATGACACGCTGCCTTTCACGCGACAGCTCCTTTGCTATCAACTTGATGTTTGTTCTGGACACGTAACTCTATTAAGTGACAGAGAATATCAGAATTGCTCTTTTTCTTTTCTTTCTTACTCGAAATTTTCTTTTTGAATTAAAACGGTAAACACAAAGTTTGTAAATATTCCATATTTTGGCATTAAAACATATATGAAACTACTAAAAATGTTTAAAAAATGGATTAAAAAATAGATGAGTTTAAGACTCATCAACCTCTTTCTCTTTCAAACTTAAAAGTTTTGTTTGTCCCTGCTAAAGAAAAGAAATTTTGCTGGTCCTCAAACAATTTAAATTTTTTTATTTTTAGGGACATATTTCTTTTTCTATCGGAACTTTGAATTAGCAACTTGAATTGAAACTAGTTAGTCAGCAAGAGGTTTCAAATTTAGTTTCTAATCCAAAATTAGGAAAATTCTTCAATTTCTCGCCACAAACAGACTAATGATTTCTCGAGGTGCAAACAATCTCGCCAATTAATCCTCGATTTCAAGAGTGTGTGGGATGGTCATCTTTCCTTTCCTCCCTCGTAGAATTAGCCAATCTTCTCCGGGCTTTACACAGCCATCGCAATTTTCTTTTCAATTCTTCAAAGTCCCATATGCTGTTTTTTCATATTAGTTCCACTAATGTAGGTAAGTACAACCTTCAAGCATCAATTAGTCTGGGGCTTGTAAAGCTCGCTTAGGTAATTGAGTAAATAATTGGAGAATTTAGGCTAAAAATTACCTAGATTCCAATCTTCAATTTTGCATCTTTGCCTCTATCCTTCATCCCTTTCTTTCCTACTGATTTCAGAAAAAAAAATTATTCCCCCAAACTTGATCTTGATGTATCATACTGCATACTCTAATCTTGGTATTTTTATTTACCACTGTCATACTTATCATCTCAGTTCCTTTAGATAGAAGTCCTTTTTTTCTTTTCTTTTACTTGTCAAATATTTCTAGAGTGAAGAATGTCTTCGTCTTTGCACTTTCTACCACTCTTGCAGTAATCCTCAGGCCGCAGGCCCAAACCAGCTATATTAGGGTATTAGGGTGTTGAAACACCCCTATGAACTTAATTGTTCAAGAGAGAAAGGCCACAAGACAAAACTTATTCCAATTTGACAATTTACAACCTTTGACTTTTTCTATGCATTCTCTTCATTTTCTTCATTTGTTCTCTTCTTTTTCCATCCTTCATTCTTGTGTTTCCTTTCAACTCAAAATAACATTCCCCCAATCTTGTCCTTTTCTGCATTTTGAAGTTCTTGTCCTGAAACCTGGGTAAATAAGGCGTTTTTACTGTAGGATTAGAATAAAGGAAGGGTTTGAGGCTTCTAATTGCTGGTTTAATGAAGAAATTAGACAATTTGGCTCAATTATGGAACTAGAGTGTATGCTTGTGCATATTATGAGGGTAGGCTTGAAAGGCTCAAACTTCCAAGGATGGCCTAAATCATTTCCTGTTAGTGGTATTGCCTAGGATTTCGCATTGACTAATAATCTAACAAGTTCTAGGACATTGGACTATTGATCAGGATCTAACCTGTAAGATGTCCCTAATCTTTTCACAATTTGTTAAGGAATCGCTTTGACCATGTGCATTGCTTTTTCAGATTTTCACCGACCTTACCGCTTGGCTAATGCATATTTTCAAAAGCCTTGTTTGTGCTTCTATTGAATACATCTTCCTAAATCTGAACATTCAACTTCATTCTAGCTAAACCTAGCCTTTTTCAATCTTGAAGCCTACCACAATGCATCTATCAATGGTTTGTTTGGCCTTGAGATTTGTTGTTGCATTGTTTTAATCAAGTAAAGAAGTTCATTTTGTTCATACATTCAGCTCATAACAATACAACATAACCACAATTGTGATCGTTATTTCAACTAAAACATATTGTAGCAATTAAACAATTTGATCCATGAAGTTTCGTTTCTCTTTATTCAACTAAGTAAATAGCAATCATGAAGTAAAGACAATTAATCAAAACACACTAATCAATCAAGAACACAAATGAACACATAATTT
>JAEQBH010005404.1:0-110601 GCA_016808115.1 Tetrastigma voinierianum | reverse complement strand
CCATTCTAACATGTCGTACACCTTTGACATATCTATTTTCATTGCTACCAGCCCTTTCTTACTTTGCTGTTGTCACGCTCCTACCCTCGGTTGAAGCGAGAGAGATGATGCGGAATTTGAACCGTAACCTATTTTTGAATATTGATGGGCCCCATTACATATAATTTCATAAGAAAATAAAACCACAGTACTACCATAGTAGTGGTGTTTAAAACATAACATATATATTCATAGTCTCATTTACTTATACATAAACAAATTCCACTATTACAAAAATATTACATTTACATCTCAAAACAAAGTCAAAACCTACATATGGTGGACTCCGTTCGCTGTGTTGGCCTTGGCGAATACGGAATATCTCGCATGTCCTCTTTAGTATCTACACGGATGAAACACCCATGTTAAACTTATAGTTTAGTGGAAAACAAATAACATATATGACCACTTGAAGGGTCCACAATTACTGGATACATATAACATAATTCTTATAACAGGATTTTCATATCTCTCGTAGGAGTTCAGAATAGAGATCTTGTCTGAGGAAGGTACCACGGATACAATCTGAGCGAGAGCGAGCATAGTGATTGCCATGCTTTCTTGTTGTTTCATTATTCATATTCTTATCATATAAATGTTTGCTGTATGGGCGGTAACAATGAATGAAGGCAGCTGCAATAGGTGCACGACGTCTTTATGCGATCTTGAACAAAGGTCTTGACGCACAATACAGTATGCTTGCCTAAGTAGCGAGTGTCGTAGCACTGGCGAGTCTTAGGAAGCGCGAGCGAGAGACGTGCCTACCCACGTAACGAGGAGGGTATCATTAGCCTGATGCGAGAGTGTCGTCGCGCTGAACGGACGTGTCCTGTTCATTCATATCGATCTCAGGCAAATACACTTATATGTGTTTTCGAGCTTGTTATTTTATTCTTAATCACATTAGCAAATAAGGGCAAGAAACAATGTTTATGACAATAGGATCGTCGGCGAGTCTGAGCATTTTTACATAGCTTTTATACATGTATAGACCACTTTCATTTTAAATTAACGGAAGAGAGCATGAAAATAAGGTTGCGGGACCAGCTCGGACCTTAAGCAACTATAGTGCCCGGTCTCAACTTCCAGTACTAGTACTTAACATCCTCTGGACCTTAAACCACTTTGAGTACTAATTTTCGACTTTTAGTCTGGAAATGCCAACATCCTCTAGACGAAAACAACTTTGATGTAGATACTCAACTTTCGATGCGGTATTCAATATCCTCTGAATAAGCAGCTTTGGAAGTCTTTGGTACTCAACTTCGATCTGGAATTACTCAATATCCTTTAAATCAAGTTGAGTACCGGTACTCAATATCCTTTAAACCAAAAACAACTTTGAGTACCAGTACTCAACTTTTAGTACCGGTTCTCACTTGTGATTTTTGCATATTTGCCTATTTTCACCTGTAATTTCTAACCAAAACCCAAAACCAACCACTAAATTGAATTGAAACCAACATAAATCACTTTTATACAGAGATAGGGTTCTTCAAACCCAAACATAGGCAAAGAAAGAGTTAGGAGGGTTTCCTAACCAACAATTCTATACAAAAGTTCCATACTAACAAATATGAGAATTCCAGACATGAATTTCATACCTTGATTTCTTCTCTACTTCTTTTAGCCAAATAGAACCTTGAATAAATGGAGAAAAGCAACCTAGAATGGCTTCTCTCCCAAAACCGTGCCTTAGCTCTCCTTTAGCCCTAAAATGGATAATCCCCAAAATGAGATATTTTGCTCTTATCATAAGGCCATGTTTGGCCTTATCCTCTTTTGGATTAATTCCTTAGCCTTTACATTTGGTCTTTTATCTTTCTATTGTTTGCAAATTAACTTATCATTATTCTAACTTAGCATATAATCTTTTCATCTTATGTCACTTGGGTCCTTAATTAGCAAATTATCAATTTACCCTTAGTACTCCAATTTCCAAAAAATGCAAATTTGCCCATATTGCCTTAAACATATCATAAACTAATAGGGTCTAATTCGAGGTGTTACATTTATACCATTGCTTTTTAAAATTTTCTCTTTGTTCAGTTGTTAAATTTGAAAAGAACCATTTTGCTTTATCTTTATGTTTTTCTAATTTTGCTTCATTCCTTAAGTATTCTTTGCTTATCTCAAATATTTTCTGTCATCATCATGAGTTGTGTTAGCTCATCATGTGACATCATTTGAGGAATAAGCCAGGCAACCTTTAGGAGAATTTTGTGAATTTTGTTCTTGGCGATGTATATTCCGATTCGAGAATTATAGATGAAAAGTCTACTTCTTCTAAGTTTGATTGGAAATTAGATCTTCTGGATGGAGTTCTAACTTCTAAAAAGAAATTTGCAGAATAAGATTTTCTAGGAGGCTCTTTTCTATGCTCAAGTTAATCTGTACATTTCCTTTCTCATCTTCGATGGTTGATAAAAGCTTTGGTTGTTCTATTGGTTTCGGGGCTAATAATTGTTTGAAATTCCATTCTTTGGAATTTGGATTGTGTCAAACTCCCCGAGGCCCAGTTGCAGTATTATAGCGTAGACTTTTTCTCATTTGCTTGCCAAATTAAAGTTAGATCCCTAGGGGATGTCAACAAACAATTTGGATTAACAACTAACGTCATAACCTTATAATATACTCTGTATACTATAAGGATATTTTTGGAACTTAGATCCATGTCATAATTTTGAGTTTGAACATTTAGAGTTAAGGCTTTATGAATGCTTTGATCATTCATACAGTTTAACTCTACGTTTGGGTAGCAAGTAAAATACATCGATCCAAATGATGTATTTGCTTGCATTAATCCTAAAAGAGAATCTATAAATTGGTTATGTCTAACATCTCTTAGACAAATACAAATAGGTTTGTCTAAACCTAATCTGGTTAAAGGTTTAGCAGCTACTTGAATAGCGCACCTATATGAAGTATTTTGTATCTTTCTTTTTGTATTTGCACTAAATCTTTAAGATCTAATAATTCAATAGTTTCTATTTCAGATCCTATTGAATAGGTGTTCTGGGAATTTTAATTGTAATCTTTTGAATTGCGTTCCTACTTTGTCTGATTCTTTGATATTTTTTTTGGGCATTTTCCAATTTTTTATATACTGTTCCCAATTCTCTATTGAAATAAGAAGTTTGTTTTCATATTTTTGAGTATGTTCTTGTAAATTTTTGAATTGTTCATCAATCCTAAACTAACTAGTACTTGAGCTTGTTCCTACAAATTTTTTGATAAAATTTGTCATTCTATCCTATCTCTTTTGATTATGTTTCCAACAACTAGTGGGACCACCTACCTACCCACAGGGTTTACAGCTGACCAACGGATAGCTACAGGCTAACCAACACTAACCGGTGGAAGCATAAACGAATTTGATAGAATATCATAGAAAAATTGACAAATTTTTTGCATAAAATTGGCTCTGATACCATTTCTTTTCAGTATCACAAATAAACAGATATTTAAAAACAAATATTTAATAAGCAGATATTTGAAATATGATACTTTATTTGAAAATAAACAATAACTTACAAATTTGAAGTACAAGCTTGAAGTAGATATTTGTTACAGGAAACTTGAACAAGAACAGGAAACATGCTTGATCTCAAACAGATCTCATAATAAGTAAATCTCTCGAGCTTAGCACACCGACAAAGACTTCGGTTCCTGGCCTTCGAACAATTTGGCTGGATTCGAAACATTTTGAAGTTTTGGATTTGAAATGAAAATTAAATTCCCGAGCAGTGAATGCCAGCTGGTTGGACATCGCTACTTCTTTTTGAAAAGAGGCGAAGTCTCCTTTTGGTAGCGATCTTATCTTTGCTTGACCTTTCGGGTTTTGAGATAGGCGCGAGGGCGATATTCATGAAAAGATCCTTGAGGACAAACAGGACAATCTGAGGGCCATTGGAGTGTTAGTATTTTGAGGAAGCTTGTGTTGGTAGCAGATGATGGAACAATGCGTTGAAATGGCATCATATGCTATGGAGACGAAATGTGCAAGCATCTGCATTATGGAAAAAAGACATTTGTTTTGAAAATCCCAAAGAAAATAAAGGTTTTGATGGAAAAAACCCAACGGGTTGATCAGTTTCCCTGAGGTATATTCATCCCGATCAAAACTTTTGAAAGAGCCTTTGGATGAATTTGCCCCGATTGTTTTGATTGAATCTGTTTGAAAAGAGAACCTTGATTCGAGCGGTGTGTATGGGAGTCCATAACACATGTCTTCATTATGCAAATGTAAAGACGAGGATGCAGTGTCTTTTTCGTCTTCATCAGAATCACTGAGTAGAGACAGAATTTATGCAGCCTGCATTTGCAATTTACGAAGGTAGTCCTTGTAAGCTTTATTTGTAGGAAATGAGGATTTTGGAGGAGTTGTTTGGGACCAAATAGAAGTTTGAGAAGGGCATATAGACTTTTTTGGGGATCTAGCATTAATCCAGGCTTTGATGGAATCAAAATTTTTGTTTTGTGAAATTTGGAAATTTGACCTCCATTTAACCTTTATTTCCCTAGCCAAATGCCCTGGATAAGGTTTTGGATGAGCTTGATACAAGAAGAATTCCCAACATATAATCCAAGGGAGTCTAAACTGAGAACAAAAGTGTAGTGATCTACTTGATCCATAAGGAATTAAGCTATCCCTATTTTCTTTGAAGAAATCAAAAGACTTTTTGATTTCAAAATAGAATATATCATGGACAGAACCCATGAAATACCACCATTCTTGAAACTAGTTTGAAAAATTAATTTGAATTTTTCCTTCCTAATGAAAAAACCATGAGTGGGAAGATGATTTAATATAAAAAGTATTATACCATGCATCTTTGTAATCAAAATAATCAAAAGTTTGTGGTATAAAGTTTTGAGAAAGTGTTTTATGAGTAAAGGGATTTTGACCCCAATCTTTCTCAGAAATAACTTTCAAAATTTTACATTTGGAGTAGGCAATATTTGTTCCTTCTTGATTTTGAATGTGTGAAATTTGAACAGAATCGGTGTCTACTAAAATAAATTCATAAAACTTTTTGGTTTTTGAAAGATCATTTGATAAAAAACATTTTATTGTTTTGGAAAATCTTTTGAAAATCAAATTATCCAGAGGGAGAAATATGATCAATTTCTAAAAATTTTAATAATAATTTTGCTTCCTTGGAGAAATAAGCAGTTGGCTTTGTAACAGATGGCCTTGGGATTTTCCTTAGGACTTCGAAACGGTTTGAAGTTTGAACTGAAGTCTTTGGTAAAGCATAAGATTCTTTTGTGATTGGTTTTTGAGGGATTGTCTTTTTACTTATTTTCCCTGTAAAAATTCTCGTGAGAGAAAATCAATTAAAACATCTGAGGAATCTTTTATAAATTCAATTTCAAAATAAAAAACATATAAAATAGCTTGTCATCTTACAAAGATCTGTTTTGAAACTAAGTTTTGAACATCTTTTTGTAAAATTTCTTTTGCACTTTTACAATCAACTCTTAAGAGAAACATTTTGTTAAAAACATCACTTTGAAACTTTTGAATGCAAAGAACAATTGCTAAAATCTCTTTTTTGATGGTAGAATAATTTTCTTGTGAACCCGATCCAGAACTAAGTGAAATCTTTACCTCTTGAAATTTTTATCGGCCTTGTGGCACATGTTTTGAATCATTGTTGTTGAAAACATGTGGGTATAAGATACCTAGACAAGGAAGTTCTTTGACTTTGGACTTTACCTGTTTAACTATCTAGGTATGTTCTATAGACCATGGAACAAGGGTTTTCTTAAGTCTTTTAAATACTGGTTTGATAAGTGTCCTAAGATTTAGATAAAATTCAACAACATAATTTAAACTTTCTAAAAATCCTTGAACTTGATTTTTATCTTAAGTTCACCAGGGAATTTATTTGCAAATTCTATGGCTCTTTGTATGGGTTTTATTTTTCCTTGATATATTTCAAATCCTATAAATTGTATTTTTGTTTGAAAAAGTTTTATTTTTGAAATGACTAACCCATTTTCTCTTACTATTTTTTGAAATATCTTTAAATGTTGAAAATGTTCTTCAATTGAATTTGAAAATATAAGAACATCATCAATGTATACTATAGAAAACTTAGTATAATTGTTAAAGATGTCACTCGTTATATTTTAAATTACAGTAATTTCAAATAAAAAACCTTAAAATATATTATAGATTAAGAATTTTTTTTGACTTATTATCATGTAATTTTAATGTTTTTTTTAAATACTTTAAAAATATATTTTTTAAAATAGATATTTGATAAAATTCAAAAAATTAGTTATAATAATTTAAAATTCACTTATTATCTTTTTAGAAAATTATTTAAATATGATTTTTTAAATAAAAATAAATACTTGAAGGGTACCACTAAAATAGTTTCACATAAATACTTTGATTTTGTTTATATTTAAAATAATTACCATTCATTTTTAAACTAATTAATTCTATTTTGGATTAAGAAATTTAACTTTATAATTTGAAGATAAAATATAATCTAAATTAATAAAAGTATAAGTAAAACTATTTTTAGTAAAATTATTTTAAGTATTTATTTTATTCATAAATTTCAATAAATATTATAAGTGATTTTTTATTATTATAAATAATTACAATTTATCAATCTATTAAAATCACCTTTTTAAATTAAAATTACGTGATAATAAAAAAAATGTTAATCTATGATATATTTCATGGTTTTTTTATTTAAACATTATTTTATATGAGAATTTTCCTTCAAGAATTTTCTATTAAAGCAAAATGACTAAATTGTCTTTTAAATATTATTTTCGACTTTTCCAAATGACCGAATAAATCTAATGTAACAAATTAAGTTTATTCCCCATTAGCACTAAACGGCGTTTGAATAACACACCCAAACGGTATTTAAAAAATGACTTACATTTTATATTTTCAATGATGTAAGGTTTCATTTTAACATTTTATAATATAAGAGGTAAATGTAAAAGAATGAAAATACAGGGGTTGAAAATACATTATCCCAAAATATGACATTCAATACTCCACTTCTCAATTCGAACCAGGTTTCAATATTTTAAAAACTTTAAGTACATTTTTTTTTCTTTCCAAGAACCCACATGGAACCTTATACTGATATGGCCACTGATCAAATAGAAATTTTTTAAGTATTTTGATATGTCATTAAAAATAAAATTAGAAATATTTTCTTATTGAATCTTAAGATAGTACTAATCATCGAACATGAAGGTGATATATTTAGGATATTTCTTAACTTAATAAGAGGTTTTAAGTTTGATGGTGCTTTTTCCCCTCTGGGTCTGGGGCTGGATCTTCTCGGTCGGTGGGTCGGTCTGTGTTGAATCGTTGGCACAAGCACGCCGCGCGAGGATGGTCCGACGGGGTGCGCCCTCTGGGCTCTCCGATGCCTAAGTCAGCTTATTTCTTATTGAAATGGAAGAATTCAACTATTGATAGTGTTATGATTGCGTACCTTTTTGTGGTAGAATGGGTCAATATTTATAAAGAGAAATTGTGGTTACTTTCCTTGTTAGATAATGATATGGTATCTCTCCCATTAGGTGAGGAGTTTCCTTTTCCTTATCATGAGCAAACGATGTTAAGGCGTAATGGAGGCGTGATCATGTAGATTCTTCTTTCCTAATCAGGTGGGCCTTGGGTCTACTTTGGCATGGTAGGATCTCAGCGTGGATGAAGCCCAGTTGGGTGCGTGCCCGACCTTCATAAGTGGAGGTCTAGGCTTGCGCCCGGGGCTTGCGCTCTCGGCCTGTGCACATATTGTTTTTTACCCCATCAGTGGGCCCCCCAGCCCTTGGTTGAAGCAAGCTTAGGCGAGGGCTAACTTGTTTCTTGGATCGGTTGCGGCTTCCACGTGGCTAGCCGACGATGGTTTAAATCAGGCTTTATCAGCGATCAAACATCTTGATAATGATGGCTCTCTTTTGGTTTGAACCCGTTTCGGCCCCGACTGCTTCTCATATCTTTAAACCATTCTTGTAGCCCCTTTTCCACTTCTTACGTGGGTTTAGGCGTCTTTGATCGGCCTTCGAAGCTATTGGTCAAGTGCTTTTTGCCGTCTGTCTCAGGGAGCCATTTACTCTTTCCCTTCTTAGTTGGTCTGCGGCGTGCTCAGCCCTGTACCGCTCTTTCTTTCCTTGTTTTGATTGGTTTTGTTGGTTGGGGTCCTTTCTGTCGTTATGTTCGTTCTTTCTCTCTATCGCTTAATCATGCGTGCTGTACAGGTCTTCTCATTCTATAGGCTGCAAAGGGAAGAGCGGTGAGGTCCCAGTGCACGGCTTTGTGGCGGGCTTAGTAGTCGTTGTTGTGGTTAGGAAGTCCTTCCGGTGGAGTTATCTTCCTTCGCCGAGCGAATAGGAGAGATTAAGCGGGTGGGGAGTATCCCACTGTGGCTCCCGAATGCACGGGGCTGCGAAGTGAGGTATGCGGATCTTTGTGGGCCTAGCACAGTTGAGCCTTCGTTTGCTAAAACTTTATGCAGTTATGGACCTCCTTCGATTAATCAGAATGCGGTGTCTGATCTTCTTACATCTTATGTTGTTCCTGTTCCCTAGATGGTTTGCTTCTTTGAGGCGGCCTTTGAGAACAGACTCCGCTTCCCCTTACACCCTTTCATCAAAAACGTCCTACAACATTTCAATGTATGCCCGTCCCAGCTCTCTCCTAATTTTTAGGGCGTCTTGGTCCTCCTTCTGGTTTTTTTCAGGGATAAGGGCCTCGGGGTCCCTAGTATAACTCTACTGCTGGATTTCTTTAGCGTGAAATGGGCCTCGGAAGGCTTCTTGTATATTCAGCGGGCCTTGAACCTATCATTCCAGGCCTCCCCGTCTTCCATAAGCATTGGAAAGAGCGATGTTTCTTTGTCGGATGTAATGGAGCATTGGAATACAACCACGTCAGGCGATCTGTTTGGGGATTAAACGGTATGGGCCCTTACGAGGAACCTGCGTAAGTTTGTGTCTATCTTTAGTAAGTCGACTTGTTTTAGAGGTCATGTCATGTTCTTGGCACTTTGCTTTGGTTGCGTTGCCTTACGTGTATCCGTCACGACCGCCTCACGAGGACAGAAGTAAAAGCGTCAGTTAGGCGAGTGTCGATCCTCGGCGTTGTGGTTAGTCAGGTCAAACATTCCGGCTCTTGGTGTGAGCCCTTCTTACACATTTCCCCTTGTTCAATATCTCCTGCCCCCTGTAAGGAAGCTTCTCTTAGGGCCTCTTGTTCTTCAAGCCCAGGCTGGGGGGAGAACTTCGGGCCGTGTCGAGTTGCGCGAAGAAAGGAGGGTCATGAGTTCGGGATCCTCCCCGAGAGCGGCCTCAGCTCGAGTAAGGTCCGAGAAGGCTGGAGTATCTAATCCCCGCTCGCACGCCCAAGTTCAGCTGGGAGTATTTGATCCTCTTCGACCGAGGTGTCCGAGGTGGTAAGTGCGTAGCGTCGCTCGTCCTCTGCTGCAGGAGTCAAGGGTTCTTCGAGAAAGGCTGTTGAGCCTCCTTTGAAAGTCCTTCCTATCTCTATCTGGAGGCCTTCGGCGCAAAACTCGCCCCTCAGACAAGGGAGATGTGGGAGATGGCCTTTGAAGGCGAGGGGGGTGAGTTTCGCTAACTCACAAATGCAAAGCTTGCCGTCGGGGTTGTTTCATCTATCCTTCGGGACTCTGATCTTAAGAAAGTGGAAGCCCTGTACGTTGAGGAGGCTCTGGCCCTGTCCCTCCAGGGGACCGTCTCCGTTTGTTTGAGCGCCTTCTTTTATTTGTCTTGTCGTTGTGTTAATGTTATCTTCTAACTCCATCTTGTTCATTGAACAAGCTACTTACATGAGACACGGCGAGAGGGCGGTTAAACTAGGAAACTACGCTAAGGCGGAGAGCATACAAAGCTAAGGTCACCTCCTTGACTTCCGAGAGGGCCGAGCTACGATCTCAGATACAAAGCTTGATTGATGATGTTTTGGGGTATAAATTCGATATGAAGCACACCTCGACCCATGAGCGGGTTGAAGGCAGAGAAAGAAGGCCATGGGGCCTAAGGTTTGTCGAGATGAGAGCTGCGGGTGGATTGGGAAGAGTTCAGGCTACGGGAAACTATGAACGAACAACGACATTGGGCCGAGACCGAGAGGCTTCTAAAGGCTGAGAGCTCAGTGGGCGCTTAGTAGAAAGGTGCAACAGCGTTATGCGAGGACCTCAGGAGGCGAGATATCGGCCCGAAGGATGGAATGTCATTTGGTAGGGACGAAGATGCGCACCTTATGGGCCTCCCGGATGGCGCTCGCTCACGAGTACGCGGGATTTTCGGGTTTGGACTTCCAATCTTGAGTTCACGATGAAGGGAGGGTGATCCGTTTATGGGGCCCGAGCGGATCGAGGTGTTCTCACGATACTCGGCTTCAGTTTCTCTCCTTAGTGAAGAGTGAGATTCATAGAGCTCCCCCTCTCCTCTTGGGGCTTTGCCAGCCCGACACGCCACGGCTTGGGCTCTCGCACCCGCGAGGTGCTCGTAGCTCTACTGACATCTAGTCCCTTTGTATAATCTTTGCTCATTCTGGCTAACTGTGATTTAAACCTCGAACATTTGTAACTCTAACATCAATTTTGTTGTTCTATGGGTATCCGTCTTTCTACCTTCTTGGTTTTCCCTTTTTTTTTTTCTTTTTTTTTTTTATGACTTGTGTTGAGAGGTTTCCTAGTCATCCAATCTTTAAATGGCTAGGCTCTTAACGGTATCGACCCATGATTAGCTGAACTATTGCTTTCCATGGCCCAGGCTCTTGACTCCTTAGGCTGCTTAGGCCTTACGGGTTCATTAGGTTCTTAAAATGAGTTGCATGGCCCCTTCCGAAGGCGAGCCTCGGCGACTTCGAGCGAGGCTACATGGCCCTTTCTAAGCGGCCATGGCTCCGTTGGCTCTTGGCCTTAGGCTGTCAAGTTCTTCAGAACGAGTTTGTATGGCCCGCTGGGCCCAGGCTACAAGGCTCTTTTTAGGCCCAGGCTACATGGCTCCTTCAAGCGAGCTAAGGCTCTTTTGAAACTGAGATACATGGCTCCTTGGCTACTTAGCCTTCTGGGCTGTTAGATTCTTTAAGAACCGAGCTGTATAGTCCCTTTGGATCTGAGCTACAAGGCTCTTTTGAAACTGAGTTACGTGTCTCCTTCAAAACTAAGCTACAAGGCTCTTTTGAGACCCGGTACCAGGCTCGTTTTGAAGCCGAGCTGGCTCCTTCGAAGCGAGCTACAGGCTCTTTTGGGAGGTAGGCACACCAAGCCTCGCAGAAGCGAGGCTCTGAGGCTCTTTTGGAAACTGAGCTACGTGGCTCCTTGGCTACTTAGTATGCAGGCATCAGTTCTTTAAGAACCTAGGTGTGTGGCCCCTTTGGAGCGAGCCTTCCACAAGGCTCTTTTGAAGGCCAGGCTACATAGGCTTCGCTGGCGAGCTACAGGATCTTTTGAAGCCAGAAATTTGCAAGGCTCGTTTGAAACTGAGCTACATGGCTTCTTTGAAACTGAGCTACAAGGCTCTTTTGGGACTGAGCTCCTCGGCTCGCTTGAAATTGAGCTACAAGCCTCTTTTGGCCCAGGCTACGTGGCTCCTTAGCTCTGTATATGGGTTATCGATTCTTTAAACCCAGGGTTGTATGGCCTCTTTGGAGGCGGCTACAGGCTCTTTTGAAGCCAGGCTACATGGCTCCCTTTGAAGCGGAAACTCTGAGGCTCTTTTGGGGAAACCGAGTTGCAAGGCTGTTTGAAGCGACTCTGAGGCTCCTTTGAAGCCCGAGCTCTGAGGCTCTTTGGAATTTGAGGCTCCTCGGCTCGTGATCCCGAGCTCTAGCGGCTCTTCGTCTTCCTCCCCTAGGGAAGGTGCGTGCGGTTTTAATGTAGATCTATGGAGCGTACGCGGTTTTAATGCAGATCTATGAAGAATCGGAACATACTGCGTGGCTTTCTAAACGTCTAAGTTTCTTTATAAATAACTACCTCGCTTCGACGGTCTGTGTCATACTCCGCTCCCAACCTTCTACCTCTCTTCGACAGTGTCGGAGTTCGTACATGATGAAGCTTTAGGGTTTGATCGTCACTGCATGGAGTCCGCCTGGTGATCGCAGGCCAACGTTTGGTTTCGACATTCTGCCGTTTGTAGGAGTTGTGTTTTTCCCTAGTTCCTCCCTTATGGGAGTTGTGTTGTTCCCTAGTCCTGCCCATTGATGGAACTGGACCTGGGAACATATTCGGAGGGGGCGGTACACTTAGAGGGAACATTTTTAAGTCTCGCTTCCTCTATTATACCTTTCCTCCCCTCTTTTCTCCTTCTCATTCCGTTTCTCTTTCTCCATCTCCTTCTTTTTCTCTTTCTTCTTCCTTTTCTCTTTCCCGTTCTTGTGGTTTTTGCCTTGACTGGGGTTGGTCGATCGTGATCTTCTGAGATGTAGAGAACGATTGATGTAGAGAAAGGCTTTGCTGATTGTAATTTTCAAAGATGTAGAGAACGACTTTGCTGATTGTAATTTTCTAAGATATTTGAAATAAAAGTACAGTCTTTTGGAAGCGTGTGTACTTGTCTGATGTTTTTTTTTTGACGATTTGCGAGAACATTACTCAGGTTGAAAATGGACACAAAGAATGTTATTATATTAAAACTGTAAATTTCTTATTAAAAGCTACAATCCGAGGTCTATTGGTATAATCGCCTGAGGTGCTCAGCATTCCAAGAATGTGGCAGGGTTTTTCCCTCTTCCGTCTGAAGTTCGTAGTTGCTAGGTCAGACTATTCACGATATCACATAAGGTCCTTCCCAGTTTGGCCCTAGCTTCCCATGTGTGGGGTCTTTCCTTGCTGGCAGGAGTTTCTTTAGAACCAGGTCGTCGGGCTTAAAACTGCTGGGCCTGACCCTTTCGGTTGTAATATTTTGCTGTCTTTCTGCGATAGTCCTCGATGTACCTTAGAACCTGCTCACGTTTTTCTTCTAGAAGGTCAAAGTTCAGGCGAAGAATCTCCTCGTTGTGTTCGACATTTGCGAACTCAACTCTTGGTGACACAGTAGCTGACCTCGGCGGGGGCTCTTTGCTGACGTCGAATGCTAGAAAATAGGGTTTCTTAGCGAGTTCTTGATTTGCGCGTAGTTAAAGTATGCCCATAATACCTCGGGAGTATTCTACCCATTCCCCTTTAGATTTTCCAGTTCCCAGTCTTATTGTACTTGTAGAGAGTCCTTATAGTGACTTACAGCGTCGTTGAATTTCTTGGATATTTGAGATGAGAAGTAGTAATTCTTGATACTGAGCTCGACACAGAAGTCTCTGAACTTGGGATTGTTGAACTGTTTCCCATTATCAGATACAAGGGCTCTAGGGATTCAAAACCTACAAATTATGGAACGCCAAACAAAGTTACGTACCTTTTGCTCGGTGATCGTCGCTAATGGCTCGGCCTCGACCCACTTGGTGAAGTAATCCACTCCTATAATAATAAACTTGCACTAGCCCTTGCCAATGGGTAGGGGCCCCAATATGTCAAGCCCCCACTGTTGAAAAGGCCAAGGGATTGTGATTGAGGTCAACGGCTAAGAAGGGAGGTGAGAGATCTGGGCATGCTCTTGATAGGTCTTGCATTTTTTAACGAGCAATGTGGCGTCTTTGAGCATTGTAGGCCAATAATACCTTTTGTCTCGAGGTGCTGCTACGAGGTCCTAGCTCGATATGGTTGCCATAGATGCTGCATGCACCTCTTTGAGCACGCTAGTTGCATCTTCCTTTCCTATGCATTTTAAGGATGGGTGTAGAAGCCTCGTTTATAAGGGTCCCAGATGAATGAGTGAACCTAGCGGAGCTGTCTGAGCTTGGGGCCTCCTTTGGTCGCTTGCAGTAATGTTCGAGTCCACAGTAGTCCCGGATCTAAGGGTCCGTCAGACTCATTTCGGACATTCACGGGACCGCTTCTTCATCGTCGGCGTTAAGCCAGGGTTGGGAGGTGCTTGACGTTAGTGCGTCTAGATCCTCCTGTGGTGTTGTTGTTAGCTTTGCCAGGGCATCTGCCCGCGTATTCTCTACCCTTGGGACATGCTTGACCTAAACCCGTATAAACTTTTTAAGCAGATCTCGTACCTTTTTGAGGTACAGGATCATTTTTTCACCCCTGGCTTCATAGGAGTCTTCTATCTGTTTCACCACCAATTGGGAATCACTATATATCTCTAGTTTATCAGCTTCCATAGAGTAGGAAAGATTAAGTCCGGCTATGACAGCTTCGTACTCGACCTCGTTATTGAAGGCTTGAAATCAGAATCTGAGTGCATATTCCAAGTCAATCCCGTTCGGGGAGGTTAGAATCAAACCCGCACCGCTTCCTTGGGAATTGGCGGCTCCATCTACGGACAACTTCCAAATGGGTAGGTCGAGCGCCAATTGAGTAGATTCGGTAGGTTGTGCCGGGGCATTTGAGGGGGTGAATTCCACGATGAAATCTACCAAAACCTGCCCTTTGATCGTTGTCCTCGGCTTGTATCGTGTCGAACCCGTGAGCTCATGGCTGCATTTATCGATCTTCGGAGTTTCTAACGTGCAATATCTGTTTCATTTGGTGTTCTGTTGGGATTTCAATGGTGTGAGCCTGGAAATATGGTCGAAGCATCATGGCAGTGGTTACCAATGCTAGGATTAATTTCTCCATCTTTGGATACCTTTTCTCTGCTCCCCTCATAGCTTAGCTGCAGTAATAGACCGGCTGTTGTATTTTATCTCGCTCTCGACCCCGGGCCAGACTGGTTGAAAATACGAAGCTGACCGGATAAAGGGAGTAGGGTTCTCCTTGGAAGGGCTCACCAGGACGGGAGGGGAGCTCAAGTAAGTCTTTAGTGCCGAGAACGCCTCTTCGCATTAGGCGTCCCAGTGGAAAGCCTTTTTCAGAACCTGAAAGAATGGTCGGCACTTGTCGCTAGATCTAGATACAAAGTGACTCAGAGCAGTTGTTCTCCCAGTTAAACATTGAATTTATTTGGTGTTCGACGGCGGTTGCATGTCTAGCACAGCTTTTATCTTATCTGGATTTGCCTCTATTCCTCGGCTGTTGACTATGAAACCCGAAATTTTGTTTGAGACTCAAGGCGCATTTGGTTGGATTGCTTCATGTTATAGTTCTTAGGACTTGAGATGACTCGGCTAGGTGGGCTCTGTGAAGCTCGACCTTCTTGACTTCACGGCATGTCATACTATATACCTCCATAAACGCTCAATCTGTACGAAGCATTCACTAGCCTCGATAGAGTGGCCCCAGCGTTCTTGACCCAGAAAGGCATCACACGGTAATAGTAAGTACCGCCCGGGTTACAAATGAGGTCTTCTCTTGATGACGAGTTGTTAGTGGTGTAATAAGTTCATGAGCGAGAAACTGTGACGTGTGGCGTCCACTATGAGGTCGATCCGAGGTAGGGGAAAGCTGTCTTTAGGGCAGGCTCTGTTGACATCAGTGAAGTCAATATAGAGCCGTCATTTGCCGTTTGTCTTTTTGACAAGGACTACATTAGCCAACCAGTCAGGGTATTCTACTTCTCGGATAGCTTTGGCCTGGAAGAGTTTGTTAACCTCTTCATTGATCGCCTTTTGCAGCACTAGGCGAAACTCCTTTTGTTTGATGGTCTAAGGAGGTGATGTTCGGTTGTGTGTGGATCTGCAGGGTCAGTTCACTCCATATCCTCCTGGCTTCAGTAGATACTTCTATGTGTTTTAAGTGGACAAGGAGGTCCACGGCGTCTTTGGCCAATCACGGATAAAATCTGACGAGATGTTCGCGGTAGTCGTCCGAGTTATATCGGTTCTAGTTCTTCTAAGGGTGTAGGTCGGATGCCTACCTCATCTCTTATGTCGAGCTCTTCCATGTAGATGATGCCTACCGCTTTTTGCTTCATTGATGCCAAGTAGCACTCCCTGGCTATGCGCTAATTTCCTCGAACCATTCCTACCCCATTCGTAGTGGGGAATGTGATAACCATATGATAGGCGGAAGGGATGACCCTTACGACATTGAGAGAGGGCCTACTGTGAGTGTTATAGAGGTGGCGGGGCGTCCACTATGAGGAACCTCCACGCATTGTTGTGGCTGCACGGGGATCTCACAGTGAGCACTAATTGTATTGACCACAGGGTAGCCTCTTTCTCGGATCTGCAATTGGGCGTTGATCGGTTCTAGTTTCTCCCTTCCGATGCCCATTTTATCAAAGGCTGACACGAAGATGATGTCGGCTGAGCTTCCGTTGTCGACTAGGACCCTGTGTATTGTTGTGTTGGCTATGACGACCCTTATTACCAGGGGGTCGTTGTGAGGATGCTAGCAGCCTTCCATGTCGGAGTCCGAAAAAGTTATGGTAGTGTCTAGCCGAGGGAGTTTGGATACTGCTTGTACTTCTAGTGTCTCCCTTGATCTGATGTTGCGTAGATGAGCCTTCCGAGCTGAACTGGACTCCCCTCCCCCCGTAAATCCCCCGAAGATCACATGGATTTCTCCTAAGGGTTGTTGGTGTTGAGTTGGAGCTGGTTGACAAGGTGATGGGGGCGGTGCCTAGTCCCGACCCTCTGGGGCCACGAAGCGGCGAAGATGTGCACGTCGGATCAGGTATTCAATTTCCTTCCTCAGCTGGTTGTAATCATATGTTCAGTGTCCATGATCCCTATGGAATTCACAATAGTTGGTTGAGTCCCTCTTCACTGGGTTTGTCTTCATCTGAGACGGCCACCTTAAAAACTTTTCATGTTGTGTCTCACGTAGGACCTGTGACACCAAGGCTATCAAGGGTGAATTTAGAGGTGGATATCATTTGCTAGCATTTCGAGTGAGTGGGCTGCGGAGTCCTGGCGATTGCCTCGTCTTTATGAGTCGTTCTCTTGTTCCCTGCGTCGCCATTGGGGATCTATCATATCTCCTCGTCTCTGGGGCTTAGTTCTGCTTTTCCTCACCTTCTTTTCTCCTTACAGCGCGAAAAGTTTTCCGCTTAGATAGAGAGGGCTTCCTCGCCCGTTGATGTATTTCTCAGCATGAAGCCTTATAACCGTACTTCTTGCAGGGGTTTTTGAGATGGAAAACATCAAGTCTTTTGACTGTACGCCCAGCCCGACGATGAAAGCGGTGGTGGCAAACTTCTCATTTGGGATGTCTACCCTTAATCACTTTGCGTTAAACCTCTGGACGTAGGACTTCAGGTTCTCCTGTGGGCTCTGCTTTATGGTCAACAAATGATAGCTCGGCACGTATGTTCCGAGCTCAGGTGAAGTGGGGCAGATGCAATGGACAACTCTCGAAGGATGAGATTGGCCCGATGGCGGGATTACGTTGAACTAAATTTCGCTAGGGCCTTTGAGTATGATGGCTAAGGCTCTTGCATCTATGAAGTCACTGTGTCAGTGTAGCTCCATTTTATTCTTGTAGGTATTGAGGTGATCTACAGGATCTTTCTTTTCATCGAATGTTTTGATCTGAGGCATTCTGAACTTTGCTGGGAGAGGGAAGTGTAGTACCCCGGCCGTGAATGGGGATTCGGTTTGTTGCACCAAGGCATCCTTTCACAATTTTCTTCATGTGGCTGAGCTCTTATTAGATGTCAGGCCTTTGCTCCCACGTAGTTCCCTATCTCAGTGATAAGGATGGGTCCATTGCCTGCTGTTTTCCTGCTCCCGGGAATCCCTCATTGCGCGGTCCTCTCCGGGGTTTATATGGATCGTGCTCCTTGGCTTGACTAGTTTCTTCTTCTCTGTCGGCGTCCGGGCGACCGTGGTGCTATTATTGTTCTTCTGCGGCCGCTGCATTTGTCACAGTGAGTTCCTCCGAGTCGATGCTTGGTTAGTGAGACGGAGTGCCTCCACCTCGTCAGTATTGGCCTGTAGAGTTTCGAGAGCGTCTCTTGGTGGTCGGCTATCTAGGTTACCCTGCTGGTTTTGCGTCCTAGGGGGGTTGGCGTGACTCTTGCTCATGTTTCGGGTCGATACCATTAGTCACTGAGAATTCAGTTTTATTTGTAGAGGCGATCGTTACATGACGTGTCCGTAATGGTCTTTTGCGATTTTGAAGCGAGTCTTCTGGGTCATTTGGGCCGATCAAGCGAAGTAGAATCATTGTACAACTGCGACACACCTTCGGATGGTGCGTGAGGTCATGCGAACCTCCAGTGCTAAGTCGAACTAACTCTTATTGAAAGGAAGAATTCAGCCCATTGATAGCATTATGATTGTACCTTTTGTAGTAGAATAGGTCGGTGTTATAAGGAGAAATTGTGGTTACTTTCCTTGTTAGACGGTGATCTGATATCTCTCTAGTTAGGTGAGAAGTTTCCTTTTCATATCATGGATATTTGTTAAGGGATGAAATGGAAGTCGTGATCATATAAGATTCTTTTTCCTAATCAGGTGGGCGTGGATCATGGGCCCGGGCGTTTTCCCTTTTGCGCATGTGAGTTTTTGGGCGCTATGTCGCTTAATTCGCAGCGTGGTGGTTTCGCCTTCCCAGGCTGGACAGTGTCTTTGGCATGGGTAGGATCTCCTTTGTGGGCCGAGCTTCTTGGTTGAATTACGTGCTGACTCTTCATAGGGTGGAGGTTTGGGCTTGCGGCTGCGGGCACAGTGCCGCATGTTTTAGCGCCATCATGGTGGGCTGATAATACAATTGTGTTATATGATAAAGTTTTACCATTGGCTTAAAGATACCTTCCATGTGTGTACGGACCCTCTCAAGCCACTTCATAGCCTGACAAAAAAAAGAAAAAAAAAAGATAACACTAACCATTTGCTGAAAAAAATATATATATATCACTAACCATATTAAACATTATAAAACTTTACATGATAAATGCGGAGCGTTCATCAATATCATACCCATCACTTAGCTTATATTGTAAAGTATAACGTTTCAAAAAAAAAGGGAATATAGGAGATAGGGTCTTAAGTTTAGTCGGTATCTATTTGTTTATTATATTATAATTAAAGTGTATAGTTATAAAAAAAAACACTGAGAGCAAAAAATAATAATATTTTTTATTCATGGTTATAACCATAAATAATTTTTATTTATGAAATTATGAATAACCATAAATATGAAATTTATAAATAATATTACAAAAATAACCTTAAAGATTTTATAAATTATTAACCATAAATTTATTTATGAAATAATATTTATAGTTAAATCAAAGTTTATTTCATATTCTTTGTTATGATTATAAATTTTATAATTTCATATTATTTTTATTTATTAGTTTATTCTTTTATATATATATATAAATAATTTTATTAGTTATTTAGATGAAAGCAGCATTAAGGTTAATAGCAATAAATCGATTGAGAAGTTTATCGTTTAATAGTTGGCTGCAGGTGATTTGATTTTTTGTGATCGGATATACTTTGTTCTTTGAATCGCTATCGCTGGAAATAAACCTAATGGAAACAAACATTTTTTTTCAGAATTTAGTGGGGCAGATACCCTGGTCCTTTCTAGCTTTAACTATGATAAAAATATTTTAAAACCTCAGTTTTAAAAAAATATTTTTCAAAATAACTACCTTTTTAATATGACCATCTAAATAATTTATATTTTATGTTTTATTTTTAAATTTTATCTTAAACTTCAACCAAAACATTTTTCATTTTTCCATATGTTTTTTAGATATTAGTATATTACAGTAAAAATTCTTTAAAAAAAAATTAATTTTAACTCAAATGATTTTCTTCCCATTTTTATTTGTATCTTGAAAAATAACAACCTACTTCCCTATTTATAATTTAAAAATTGCTTTTTAATTACCATTCTTTCGAACTATTCAAGCGGTTTGACGAGGGATTGAGGCTCAACGTAAAGAAACACTTACGATGTTGTTTGCTTTTTGTTATTGGGAATAATTTTTGAAAACATAAAAAAATACCTATTTTGATGTTCTTTGAATTTAAATGGTATTCTCTAAATTTAAAATCTTCCATGTTTTTTAAAGGAAAAAAAATCAAATATGTTTTTCAACGTTTTCTTTGTTATCATTTTATTTATTTGTATTTTTAAGAGCGTGATGATACACAACAACATAGAAAACCATAGAAACTAAAATCGGTTCCAACCATTCCGGTTGTTAGTATATCACTATATCTCGTCATAATAGGAGAATTGTTTTATAACCAAACCAATTTATGATTTGAGAGTTTTTCTTCTTATCAAACTAATAAAAATATCTGAAAATCACTCTTATAAAAACACAAAAAATAATTTAAAAAGTTCATTTACATTATTATGTAAGGCGTTTAAAGATTGTGTTCTAGTATATGATAAATAATAAGACTAGGAGTAAAGTCAATGCAAAGTGAATTGATGTCTAAAAAAATGCAGTATATGATATTCACACAACATAGAAAACTATTCTTAGAGTATTTATCAAATTCTTATTTGATATTAATTCCTTTTATAAGAATATTTTATTGAATAATTCATAGTTGATATATTATTGTAATATAATGTTTCTTTATAGAATCTGGAAAACTTTTTAAAATACCCCTATAAATATTATGGGTCACTAAGGAAAAAATTATGAGAGAGATGGACTTATAAGGGCTATTCGATATGTGCAGAGACATTAGAGTTTGAGATATTGAGAGTTTTGTGATGTATTTTCTCGGTATTGTAGACATTTCCAGGTTTTGTGATTTTTCCTAATCACAAATCAAAATACTTTGATACTCCAATCTTATATTTTGTGTTTTCAAGAGTAACAGAAAAATTCTCTCATTCGTAGATATAGGCATAATTGACCGAACCACGCTAAAACCCTTATGCATCTTTATGTTGATTTCTTTTAGATATGTATTCTTAAATTCATATTGTCATGCATTAAAGCTGATGTGATTCATAGTTGTTGGTAGTAAAATTGTTATGTAACCAAACCCATTTATGATTTGAGCTTTTCTTCTTATCAAACTAACAAAAATATCTTAAAATCACTCAAAGAAACACAAAAAATAATTAAAAAAGTTATTTTACGACCCATTATAAAATTACTAACCTGTTGTATAGAAATAAAAAAAAAAAAATTACAAAAACAACAAGACTACCCATTATGATATTATGTAGAAGGAAATGCAGGTGCAATGCAGATTGATGAAAGAGAGAGAGAGAGAGAGAGAGAGAGAGAGAGAGAGAGAGAGAGAGAGAGAGAGAGAGAGAGAGAGAGAGAGAGAGAGCTATGATGTAAAAAGAGAATGAGTACACAAAAATGGTTCTACAACTTCATCTACTGTACAGCTACAATGCAAAAGAGAATGAACCAAGGACTTCAAAGAATTACTACAGCCTAGCTTCCCTTTGCCTGTGAATCACATTATCTTGTTTCCTTGCTTTTTTTTTTCTTTTGTTTCACTTGTAAACTAAGTAGAATCCTTCTGTGTCTGAAAAAGAGAAATTACATGTATGTTCACTACTAGATTAACAACGCCATTCAGGTAGCAGCAGCCAGGCTTTCAACATTTAATGGCATGATACTAAGTAAGTACTGGAGACAACTAAGTTTGGGAGAAGATTGTGCAGCCTCATTACTTTCATCTGTTGGTGTTGGAGGAATGGATGAACCAGTTGCAGCACTGCCCAGTCCTGACGGGTGCTTCTTAAGAAGCCTTTCTTTGTTGCCAATCCACCATTCTTCTGCCTGTTCCCCACGAAACTTCCGTTTGCTGTGGAAACATAAGGAAACCAAATTTCATGTAGGACAAGCTGTTTTTAGAGCGTTAATAAGCATGACATTCATATTAAACTCGAATCCTACAAGCTTGGGCTTTTAAGAAAATTGGTTGTTTAACATGATACCAAAGCCTGGTTTGGAGGGAGGTTTGATGTTCAAGCCTCCACTCTACAATTTGTTTTTCATTTGTTTATTTGAAAGTCAATGATAGACAAGGAAGGGTGTTAAGAAGCATACTTACTAATTCATATCCAAATCAAATCCTAGAAGTTTGAGCTTTTTATGAAAGTTGGTTGTTTTAACACAGAAAGTGTTATTCCATTCCATGTGCTTAATGAAAATAGTATAAAATTGATCTGTTGTTGATGTTGCAGTCATTTCTGTGATTAGTACTTAATACATAGAGAGAGAGGCCCAAAGAAATTATTTTATAGAAGTATTAAAATGGATTGAAATGGGCAAGGAGGGAGAGTTGATTTATGAATCCCAATTGGACAAAGTAAGAAACTAAATATAATAATAGAACTAGTTATATTAGTTCGTCCATACATATTTATCATTTCAATAATTTTTTAGCATGATTTTAGATTCTCAAAATATAACATAATTGCTAATACAAATAGCTTTCCAAGAAGGCATCTAGTTAAGAATAATTTATATATATATATATATATATAACATATATCATAGAATCACCACACATGCACATTTACAGTTGAAAAACCATCTATATGCATACCTGAATCGAACTCGTTTGAAGACCTTGGTACCGTTTTTGAGTGCGTAGTACGTCACATAAACACCAGGCTCAAATTGTTCATTAATCTCTGTTTCTCCTTCATATTTTGAAGCTGATCTTGAGCCATTTTCTGTGCTTTGTTGAGGTGCAGCCTCTCTTGTATCTGAAATGGATAATCTACTGCTATCCTGTACAGAACTTTCACCATTCTGTGTTATGTCCGTAAGCCTACGCGTTACACGATACTCTACACCCAAGGGATTTGTAACAGGGGCATTTAGAAAAGCATCAATTTGAGTTTGCATAGATTTATAGGTTTCACTGTCATAAACCTCAGAAGGTAACTGCCTTTCCATCTCGTTAAGCTGAATCACATGAAAAGCAGCAAGCATATGGGCTAGTTAGCATGATGCAATTTATCAAATAAGACAAAGAAGATGAACACTGTTTTTCATCTACATCATTGTAGTAATTTATCACAGATGAACCAATTGCCCATTATTCTGCATTATAAACACATATTCTACTACTCCCTACATATTCAAGAAGAGGATCTTTTAATCCCTTGAGCCTACATGAGCAGATAAAAAATGGAGTATTTCCAACATAATGATAATTGTGCACCAGTAAGCCCATGAGCAAGGACATTAATAATGGTGTGTTTATTAGCAGTAAGCAGGACATGTATGCATGGGAGTTACTGGAGGTGTAAGGCTCTATGGGTGGACTGCCTTTTGCTTGACAAATTAAAGAGTTTGATTTCTTCAAAGAACAAATAGTTAATGCATACTTTTGATGCATTATACCTGTGTAGAGATGGATTTGACAACTTCCTTTGCTACTGTCCACTTGGAAGATTCCTCGAAAGCCGAGAAATCAGCTTCTTGAGCATTTTTGCGTAATTTCTGAATCTCTGCATCTTGACCTTCGGACTTCTGCTTCAAACTTTTAACCTGAAGTCAGGAAAATGAAAAACTAAGTTAACAAAAAGGCATTGCCAAATCAAAGTAGGTTCAGAAGTTCAAAAAAAAAAAAGGGACCAGTACAATGATTCAAATAAGCATAACTACAAAATGGAACTATCCATACTTGGTTTTGCAGCTTTGTCACTTCTTGATTTAGTAGCTCATTTGTCTTCTTGAAACTATCAATTACACTCCTAGAAAATCCAGGAGCAGCAGAGCGTGGAGGGCTTGGCCTCCTAGAGTAATAGTGAAACAGGTCTTGTGACTGCAGGCTGAGGTGGAGGTGGAGCGCAGGATGAGGTGATGATGTCGTGACAGGCCTTAAGCGTTTGAAGGCCTCAGTGAACTTGGAAATGCAATATCTTTTAGAAGTGAGGGCACTTGGGAGGATTGGATCATAGGAGAAGGATCTGTTTTTGGCCCCATCCTTACTGGTTTAAAGTCAAAATAATTGATTGGTCCAGGAGACATAAGAATCCTTGCAGACTTAACCTCTGCCTATCTGACCTCATTATTTGCATCTAGTGATGAGCGGGGGACAGTGTTTTCCTACTAAAAATAGAGCGTACCAGCCTCAGCAGCTTTGAGTTTTGCATAGCAAGAGTGCAAACACGATGCGAGTTTCCCTGGAGTTGGAGCCAATGCAGCTTTTAATGCCTTTTGGAACTGCAACCATGGCAATGCACAAGCCCACAGTTGTAGCAGTTGTGCAGCTTCCTAGTAAAACCGGCCTGCCCGGCAACCAAGGCAAATTGATTGATCTGCTCTGAACCCATTTATGAATCAAAATACTTGCAGTGAAATTGGAGCCACAGGATATGCTTCTTACATTCTTATCTCTCTCAGTTAGCCCAGACAAATGTTGGAGATCTTAGATCTTCTACATCCCCATCTCTAATCTTCCATTAACCTCTTCCCCAAATGAATAACTGACTCCTTGATATCAGCAGTAATGATTATATGAGGCACTGCTGTGACTCCTTTGTTTATCTGTACCAAACAAGGTAACTTCCCTTCAGAAAGAGGATTTCCTAGTTGACCATATGCAGAATCACCCATTGTGAACACATGTCCTGATGTAGTGAGGACAACAGTCATTGTATGTCCACATGCCAGCTGGTGGAAATTATAGTCAATAAGCGCAGAGACACAGGTTGGAAGCAAGTAAGTTTCCTTGCTTCCATGACCTAAACGGTGTTTATCACCATCACCCCAGGTGAACAACTTTCTAGATGAAATATTTGTACCAGACTGGTTCATAACCTCTATGACCAACTGCGTATGCCACACTCCACATACAGCCTTAATTGTCTTTAGTCCACTTAATATCTAGACCTCCCTTGGATATTGAATGCTGTCTCGATCTCCATGGCCTAGAACTAAAAGTTCCATCACCAAATGTAAAAGAGTTTACCATTGGGCGTTGCCAGGAGTGCAGTGCCATGTGCCACACGCAACAGATAAAACCTGAAGTCCTTCTAAAGGACCAGAAACTCTTTTCGGTATCCAGTGGCTAACATCAGTGCCATGACCAAGAAGTCCAGCATTATGGGTGCCATCACCCCAGGTAAATAAATCACCAGATGTAGATACAGCACATGTATGATACTCACCACATGCAACAAAGTCCCACATTATTAACTGCAGAAATTCAACAAGATGAGGCGACTAAGTCATTATCTATACCATGACCAGTCTCCCACCAGATTCCTCCCCAGGTAGCTTCACCTTGCTTGGTAACAAAGAGCAACATGCCCCGAGAACACCACAAGCAATCTGATGAACATCTAGTACCACATTTGACTCCAAGGACTTTGGAGTCAGCACATCTACTTTTGTAGGGAATGAGCTCACTGACCCATCTGGTAAAACCCCATCACACCATACCTCTCCCCAGACATAAACATCCCCCAAGGATTCTATGTCATCTACTCCAGAACCTCCACTGCCAGGCAGCTAGGAGAGCTCGAAACACTAATCCGGAAACCATCCACTCCACTTGTTCTTGGTTGCATATTTGTGCGTTCTGACCCCGCATCTGAGCTTGTCCAACTAAAAGAAGAGTCACGAGAACTCAGATCAACAGATGCCCTACCACGAGCAATGCTCGCAGCAAACTCTAGATGTGCACCAAATGGACGGCCATTTTGTATGAAATCCCCAACATCATGGAACTGAAATAGCACTAAAATGTCATTAATAAATGATGGAAAATTTTAATAATAACTTAATAACTAATGAATATACCAAGAAAAATAACAAATTAAATAGACCAGCCCTACATTATTCACTGTTCAATAAGAGAATTTAATATGTGACAACAATATTTGCTTATGTTTCATTGTATGAAAAAAAAAATGCTTGATAATTAAATTATAGCATGCAAAACACTAAGAATTTTCAAGTAAAAAGGAAATAGTATCTGCTATTATCTACTTGAGATCCGATTATGTTTAAACACACTAATTAACAGACAAGTGTTGAAAATATCACCTAATATCGAGTGCCATTTTTCAGTAAATAAATGTTTGGACTGTTGAATCAATGTGCGAAATTCCTGTGAACAAAGTAACAAGATTGAGGAGGGAAAGAAAGGAGGTTTCTCCATGGTTTCTCTATAATTTGACACCGCTGTCTACTTGGTCATAGTCTAACTTTTTCTCCTACCAAATGTATGCAGGATGTGACAAATTGTGGGACAAATAGAAAAACACTGAGGGGGTCAAATAAATCCTAAGCAAGAGATCAGGCTGACCTACAATATTATTTGTAGCAATCATACAGCTGTCATTATAGATATTATTTACTCACGAGCCAAAGGATTCTCATGACTTTAAAACTCATCTATTTATTCAAGGCGAGCCTAAACATATATAGATTCCATTGTGATAAGACACAGCTCCGAGTGGTTAAGAGCTTAGGCTAAGCGCATGGGGAGGAGAGTGGTCCAGGGTTCGAGTTCCAATGGAGACAAATTTGTGAGGAACGGAATAGAAGAATACTATGATGTAATGCAAAGTGAATAGATGTAAAATATATATATATCCCAATAACTTTCTCTCCTATTGGATGCAGGGACGACTTACCTACACAGTGCACACACATATTGTAGATGCAAACCAGTGGATGAGCATTACATGTACAATAGATAATGTAACAAGGATAGTTATTTCATAAAGGAAGTATGGATTTCTCACCATTGTACTGATCATAATGAAATATAGCTGTTAACATATATTATAGTTTCTCAAGCAATGAAACAATAGAGAAGGTAATTTTAGCAGTCAATCTGATATACAACCTTGTGAATCACTTAATCAAGGCAGAAAGCATGAAATTAAGCCGAGGATACTCAGCAAAGTGAGGAACAATGTAACATAAGGAGCTGAAGTAACCAAGCATAAATACTTTGCTGTTGAATAGAAATTCTCACATCAGGAATTTCACTTCTGAGTAAATCTACTCTGAGATTGCCCAGTAGAAATTAATGCTGGGGGCCCACTTAAGCCCGTGTCAGCCTCAACTTTGTCCTTGCAGATCTATCGATTAGGAACAGTTAAGATTTATTGGAGTTGGCTTTGACTTGAAAATTTGAAATTAAAATGAATAAATTCATTTCACTAACCAGATCAAGAGATCTTTCACCATTATTGTATATAAGTGAAAACGATAAATAATCTTTTTCAGGGCGCAAATATCTTCTAAAAACAGCCTGTAGACAATAATAAACAAGTGAAATCTGAGTCTCTTATGTTTCTTGCAAAGTAGCACAATATACAAGAGTATGTTTGATGAATGGCAAACACAAAAACAATCAGTTAGCTCTGAGACTACAGTATTACTGACAGTTCTCTGTCCGGGGGTAATCCGTGATACGAAGCTAGTTTTCAAATTTCTTTCTTCTCCATGTAGTACCATATCAATGTTTTTCATCCTGTGGATTACATCAGACTGTAAGTATTGATACATTCGATTTCTTGAAAAATATATCATGATTGTGCAAGAAAAGCGCTAAGATGAAACCGTCCATTAAGAAATAAGCAGGTTTGTTTATTCAAACTCCAAAATATGTAAATTTAAAAATGGACATGCACATATTTAGTGTTTATATATAATATATATTCACCTATGCATGTATATGGATACACATAGGTTAAAGCTTCAATCAGATAGGTGCAAGTTGATAAATAGTGCACAAATATTTCACATTGGCCAATACCCATAATTCTGGCCCATGTAGGATGAAAGGTGTTTAAAGCCCAATCTATGGGCTGGGTTTTTCCAGCATCATAAAGCCCCATAAAATGGGCAGCAATTCAGGCTATTAGGGGAATTGGTTTATTATTTTATCACAATTATTTACTTTTCATTATTTTATTGTAATTATCTACCTTCCTTACTAGTTTTGTAAATAGTCCTTAGATTAGGTAGCTAGTATTAGAGGTTATTTATTATAATTATTTACTGCTTTTTATGGTTTTGTAAGAAATTCATAGATTTAGTAATTAGATTGTATATATACAGTATATATTTTCAAATAAAGCGAAACTCTTCTTTCTAAATGGCATCAGAGCTTTGTTCCTGACCATATTATGATATTCTATCCCTCTCTCTCCCTCAATCCTCTACTCTTTCTTTTTTATTTGACCTTATTCTATCCCTCTCTATCCCTCAATCATCTATTCCTTGTTCTCTACAACTAATAGCTTTCAAAGACTCCTTTACATTTTCAACTGCTCATACCACCACATCAAAATACTCCATAAATAATCTCCTTCTCACCATCAACACTACAAACATAACAGAACTTACTACCACCAACTATATCATGCGAAGCCTTCAAATTCTAAACTTACTACCACTAAAGATGGCATCTATGAGTGGCCAACCTCCTCTCCAGCTCTTATTTTTTCTTTTACAGCTAGAATTTTCCTTTTTTTTTGTCTTGCTTCCTTTCTAAACCAAAATCCCAAAAACTATGGTGTAGTAACCTCTTCTCTCCTTGTCCCTTGTTCTCTCTATATTTCTCTCTCTCTCTCATAAAAAACCATTACTCCTCACCGCGGATGGCTTCCTCTTTTATTTATCCTATCTTCCATTCGCACATGAAGCATATTCTGATTGATTATCATTTTATTGGAGATCAAGCAAAAAGTGAAGCTTCTGAGTTATATCTTCAAGAAGACCAATTAGCTGGTTGTTATATGACCTCTTCCCACAATCGCTTTCAACTTTTGAAGACCAAGATTGGAATCTCCACGGAGACTCCGAACACTTTCCTTTATTTCGTATAATTATCTAACTTCACTTCCTAGTTTTGTAAATAATCCTAAGATTAGGTAACTAGTATTAGAGGTTATTTTATTATAATTATTTACTACCTTTTATGGTTTTGTAAATTTAGGATTTGTATATATACGCTACATGTTTTCAAATAAAAAAAAACCATTATTTTCATCTTTCTATACAGGGGGTGTTGGGTCTCCCGTGATGTCTCTTTTTTTCCTCCTCACTATGACAGAGTAAAAAAGAAATGTTCTGAAAATGAATGGCTGGTTAAGAAGACATGGTAGTCCCTTCTCCAAATCAAAAACCTGGGTTATCTTCACCTGTGTCTTCTTGTCTTTGTGTCAAGGGTGCTCTTCATGTGATATTTCTTGATTACTTGTAAGCAAGAGAGTTATTATGGTTGTTTCTCTTCCTCCATATTTGTAACACCACAATTCTGTTGCTATAGAGTTGAGTAAATGGTAGTCAGTATTGCTTCTAATCATACTGCCCCTCAGATTTGGTTGTTTCCGAACTACAAAGCTGGAGACCTTGAGGCAGTCTCAATGGGAAATTGTACTCGCTCCTAGAGTGTGGTGAATGAGTGATTAAGTCTTGAAATCAATGTTGGATTTTAGTAGACCTTCAAAGATGTGAGGTATGTATTAGATTTGCTTCTCAATCTGATATCTCATTCGGCTATGGATAGGAAAGCATGTGAAAGTAATTTTGGTGTTGATAAATGGAAACTCATCACGGGCCTACGAAGTGTTGCAAAAGGAGAGATTTCTTCCACCCTGCACAAGACCCAGGGAAAGTTTGCAGAATGAGTTGAATGCTTCATAGGACATTTCCTTTGGGCTATGCTATAGTAGATCTGGATATATGAGCAAAAAAGAACTGTAATGAAAAAAGGGTTATTGATCCTTTGGTCCAGAAATGAGTCTTTTTCTCCATGCGATCATTGTTTTCTTGGTAAAAAAATAAAGAGTTTCCTTGGATGGTAGTTTGCAAAGGAAGATGGAGAAGCTAGAGTAGATCTATACCATGTTTGCAGGCCTATAGATGTGGAGTCCCTAAGAGAAAATAAATGCTTTGCTCCTTTTATATTGATAATGCTGCTTGGAAATATGAATGTATTGGTGGAGAACAAAGGATTGCTTTTTCAGCAATTTCAGTAAGTCCTAGCCGTAGCTGCAAGAAAGACCGGGACTGAAAGTTGAAACTGAAGTATAATCTCAATGGAAATTGAAATTTACTATTCTATAAATGGCACAAGGCGTTAGAAAACAGTACCTAATACCAGGCAACTGGTGTGGCTGCAATGATAAGTTACACTATGTAAGAGATACGTGGTGTTTTGCGGAAAACTACAAAATTGCCTAAAGACATTTTAGGAAGACAAACTGTCCACAGTGTATGTTATTTGACATGCAGGTCCTTATCAAACCCAGGGGAACTTTTGGGAAACCTAAAGGTGTGGAATGCATAGCATTTGTGCATGTTCCCAAAGGACAAAAGATCCAAGCTTGATGATAAGGCAACTCGGACATAATTGTTGAGTATATGGATTCAACCTATGAGTTTAGCTAACAAAGGTCATGGGAACTAAAGATGTGATCTTCCCAAAGGATCAAACTTTAGAAGAATTTGGCAAGACTGGGCAACTCAAAAGTACCGATGATAACCTGAAAAAGTTGATACCTATGCCTTTCATCAGAATAGCCTAGAGAAGATAAGAGTTGACAAATCAGCATGTGGCTTAGCACATGAGCTAACTAGAGATAACAGTTCAGTTGAAATGGCTGCATAGGAGCCAATTGAGCAGGGGGAGTGGTCACTTCATTAGAAAATTTTAACACTTTAGGAAGTCTACTATAGAATACCATCCATCTACCAGATAGCTCACTTCAAAGTATGTATTAGGCACATGAGAGGATTAAGACTTGAAAGGATTTACAGATGCAGATCTATTGGTGAAGTTAACAGTAGAGTCAGCCTTCATTAAGATTAGGTGAACAGATTAAGACTACCTAGGAAACTATATGTTTATTGTTATTTAACTGGTTCTCTCTCTCTCTCTCTCTCTCTCTCTCTCTCTCTCTCTCTCTCTCTCTTTCTCTCTCCATCCCATAGAAGTTTACATTCTAGAATGTCAAATGCAGTTTGACAACAAATATGTATGACATAGAGACATGATCTGACGGTTAGCTTGACTACCTTTTGTGTAAATAAAATTTCAAATTTAAGAGGAAATAATAACACTGTAGAGGCCTGAATGGGCAGAGCTTGAAACTCTTTCCGGCAGTACTTGACTAGCTAAGTCCCTTTTCAAGTAACAATTGCCTACAAAGAAAAGTCCAAACCCAGCAAAAAATACCCATTACCAAATAAATGCAAATGCATGACTATTATGCCATAAAAGAACAGACGTTGAACAAATTGCCATGTTCGGCGAGAAAAGAAAACAAATTAAGATTTCAATATATAAGCCAATCTAATTTCTTATCCCACCTAATTCGTCATTTTCTAGAAATAACACAGAGCACCAGATTAAAAACTACATTTTCCTTTTTAGTTTCCTAATTTTTCTCACCGACTTAACAAAGCATAAGAAATATTTAGGGCAAAAAAGCAAAAAAGGAACTCACTTGCTCGATGTCACGCTCAGAATTCCCATAACTAACAGGATCTGCCATTCCATCTGAAAATTTTCTAGGGAAAGCACCGGAGAAAGGAGAAACGAGCCCGTCTCGACCAACTGCATCAGGTGCGGCGACTTCCGTGCCCCAGTCTTCATAGATGTAAATCTAATCTATTTCGGCCTATCATCAAATTCTCCAATTCTCAGTATAGAAAATTGATCAACAACAAGAACTTAAAATTCATGCGAAAATCAAAACTATTTCGCAGTCTTCTTCGTCCATCAACAGCCTTGAAAACAATCCGAAAAACAAAATGATCTACACCTAATGGAGCTATAGATTCAATAATTTGGTGAAATTTTCAATTAGAAAATGGTCTCTTTTGAATATTTGAGCAGATTGAGACTTTGAACATTGCAAAGGAAATTCTAGACAGAGGAGAGAGAGAGGCGAGAGAGAGGTGAAAGAGCGAAATGACAGGTAACGGTTAACGTTTGGAGCTCAAAAGGAAAGGGAGCGATCTTGGCGCGCTTTTTTTGGGGTCATTCACCAAGTATTTTTATTTATTAGAAAACATACGTGTTTTGATTGACACGTGTCACAACAAAAGGACTTCCTAGTAAATTAATTTGGAGGGTGAACCTGAAAACTATCATTACCATTACTGCCCTTTTACCATTTAGTGCGATGCAAAAGCGCAAAATATAATATCATGATTTATTTAAGGTGCTTGTTTGATAGTATTGAAAATGTTGACCAATTTGAAAATGAAATTTACCCCGATGGTTTAATTTTAATATGTTTGATAATAAAATTACAGAAGCTCTTGGTAGAAAATTTTAAATGAAAATATTGAAAATTATAAGTAGGTAAAGACCTGCCGCGTGGGACTCTGAATACGATCAGCGATTTAAATGAAAATAAATTGGACGAAAAGCCAACATAACTAATATAATATTTTGCAAATATCTCTTGGTTGATTTGAATAGTTTTAAAAAGTTTAGATTCTATTGGTTATTTTTTTAAACATATTTATGTCTTTTTGGATAATATTATTAGAATAATATTTTTATAATATTTTAAACATGTTATTTACAATAATTAATAATTTTAGTGAAAATAAAATATTATTAGAAACTCTATTTATTTTGGATAATATGTAATTTAATGATAATAAGAATTGCAAATATGTCTTAAAATACATAATTTTAAGTATTTAGCATTTTGAGTTAATCAATGATATTTATCTTGCAGGCGTCGCGGTAGGCCTGTGGCGCGAAGGCCTAAGCGCGACATTCTAAAAGGGGCCTAATGTATAAATTATTAGGTGAGACAGTCTTGAATGACTGTTTTTTAAGAGAAATGTGGGGGCGGCGTAGCCTCTTCGCCACCCGAGGCATTTGAACATTGATTATTGTAGCTTATCAACCGAGTTTTTCTGATGAGATTCAATCTTGTGAAGTTTAATAATTTTTAATGACTTATTTTTTTAGCCAGCTTAATTTTCATTTATCAAACAGGGCCTAAGTTTGAAAAATAAGATTGCCTTAAAATAAAATTTGGATGGCTCAATTCACCTTTTATTTCTGCTATTTTAACCTCATCAAACCATGAATCTCTATACCCCATGCATGATTTTTACCTTTTATTGAATTAAACAAAACAAAAGATGTTTTGTCCTTAAAGATTAAGTGGTAAAAGAAGAGAGTGATATACAAGATGTTCCACAATCCGAGTCTTTATAAAAATATAGTATTACATCGATGTAACTTAGAGGAGTGAATACATGTAAAAAAAAAAATTCCTTTTTTTTTTTATCATAATTGAAGATGGGTGATTTTATGTTTATAATTGAAGTCTCATTAGAGGATCTCATTACTTTATACTTTACTTACATTTAGTTTATATGATCTTATTATTTTACAATTTCGTCTGTTCCACTCATATCCTATTCTCATATCTTTATAAGCTTTGTTTTGTTTAATGATTGATATATCAATATATACTTTTAATTATTCAAGTGAAGTTTAGTAGGCACCAATTCTTATTGGACATTAGAGAAGCTTAGGGATGAAGTCAGTTGTGAAAACTTAGGGAGATGGAGGGCATTTGGAAGATCTTAACTGTAAATATTTTAGGTGTAATCGATTAAAGAGATAAAATAAAACTTTTACGAGAATAACCTTTTTCTTTTAAATACAAAAAAGAGGTATAAAAAAACATAATTTCAAATAAAAATACCCCTACGTTATATAGTTATAATGTGGGGATGTGACAAAATGTCCATGATGATATAAGAACATAGTATACTCGCGTAATGCAATGTTTTAAAAGCTAGGATCGATGTTGACGGAAAGAGTTACGGTTAAACGATTATTTAGTCGGATGGAATTGGTCTTAGCTTAGATGATAATAAATATATTATTTATATTTTATTTAGAATTTTAAAATATATGGTAATAATATTTAGAGATGTTATTTATTACTTTTATATAAATAAAGTATTTTAAAATTTATTTTAAAAATATGTATATGTTAAATATGAAAACATATTAAAAATGAAAAAAACTTATTTATATAAATATATAGTTAATTAGTAGTAATATATAACTTTGTTATCATCTAAAATAATCACAGTGGTAAAGTGGTTCATTTAACTTCCACATTAAATGTTAAATTCACTTAAGTATGCGATGTTAATTGATTTTTTTTAGTTCTGAGTCTTTTTCTGCTATAGCTTTCTAATTCTGTAGAAACAGCGTCGTTTTGATGTAAAAAAGCGCTCAACGGCGTAGATTTTAACTTGAAAAAAAATTATGGGAGCAAACAGTTCGGTTCGCTGAGAACTGGCCGGTTCATTGGTTCGACCACCGGTTCATCCGGTTCGATCAAAAAACGGTTTTTTGCATTGAACCGGACCGATTTTGTGGCCGGCCGACGGTCCGACCGGTTAGATCGGTCGTCAAGTCGATTTCAAAACGTTGTAATATAAGAGTGAGATAAAAGTAAAAAAAAAAAAAAAAAGAGTTCTTTTGTACATGAGACTGATCTATTTCCTTCATGATACATGAGGAGAACGCAACATGTAATCATATTGCATAATGGATGTTGTTCTGTTAAAACTTCAACTCTATTCAGGTGTAAGATGCATTAAATACATTACTCTCACCTAAAAAATTTGAGCAAAAGAAATAAAATTGTGAGGCATGTAAATATCAGTCTTTAAAGGATTGCTGGATCTTTGTATCTCTTGAATGTAGTCTCTATATCTGCCATCACTTCTGCTGGCAGTGGCCGTTCTGTTGTCATGAAGGCATCGATGTCTTCTTTTAGTTGGTCGACAGAAGTTGCACCAACAATTGAACTCGTCATAAATGGACGGTCTCGTGCAAATCCCAGGGCAAGCTGAACCATACTCAGACCATGTTTCTTGGCTACCTTCGACATTCCTGGGTTGCTTCTGAAATCCAGATCGCATCGCATCAATCAAAGAACTTAACTAATTACAATTTTGATTTTCTGAACAGATACATGGTGCTGGGGTTAACCAAACTTGTTAACCAAAGATTGATCGACATCGTAATACATTCAAGAGGACCTCTCGGTTTTGTTTTCATCCATTTACTGTTGTTACATGCCTGTATGCAGGGCAGAAACTTAAGATAAGATAATGTCATCTTCAACATGAAAAATCAATTTTTCTTTCTTTGGTTCCCAAGAAAATTTAAAGAAATGCGACGAAAGTATGAAGGCGAGAAAGAAAATGAAGGAACATTAAAAACTTGATTTAAAGTCAATAAGTTCATTTTATATGTGTTACGCTGACTTATAAATCTTATTTGCATCTTGGAGCCAAATAGCACAATGGATTGCAGAAAGCATCATCATAGTGCTTACCACCGATTAAATTTGGCCTAAATGTAAATGTGTGTGATTTTATTCAATTTGGAAATTTCAATCTTCCATTGAAATCTGGGATTTCACCTTCCAAGAACACAGCTAAACTGGTTTACTTTTAAAGGAGATGGAAAAAACTCAGGAATTGAACTACCAATGCCAAATACCACCAATACACAAAATGTTTCCACAGAAGGAGGTTTTGCATTTTACGTTATTATATAAACGGGCATGCATTAAATTAAAGATTACAGATGCAGCCATGAAGTTCCTTATGTATCTATAATGTAACCGCAGTATTCTCATGTAGCATGAATTGCACCATAGATGTGTTTCAATAAGTTCATTTTATATGTTACTTCGAACTTATAAATCTTATTTGCATCTTGGAGCCAAATAGCACAATGGATTGCAGAAAGCATCATCATAGTGCTTACCTGGATTAAATTTAGCCTAAGTAAATGTGTGTGATTTTATTCAATTTGGAAATTTCAATCTTCCATTGAAATCTGGGATTTCACCTTCAGAACACAGCTAAGCACAGGGGTTTGCTTTTAAAAAAGGAGATGGAAAAAACTCAGGAGTGAACTTCAATGCCAAATACCACCAATACAAAATATGTTTCCACAGAAGGAGGTTTTGCATTTTACGTTATTATATAAACGGGCATGCATTAGATTAAAGATTACAGATGCAGCCATGAAGTTCCTTATGTATCTATAATGTAACCGCAGTATTCACATGTATGATTGCACCTTAGGCGATGTTTCAAATGTGTTTCTAGGCTTCTAGCAAATATGCATCTCTAACCATGAGTAAATCTTGAATGAAGACATACCTTGGCAATAGATCTGTTATATCTTTCCATGTAGCCAGGAAAGAGGTTGAGCCTTCCTCTTTTTGCAGCTTCAGAATAAATATCTAAGTACTTGCCAGTCAATCCTCCACCACCCAGTGGGGAATAAGCAAGTAAACCAATGTTGTAATTGTTAGGGTGGCAGACTTCAACAAGATCAACTGCGTAGAGTAATGGCTAAATTTACAACTTAGAAATCAAAGAACTCAAACAAGCAAAATTGAAAAAATTGGAACTACAATTCTTAATCTCCAAAATGGTTGATATCAGCTGCTTGCCTAATTTTAAGTTCTAATTAGTAAATTTGATATGATCCCACATTGGTTCCACACAAGAGTGTGGAGTGGTACTTAAGCTTGAGAGGTTCTCCCACCTATCAAGCCGGTCTTTTGGGTTGGGCTCTCCGATTGGGGTTGAGGCCCTATCAAAATCCCTCATAAGTTCTTCATAATTAATTTTTAGTATTCCAAAAAGGTTAGTGAGGCAAGAATAAAGAACAAGTTTAAAATGTCATTTGTGATTGCTAAATTCATAATGAAACCCCTGGGGGGGTGGAGGGGCGTGATTGTCAAATTAAACCACACTATTATGTCTATTGAGTTTAGCACAAGCTAAATCATTAACAATGAAAGTTCAAATTCCTGCAATGCAGCAGACGTGTGAAAATTGATTTCAATACCAGAAAAATAAATAAATAAATGGAGTTCTTGATTGGATGCACTTCTTGTTTTATGTTTTTAGGAACAAAAAAAGTAGAGATAACTTTATTATAAAATGTAAGAACTACAGGAGTCTCATCTTAAAGAGATAATGGATTCTATATAAGAGTGATTACATTTTATCTAGAAGTTACTACTATTTTCTACATTTAAAAGCAGAAAATAGGTAGTGTATCCAAACAAGCACTAAATAATTCAGCAGGAAATCATAAAGGTAACTACACCAAGCCAATATTGAGCTTATCCCTAATCCCATAGTCCACATTAGACAAACTTCCAGCAGCCCTAATTTTAAAAATGACTAGATATTTCAGTAGCTATTTCTAGAAAATTCCTTGCTTCCTGCATAATAAATGCAAGGAGAAACGAGTGTTTACCCACAGCAGCTTCAAGCAAATTCCTAGTCCCGAGAATTTAGGCCCTTCAAAAATGCCTTCCTAACTTGTTTGAAACAATAGAAAACAACAATCATTCCTCAGAGAAGAAGAAAAGTTGGGAGAATATTCTTCATTTTAGTGTCTTTTTGTGGTTTCTAACAATCACATAAAAGCAACAGAGTCCCTCTCGTTTTGATGATCGGAAGTCACCTTTTAAAATATTTACTGTCCCAGCATCTACTAGACCCTTCCCCAGCATTAGAAATCGATGGCTGAAGTTGAGATCCAACTTCTAAAATGTTGCTTACTGACAAACTAAAATTCGTATTGCAGAGAGTAAACATGCATCATGGATCAAGATACACTGAACCCACCAAAAAGATAATTTTAGGTGGAAGAATGAATTCCAAATACATCTGCAGCAGCAGAAAAGTCGAAGACATTCTATAATAGTTACACAGCAGAAAACTGATTATCTATATCAAGAAAAGAATAAATAATAATAACATCCACTGCGAAATGTACCCTGAAAGCGGCTTCATTCTTGATTTTCACCAACATGATATGAGGATAGAGTAAGAACAGAACTTACTTTCAAAATGACATCTAACTAGTAAACTATAGCAGTTCTGGATGCTGACTATTTTTGGAAGTCCTTCAACTTTTGCTGCATGAACAAATTCCATTACTCCATATGAAGTTTCATTAGAAACACCAATATATCGCACCTGTGTATGTTCAGAAGCATTCCATATAATATCATTGAGAGAATCCTAATAATACAACACAAAAAACAACTAATTGAGCAAGATGTGAAGGTGGCACTCCATTTCTCTTTAACATTCAAACATTCTAACAGAGAACCTTTTGAAATTTTTTATCCCTTTCAGCTATGCATGTATTTTTTGTCTTAAAATAAGTGTTCTAGTTACATGTGAATCGAATGTAATCAACAGTAAAATGTTTTCATTAGAAATCAAAGATAAACTCAAGAGTGGCATGCTGTCTCCCATTTACATTAACAATGTACCTAACGAAACAGATCTTACCTTTCCTTCATCAATAAGTTCCTGAAAGGCTTTAAGTTGCTCTACGAATGGTATGCTTGGTCTCCATTTTAAAGGATCATAAAAAAACTCTCCAAACAATGGCACATAACGGTCTGGCCTGAATGCAAACAGAAAATTGTGGTGATACACATAGTAGCTTAAAACTAATGAAAGGGGTAAAATTTTGAGATTGTAGTGAATTCGAAGTAGCTTGTATATGTGCAATAGAACACAAGAAAATAGATATCAATTGACATAGTTCTGAAGCAAAGACTTACCAATGAATTTGCAATAGATCAATATAATCAGTGTTGAGTCTCTTAAGACTCTTCTCCACACTTTCTCTAATATTAGCGGCATCAACCCGCAAAACCTTTGCATTTTCACGTATATAACCTGATCGCTCTGAATAACCACATACTTTTGTTGCCAAAATAACCTAGACATCCAGTAATACAACCAAATACTTCAGGGCTCATAACCATTTTCATTTTTTCACGATTTATAGTATTACAGCTTCTCGAGACAATACCCAGAATTATTCAAATAATTCATTGTATTACAGCTAATCAAGACAATGTATAGGATTAGTCAAATATGTAAAGTGAAACCTGCCACTAGAAATCATGAAAGAAAGTTGAGAATTCTGAAAATCAACATGGAAAGCTATAGCCATTGAAGGGATTAAAGTTACCGACGATTAACAGCACACTTTATTTTGATGCCTAATCAAACAGAGATGTGCAACCCCTGATTATATTACACTTCTTATGTTTGTAGAACACAGGTTTAACCACTACTTTAAAAGAAAATTTAACAACCAACCCATAAAATAAAATTCAATATATTGAACAAAAAATATTCCTTTTCTTTATAGATAAAACCATTCAGAAAACCAAATTTTCAATATGTAAACAGATATTAGGAGTGAGTTAACACTGATAATAGTACACTTAATTCAAAAACGACGGGGAATCATACATTGATATCTAACAATTTCCCTTCTTGTGCTCTTTCAATGTATTAAACTAGCAACCGTTCCCTTCTATAGCAGAGTTATGCAATAAAATCTTCTTTTTTACAAGAAGGCATACGAGGAATTAAAAAAAAAAAGGATTTTCTGCAAAATAATGGCTTTCAGTCCATTCAGGAATTTCTTTATGTATTACATTACTTGATGGAAATTCTTCTAAGACAGGACCTCAAGTAGAGGCACAAAAGCTTGATTTAGAATCTGTCACATGTTCATACAAAGTAAAAAAAAAGAGAGAAAAGAGCTACAAAAAGGAAGAATGGAAGTGACTCGTCAGAATTTCAGTACCTTATCACGTGGTTGAGATTTCAGCCAACTAGCAATATACAGATCTGTGTTCCCTTGTGTCTCCTTTTTCATTGGAATTGGATACTGCAATAGGCAACATGTCATGGCATCTTAGTAATATCCAGAAAGAAATAAGGAATGCATCCAAAATTTTCAAATAGAGTGTTTAATGTTGATAAAAATACTATCAGAAAGTGAAAAGTTCATGCATACTTTGATTTACTACCACCCTTAATCTCATAAAACAAATTGATGGTTAAAATAAGTCTTTTCTGAACGAAGAGTGAAGAACATGCACCATGGAAGGACCATAAAGCTACCACAATATTAAACCTTATAAGATAACATAGGGATAGGCATCGGTATCAAGATGCCTTTAGTGTAAAACAGAAACAGTACTGGAATTTTAAAAGAAAAAATTGATCCGCTTTGAATTTAGAAAGAATAAAGATAGAATGTGACTGTTACTCATATAACCCTTAGGCTACGTTTAATTCCCAGAAAATGCAAGGTAAAGGAAAAAAAGAATACACTAGAAAATCACTTTCCAAAGTTTGGATGATATGAAAACCATGAGAGAAAAAAAGTATATAAAAGAAAATGTTATAAGAGATAAAGGAAGGAGAAAAGTTGTAGAAATTTTATATTTTTTATTCCATATGTTGTATGATGTATAAAACTTTTCGCACTATATCTATGTAATATTTGGTTCTCAATTTTATATAAATATCTAGTTATAGAAAGGGAAAAAATATAAAGTAGATTCCTTATTTTTTCCTTTAATTTTTTCATGGATAACAAAACAAGAGAAAATTTTATATTTCTTTCCTCAACTTTTTAATTCCTTTCATTTTTTCACCTAACATTTTCCAAGAACTAAATATAGCTGTAGAGTACCATTACAAACATCAAATGGTAATGACTAATTATCACAAATAAGTATGTTACAGAGCTTGGTAGGGTATTGAAAATGAGATAAGTTTTAGAAAGGATGCAAGCATATCTCTAACCTATAAAAAAAAAGGATGCAAAGCATATCTCTAACCTATCAAAAAAAAAAAGGATGCAAGAATATCTCTAAAAGGAAGTCAAGAGGATGCTAAGAAAGAAGTGGACCACAAATTTTCCTGGAGAAATGTGATGTCTTGTTAATGCTTTATGTCACGACAGTTTCCTGGTTGACAAAGTTGTTAGATATGGCATATATTTGATGAAATGTGGGATAAATGCCAGGAATTTAGTCCAAGTAAAAGACATGCACCACTATGCATTGCCAATGGAGTGTTCTAACCACAAGAATTCAGTAACATAACCAGGTGATTTGTCTAATCACTGTTTTCATATGGATTCAACCCACAAAAAATGATCCAATTTCATCATGGAAATCCAGAATAAATCATAAAGAAGCAACTCAGTTCCCCATAGTTCAAAATTGCAGAATGAAACAAGGAAAAAAGAAACAAAAGAAGGAAATATCAGCCTTAGTATCAATAATTTGTTTAGTATGCCATTCTCCTAAACAGACACTTCAATAAAAGGAATTGAATTGCATCTTTTGATAGAGCAATTAGACATACCCCACCCATGGTGAGAGAGCATAATTTCCCTTTCATTTTAAAAAGGTCTGTATAACCAAAGTATTACAAACAGAAAATACAATATATCTTCACTCAGAGAGATACCCAAACAAAAAATAAAACTATTCACTGAAATGAACCTTATCATAGCAGCTGAAACCAGATACCATACATTATACAAAGGAGGGAAACAACCAAATATTTGGGGCTTATAATGGAAATCGAAAACAAACCCACTTACAGCCTCTGCGTGTCCAGAGCATTAATCCCATGCTCAAACATAACTAATTATCTCAGGCCTCCTTCTCAGTATTTTGCTCCCCATATGTCATCTGCAAAACATTCAAATGTCTAATTCAATTTCCACATGCGAGGAATCAAAAACAGATATAGAAAAACAAAACCCATTTCGGAAATACCGTTCCAAGAGTAATCTCGCTGATATTAAGATCAGAATCCCCAAGTTTCCTGTACTCCAGCGATGCTTTTCTTTGAGTTTGGCACTAATGGGTGTGCTCCTCCATGTTCGGGAAATGAATGTGGGTGGTTTGTAACGGCGAGAGAGTCCATGGCGAGAGAACGAGCAGGTTTTGTTGCAGGGAAAAGCAGGGATTGTAACGATGGACGCCATGGCTTCACCTCAAAAACCACTGCCCCTATCTTTATTCCCAAGTTTTTACTCACCTCTAAACGATCTTTGGACGTATTTTATTTTATATTTTTAAAATTATTAAAATAGATTGTAAATAAAAATAATGTCAAAAATGCATAAAGAGCAATGCCTCATTCAGTGGATAATTCAAAAAAGTAATGAAAATAATTCAAACTATTTTAGAGATAATGTGGCCCATATTTTAATCGATACTATTTTTTTATTATACTACTATTATAATAATAAAATAATTATTTTAATAATATTTTTATAACATATTTTTATTTTTCAAGATATATTTATTATTTATTATTTTATTAAGTTTGAATTATTTTTCATATAATAAATGATCTTTACTACATCATATGATGTTTGTACATTATTTACTCAAACTAATATATTAACTATAAAAACATTGTTATTATATATTTCCTTAAAAGTTCGATTAATGCGTTTCGAAGTAGACAATGAGCACAACTATCTTTAAATTTATTTATGTCGACGATGAACCATTGAAATTATTATGTTTATCATTGTCATGCTCGATTTCTGAATATTACATTCAAATCAACAATGCTCCATGAGTGTAAGGTGATCTTATAATCGTAATATGAATTATTATGAGCGTCTGATATCATGAAGCAATTATTTCTCCTAATAACGTGCTGATCCTTTGATAATTACAATAAATATGATGGTGGAAATTATAATGGTCAGTTACCATCGTATTAGTTTTTGTATTTTATTTTTATCATTTGATTATAATTTTAATGTAATTTCATTATGTAGTTTTTTAATATTGTTTTATTTTCTAATATAAAATTATGCTTTATAATATAATTCATTAGTTTCTTTTTTAAAACTAATATAAATTATTAGTTTTAAGAATTTTTAGGTTTTTAATATATTTTTATTTATTAAATATAATTTTACATTATATAAATAAAAATAAAAGTATTTCATATATCATATATTTAAAATATTCTTATTTTAAAAATGAATGTTTAAAGAATGAATAGTGATTTAAAGTTGAAAATAAAGATCGTTTGTTGGGTTAATTATAAAATGTGGAGTATCTTCTCTAAATGAAGATATCACCCAGAATTTGGAGTTGAAAATAGAGATTCATTATTGGAGATACTTTTAAAATGAATTTTTATAGTATAACAGTTTAAAAGAGAAAAAAAACAAGGCAATACTATGTATTTGATACAAAATTAGTGGGGGCATCAGTGACAATAAACATTAGGTGATTCAATACATGTTCTAAAAAAATAACAGTCTTATGGTTAAATCACCAAATCTTATCATATCTGTGAATCTTATCGTAAATAACGTAAGAGTTATGATAGTATTTGTAGTACGATATGATGAGTATATATAATATGTTATGGTAGTATTTAATTAAAGACAATTATTTTTGAAACTGCATGTATTGAAGCACCTATTTTACATTCTTCATCACAGATATCCCATTATTTTTATATTATACATACTTTTCCCAAAAAACAGTAACTTATTTGTAAAACTAATAATTTTCTTTAAAATATAAAAAGAGATGATAAAAAGACGCGATGTGGACAAACTTGCCCTTAGGATATAGTTATAATGTAAAGAATGAGACAAACACAATGCCCATGCGGGAATTATTTATCATGTGGGGAATTTATCTTTATATTTTTAAAGGTATTTTTGTCTAAAAAGGTAACATTATAATGGTTACTTTTGTAAGATGTCATTCTTACAAATATTTTTAGGATTTATCTTTTTTAATCCAATTTCTCTAATTTAGAATCAAATATCAAATGTTAGCTTAAAAGTATCACATGTTTGTTTATTTATTAGATTCTTATTATTGGATACATTTTTACATTAGAATATTTAATTTGATTAATTATAAATATATTAAAGTATGTTATCAAATTAAAGGGTTTTTATGTCAAACTATGAGATGTCTTGAACGGGTTCGTGCACACATGAAAAAAACTTTTAAATCATATTATAGACTAATCCCCATATGTTATCAAATTGAAGTTTGTAGGTACTAATTTGGAACCACAACATTTTCCTACTGTCATTTCATTTTTTTTGAGATTTCTAAAACCATAAGAACTAGACTAGACGATTTAAAAGGGGACCTTTCTGGAAGATTTGGGAGATAGGAGAAAGAACCATTAGTGAAGTGGTTAGATGTGTATAAGGTTTGGGAGAATTAGGGTCAAGACTCAAGAAGATTGGAGTTTTGTACATATTTAGGTTATTTAAAAAAAATTATTAATATAAGTTGAAAATGAAAATAATGCTTAAACTAGTGTATCATAACTGTATCAACATAAACATCAACAATGTCATAGTTAGTGATTGCGGCATTGTAATTTTTTTAAAGTTAATGTCACAGTCACTGACTACGACATTAAACTTTAAAAATTACGATTATTAGTAGTTATTAGTACAGACATTCACACTCTTTACCTACAAATATCCATTGACATGTAAATGTGAATACTGTTAAAATTATCGTTATTGAATATGACTAAGATAAATATATAGTAATATACAATTACACGATCATGAGTCTGTGCATCTAAGCGGGTCTCGATATGGCGACACCGGATGGGTTTATGAACATGATGAGGTACTTTACACCAAAATCTTAATGGATCAGTCAGCTCAGGCTCAGTCGGTATAATCCATGCTGTAGACTCTCAACTACATCTCCATCAACCACATCAGCATCATTGTGTAAGTGCTGAGCGAATGGAGGTGTTGGTGGTCGGTGATAGGTGCGGATCTTATTAGCATTTATAGAGTGTTTTGCATGCATTTATATAACTCAAATGCAAGATTCACACCCTATCCATCAATACTACACTAATCCCCAATTTTCTTATGTTTTGCAGAATTATGAGAAAAATCAAGCAAAGTGATGGAGAAACCAAGTTATGAGGAAGGTGCTGATCCTTCAGCAGGCAGCTCGCCGAGGCGAAGGATGCTTCGTCGCTGCGAAGCCTAAGTCCAAGTAAAGAGGACCTCTCGGGTTCGCCGAGGCAAAGGCTAGCCAACCTTCGCCAAGGCGAAGGATGTCGGGATGGAACAACAAACCTCACATTTTTAGCCCATCTTTGGCCCATTTTCCATTTGCCTATAAATATATGTATTTTAGACTTAATTAGGGTTCGATTTTAGAGGGAGAACACCCTCCTTAGGGTTTCTCCTCTCTTCTTCTTGAATCACCATTTTTAGGGTTTGAGTTTTTGTTCATATTACTTTGCATTTGGTGTAATATTGAAGATCCTGCAACAGGGAGCTCGCTGAGGCGAAGGATGCTTCGTCGTTGCAAAGCCGAGTCAGCGAAAGAACCTCTCGGGTTCTCGGCAAAAGGTAGCCAACCTTTGGCGTGGGATGGACCTGTAGACAACTCTCGAAAAGGTTCGCCTCGGCGAAAAGCATGCTAGCGGGGATGTTGGGATGGAACAACAAACCTCACATTTTTAGTCCATCTTTGGCCCATTTTCCATTTGCCTATAAATATATGTATTTTAGACTTAATTAGGGTTCGGTTTTGGAGGGAGAACACCCTCCTTAAGGTTTCTCCTCTCTTCTTCTTGAATCGCCATTTTTAGAGGTTGAGTTTTTTTATTTATTTTACTTTGTATTTGGTGTAATATTGAAGAACTTGTCAACTAGAAGATCTCATTCAACCTTGGAGCTGAGTTTGGAGCATTTCTCATCTCATATTCGTTTTTTATCTCTAACTCTCACTCTCTTCTCATCTCTTTCATTATTATGGATGTAATAGACATGATTTTGATAGATTTGTGGGTTGTAATGAGTAGCTAAACTTTTCTCTAGGGCTGATTGCTTAAATTGATGTTTGATTTATATATCTTTTAGAATGGTTTTGTAAATTCATGCTTGTGTGGATGTTAGTTGGTGTAGTTCTTAGGATTATTATGATTTTAACTAATTAATCCATACTGAGAGTTGGGTCTTCGATCCCCATATTAGGGCATCCTTGGTGAAGCTTGGATTACGTCCTAAAATATGGTCTTGGGTCTCTTAAGGTATGAATTAGTTAATTGAAATACTAATTAACCTAATCAAAGAAGTCTAGGGAATTAGGAATGCCTAGTACTAGATGGATTTCATTAAGAGTAGCACCATCTTAGCATTATGTGAGGATCGTATGGATCGAGAGGTGATCGTCAGGAGTGTAGTGCAGGTGATCTGTGTATGGACCAGGAGGTGACCCGATAGGATTCCCGAGGAAAGTGCCTTATAAAGTCTCTTAATGGCTAGATGGATCGAAGGAATAGGAGTTGGTGTGAGAAATTGAGGGGAGACGCGAAAGTGTAAACCTCATGTCAGATTCCTTGGACATGCATAAGTGTCGCGTTCATAATCAGCAGCAATGAATATAAACCATAAATGCATCAATGGAGACAATCAACCCTTAAATCTTTCCTTGAGTTATATTCCCAATATTAATCAATTCCTGTGAGTGGACATTGATCATACCCTGTTTTATTTTGTTTTGTTTTATGTTTAGTTTGGTTTAGGGAACCCCTTGTTCACCCAACCATCGAGTCGCTCAAATAGTAAACGACTTCAGTAGCCGGGGTACTCAATCCTCATTAAAACCACACCTTTCCTCTAGGATCGATATCTAGACTTGTTAGTCCATTGTATTACTTGTGCGACCCGTACGCTTGCGGAAAATCGCTAATAGTTTGCCAAAATCAGGTTCCTCCACATGGAGTCCCTCCCTAGACCAGAGCTAGATAAAAAACAATTCAATAGCATGATCGCAGCTTGCCCGGTATGACTCCTGGTATAAGTGTGCTAGAACTGCACTACCCCAACTATAAGTGGATGTCTTCGTCAAATCTCGTAGTAGTGGGAGAAAACATAGGTGGACATGCAGACCTTCTTGTTTTCAAATGAAACCACGTGCACTACGCTCTAATGTCACCTCTTTTGTGTCAATGGGTGGAGCCGATAACTGCTGAGACAACCATCGTGTTAAGATAACAAATCCTCTAAGCTCAACCAGAGGTGGGATCACATCTAGAAGCTCCTGACATAGCGACGACACATTGAAGTCACACGTGCCAGTGACTGGTAGTCTATGGGTACGGAGGCCCAGGATGATAGCAACATCATGTAATGTGATCGTCATCTCCCCAACCAGTAAATGAAAGGTGTGTGTCTCAGGATGCCATCTCTCAACCAGACTAGTGATGAGTCCCCAATCAAGTGTGACATGTCCGATGCGGTATAGACCATAGAAGCTAGACCGGATCACGTAAGAGTGAATACGAGGATCCATCTACTACTCCCGCATGAACTTCGACATCTGCTGTCAATAGGTGAGTACCGAAGTAAGCTAATAAATCAATTCCTACCCTTACATTACACAATGATTTAAAACAATATTTTATATTTGAAAAATACATACCTGAGTAGTGTCCACTAAATGAGACCTATGTCTGTCCTGTAAAATCAAGACATATCTAAGGCCCTCCGAATGCCATATTTGTAACATATAACAATCAATAACAATTAATAAATGAACAAATACTAGTATAGAGATAACAATGCAATTATTTAGGCAATTTAACAACATAAAACATATATGATTCAATCAACTTGATTACTATTTTGACAAGAGCGGCGATTGTGAGTAGGTTGTTTGCATAATCCCCATGTAATAGTAGCCTTCCCCTCTTTAACGTTCATTTCATTATGCAAACGGGTTGATTTAGGACGTCCATGTGATATATGTTTCATTGACTCAGAAAGCACAATGGTTGGACCATCATAAGGAGGCCACAAGGTTGCCCATGTATCATAGTACGATTGAGTATTGTAGTAGCCTTGAACAAATTATCCAAAATCTACGAAGCGAAATTGACATACTGCTATAATATGGCCACATGGAAATCCATATATAAGTGTCTTACCATATGCGCATTTATGGTCATGTAAGTTAAGGCGATGTTTTTTACCACTTCTTGACTTCACATGAAATCGTCCTTGGCTGTGATCATAAAGAACAATTTCAAATGATCTAGCTTTAACCACATGTGCCTTAATTTTAGCATCAACATATGGAGTGTATTGCTCATCTGATGTCAATCTGTTAGCACATTGTTCCTTTCTTGCAACAAGTAACTATTGAGCCGAAAAAAGTTCAATTGAACCAATGCAATTACGGGTAAGCTCCGAGCTCTTTTAAGAACACTGTTGAAAACCTTATACATGTTTGTAGTCATTATCCCATATCTTCGACCTCCATCATGTGAAAGTGCCCATTTCTCAAGAGAGATTTCCTCCAATCATCGTTGTGCTTCTAAATTAATTGTCCCAATTATGTCCATATGCTTATTGAATTTTCCCACTTTGGTTGCTAAAGCTACTCTGCACACCAAATTCTTTAAGATTTTATCTTTGAATTGATTCATAAAGTTGCTTGCAAGTTGACGCATACAAATCCTATGATAGACATATGATTCAATTCAACCAAGATGAACATCAGTCATTGATACCATATTGCCTAGATGTCTGTCAAATATAACACAAAACGTCATCCGTTGAGTTACTCTATTTCCAATACATGCCAAGAATCATCCCTAACTATCAATATTCTCTCATGTAATAGCAAATTCTAGTGAAAACAACTGATTATTTCCATTCCATGGCAATTATTAACGTGTCTTTATATTTACATACAAATGTGTACCATCAATACTCAGTATGGGTAGACAATGGTCGAATCCTTCAAAAGATGCATGAAACGCCCTGAAAACGTGTTGAAATATCTCAGTGTTTTGCATATTACTATAAAATGTTTTGTAAGTTACAACACATCCAAGATTTGCATGCTTTAAGCCATGAAGGAATGTGGCAACTCTATGAAAGTCACAAAATAAGTTTGTAAATGTTTTATGTTTTCCAACCAATGTCTTCTTGTATGATATTTCATATCCAAATTTCTCCATTATGGTTGCGCATAGCGACCTCTTACCGATAAAGTCTGAAGGCTGTGCCTTATTCATTATGCTTGATATGAACAACAGCAAGTTGGAGTCTAATTATTGATGGTCGGATTCAAACAAGGATTGACACAGTATGTGGACCTTTATCCTTATTGATTACAAAGAAGATGTATCTTTACTTGGCTTATAACACAAAGCTTGATGGACATTGACACTTCTTGGCTTTGCCCACATCTTAACTATAAATTTTTTAAAGATCAGGCAACCACATACTATTGGTGTGCTTTAATAGAGTATAGCTTAACAACATCTTACAAAGCAGCTTTGAAAGTAAAAACCTGGCCAACTAGAAATTCTCCACTTGAGTTTTCGGTATTATAGTTCACCCATTGAGTTCAGTCACTTGAAACAATATTACCAAAGTTTTCCACATTTTTCAAATTGAGGTGATGGTGCTAAGTGATGCTTAACAAGGGATGACTCTTTTTGGTCCTCAGGATCTAGGTTATTTGAGACATCACAACCAGCCACATCCACATAAACATATCTCCCTTACTCATTCTCCATAAGTTAGTGAAGAGTTAAGAAAGACGAACATGTCTATCAACTTGAACATCTCCATTTCCATCCCTTTCATTGTCACCATCTTCATCACTTTCTTGATTTTCATAGTCTTCATCTTCTCCATATACTTCACATCTATCAGTTATAGCAACTAGTGCGCTACTAGGCCCACACCCATAGTCCAATTCCTCAACATTATCATTTATTCCAAGTAATAAATACGTATAGTACAATGATTGATTAAACATGGCTTAACTCATTAAACAAGATGCTATTCAATTTCCTCCCGTTCCAATTGCATTAACCAATTTCAGCATTCGGTACACTATTATCATCTCCTATTTAGTTAGGAAGTTTGGAACCTATTTCCACTTTCAAGAGATACTTACAAGTGATGATTCAATTTAAAAACTTTAACATCAATACTTATCCTTGAGTATATAATAGTTAACAAGCTTGATCATATCATGATCTGAATCCGATTACATGAATATGATATTAGCTTTGTTGTCAACATATTTCACATATGTTTTAGTCCTTGTAGTTTTTCGATTATAAAAGCATATCACGGGAATAATAGAATCACACATTATTTATTAGGCCTGTTCAACAAACCCCTAAACCCAAAAAATTCGATTGACTCGACCCAATCTAACCCAAAAATAGGAAAACCTTATATAAGTGGGCAAGTTATGGGTTGGTTTTTTCAACCCGAATCCATTGGGTCGAGTTTCGGGTTATAAATTTAAAACCTGTTAAAACCTAACCCAACACGTGCATCACCCCAACGCATGTAGATAATTTTGAATGGGCTGAAATAAAAAAGTATTTTTCAAAAGTTGATATGGGCTGAAAAAAAAGAGTAACAGTTTTAAAAGTAAAAGTTTAAATGAATATTTGTCATGACTTAAAAAAAAAGTTTTTTTAAAAATAATCATGCGTTTCAAGTTGAAAATTTCAACCACTTTTATATGCCCTAATTTGACTTTGCTTCTCTATCAAGTCTCAACCTCTATCGAGTCTCTTCCACTTCTAGTCACCATTAACTTCTCCCCCTATTTTAGATCAAGACTTTACTATTTCTACCATCTCCTTTATCGACCTTTTCTTCATAGAAACAAAGATCTCTTTAGCCTTTTCTTCTGGTAAGTTGTCATAATGTTCAAAAATTTATTATTTTGTCTATTTACTCTTGTCAAGTTGTCTTTTTATTTACTCTTCTTAATATGATTTGATTCTTATAAATTGTAAATTTTAATTTTAGATTGATGAAATTTAATCTAGTGTTTCTAAAACTCACTCCTCCAACAACAACAATATCTTATCACTTTCAACTAGGCATGTAGTACATTTGATGCTTGTGATATACCAGTGCCACTACCTTCTTCTTCTCAAGTGCCTCCACCATCCATTTTGAGTAAGAGGAAACTGGTAAGAACTTCATAAATTTGGGCTCATTTTAGTAAAATTGAAGGAAGTAATAGGTGTAAATGTAATTACTGTGATAGGGATTATGCATGTAATATTAAAAGATGTGGAACTACTACTTTGTGGAATCATTTGAGTCAATGTAAAAAGAATACACATAGAAAAGAGGATAAAAGTAAGAAGATATTCTCTTTTAGAAGTAAAAAAGAAGGTGAATGTGGTAGTACTAATCTTATTGTTGTGGGATTCAATAACGAGGTTTGTAGGGTTGCATGTGCTAGAATGATTATTAGAGATGAGTTGCCATTTACATTTGTACAAGGATAGAGATTTTTGAGTTTTTTGTAGTGTAGCTTGTCTAAAGTTTGATCCACCGTCATCTTGAGTTACAATTGCTAGAGATGTGTATCAACTTTATTTAAAGGAGAAGAAAAAGTTGAGAAGTTTATTTATGAATCACTCACCAATGGTTAGCTTAACCACAGACACATGAACATCTATACAAAATATTAATCATATGGTTTTCACAGCTTACTTCATTGATAGTGAATGGAAATTACATTAGAATATATGGAATTTTTGTCAAATAGCTAATCATAAGGGTGAGATAATTGGTAAACTAATTGAAAGTTGTTTGATTGAGTGGTGGATCGAAAAGGTCTTTACTATCATTGTTGATAATGCATCAACATATGATGTTGTCATTGCATACATTAGAAGGATGATTACAAATTGGAATGGTCTTGTCTTAGATAGTGAATTTCTCTACATGTGTTATTGTGCTCACATCACTAATTTCAATGTGAGTGATGGATTGAAGGATCACATTGCCTCAATTGATCTCGTTCGTTTGTGCTATGAAATTATGTTAGTGCTCACCATCAAGGTTAGTCAAGTTTAAAGCATGTGTTTGAAATAAAGATAGTCTAAAAACTCTTATCTTTGGATGTGCCAACTAGGTGGAATTCCACCTATTTAATGCTCGAAAGTGCAATTAAGTTTCAAAAAGCTTTTGAGATGATGGACGGAGAGGATGGTTACTACCTTTGTTATTTTAATAATGAACCTCTAGTAGAAAAAGATTGGAATGATGCTCAATTATTTTTGAAATTTTTGAAGAGTTTTTATGATATTACTTTGAAATTCAGTGGCTCTTTGCATGTGACATCTCATTTGTTTGTGATAGACTTTTGCAAAATTTAGCAACAATTGAGTAGGTATATTTTGGAAAAAATAAATAAATAAAGCTTTAAGTACCATGGCTAAAAATATGAAGTTGAAATGAGATAAGTATTATGGGACAATTTATAAGATTAATAATTTGTTGTTTGTTGCTATTGTCCTTGACCCTCGATACAAGTTAGATTATATGATTTTAGCTTTGGTAAACTTTATTCAAGTGATGTGTGTGAAGTAATGATCAAAAGAGTGAAAAAAAACTTTGGGTCAATTGTTTGAATTTTATGCTGCAAATGATATATCAACACCAAATGGTCAATCTTTCAAGAATGACAAAGAAACCAATTTTGGGGTTTATGAGAGAGTCAATGATAATGAAAATGATTTATTATTTGAGTATAAGAAAAGGAGAGTGGATAAGACCTCAAAAATAAAAAATGAAGTTGATAGATATTTAATGGAATCTATAGAGGATTGTAACAACTAACTGTTTGATTTATTAGATTGGTGGAAATTGAATTCCATAAAATTTAAGGTTCTATCATCTATGGCTTGAGATATATTTGTTGTCCCATTGTCTACAATAGCTTCCGAATAAACTTTTTAGCACATAGGAGGACGCATTTTAGATCATATCAAGCTCACTTATTTCAAAATGGTGGAAGCTTTGATTTACTCTCAAAATTGGCTTAGTGCAATCCCACTCCCATTAGATATCCGTGACCATGCTTATAATGAATGTTTTGCTATTTGTCAACTTCTTGATTTAGGTAATTTCTTAACCTGTTAATTAATTTAACATTCTATTTTATTATTTACATTCACTTACATATTTAAATGAAAATTTTAAATCTTTTAATACTTTGTTCTTTTTCCTTTCTTTAGATACAGGATCTGTTATAGCTTTTGATTATGATGCATGGAGAAATTATCTTTTAATTGAGTTTGGTGGTAAGCAAACTATGTTTTAATTATATGTATATATATTTGATATTTATGATTATTTGTGGTGTTGTAATATGTGTTATAGATTGAAGCCTTGAAATGATAGAGGCTTTAAGCTAGCTTCGGAATTACAATGCCAAGGAGATTGAATCTTTGATTAGATTATATATATATATTGAATTGGAAGAATTCAATGAATTTATTATTTTTAATTTGATTGAACAAGTTTGGATTTAATTTGTGTTATTTTTTTAACGTAATTTGATTCTTTTAGGGAGTTTAAAATTAATAATTGGGCTTGGTATGAATTTGTGTTGAAAAGAATTAAAATTAACATTAGGGCTTAGATCCAACTCGATGCCCACTTTTTAAATTTAATATTTGAATTTAGGTCAAATTTGAGACCCAACCCGATTACCTAACCCAACCCTATTATTATTGGGTTAGGTTGCTACGGGTTACGTGTTGGATTAGGCGGAAACATGATCAACCTGACTTGGTCAGGTCGGTTATTATTTTTCCACCAACCCGATCGACCCAACCTGTGTACACCTTTATTATTTACAAACACAAAATGTCATTCATAAGATAATATTATTACCAAATGTCATTCATAAGAAACCACACTAAAGAAAGTATACAAGTTTGGAAAGAGCCAATATCCTGACCAATCTACTCGTGGATTGTCTTCAAAACAAACACACAAATCTCTCATTTCTCCTAACGCGCTGATAACCAAATAAATTCCTAATATCAAACACATGTGGCCCAACCTTTCTTCTCACCCAAGCTCCAAGCTCCAAGCTCCAAACAACCAAAGCCCCTCAAAACAGCCCAATACAGAATAATGACATCCCAAAATAATCATTTTCTTTATTCTTTTTGTTTCCTCTCAATGCCTGATAAAATGGCGATTAATGTTTTAAAACTACTATAAAGAATAGTTTTCAAAAACATAAACCAAATAGACTCTTGTGTCTATAGTAGGTATAACGAAATATGCATACTTTTTGTTCCCTTTTGGACTAATTCTAAAAAATGCAAACATAGAACACAGAAATCACTGAATTTAGATAATAAAATAGTTTTGGATAACTCACATTATTCAAAATAGTTCACCTGACAATAGTTACAACGAAGTACAAAATAGGCCCTTGTGTCTATATTAGGCATAATGAAAATGTGTATCACAAACACTTAATTCAGATAATAAAAATAGTTTTCAAATAACACCAATAACATAGCAAACAAAACAGTCTAAGGTTCAAATAAAAAACAATTTTCAATTTTCAAAAAACCTAAAAACAAAGCATAAATGTTACACAAAAGTGAACAACAAAATGTGTGTGAAAAACATACATTGGAGGATTTCTAAATCTTAGACTTTGTTAAAAACTCAGCCTCTATCTCAATGCATGTTCTACAAACAACAAAAAAGCCCTAAAAATCGAAGAAGTAGGTTACCTATTGGGGAGGAGAACTACACTGATCGAAATAAAGTAGTTGGTCGGGCGAAGCGCAAAAAGCATAGTAAAATAAGCCCTAACAGTCGTCGAAGAAGAGGAAGAGGAAAGGAGAAGAAAAATGGAGGAGAGTTGGAGGAGAAAATGGCGCTCCCTAAATTTTAAAACGATAATGTCGCGGTCGGTGGCCAGGCGTTGTAATTTTTGAAATTGATATGCGTGGTCGTGTATGACATTAACCAAAAAATATTACAATGCAGTTAGTGACCGTGGCATTGTTGATGCTATATGCCGGCGTGACTATGATGCACCAGTTTGAACACTATTTTCATTTCCAACCTGTAAAACCCGAGAAAATGCAATTTTCTGAGAAATGGTAAAATGGTAATTTCAGTGGGAAAATCACGAAATTTTCTAGATCTCGGATGTAGAAATGGACTTAATCAGATTTGGAATGCGTGTCACGAAATTACAGCTACCACGTCAAATTTTGATGAATTTCAAGATAGTGAAATTTACGCTAGGGGTTTCGAGCCTTTGAAGGTAATGCGAGGACACTTGGCAAGTATTGATGGTTCACGAGGAGTGCCACGTGTCAAGTCTGGGAGTAATTCAAACAAGAGCCCAAATGGGACCCATAAGAGACATGTGGCAACACATGATTGGAGAGAAATCAAAGGTAGATGGATAAGGTGATAAGGGTAATCCAAGGAGCCAATGGGGTATTGACATGTGTCAAAAAGTACCCTCCAAACTTAACCATCTTGGACCAACCAATGGGATGGAGGAGGAGGGAGGAGAAAGAGAAAAGAGGGGGAAAGTTTAGAGAGAGAAGCTCCACCTTCTCTCTAGGTTTCCAGGCAATTAGACTGGCGGTTCCCGATGGAGCAAGAAGAAAAGTGTTTCCCACGTGAGTTTCAAGTAAGGCTAGAATGGAAGTTTCGACAAACTCCAAGAGGTAGTAAATTAAGTCAAGATTCCAGCCATATGCCTATGGAGGACAGTGGGTGAACATAACCTTCTTTGAAATATATGTTTGACCAGAGACTCTTGGCCGGCTAGGGTTGGCTATGTCGTGTGTGGCCTCCCGGCGGACGGCCCGTAAACTTGCTTACGTCCAGAACTGGGTTTGGTGTTGGGTACACATGGAAGCGTTAGTCGAGGTCAACCGTATTCTATGGAGGACGGTGGGCGGACATAACCTTACTGAAATCTATGTTTTTCTAGGGCTGCTGGCCGGCTAGGGCTGGCTATTCATGTGTGACCTCCAACTTCGAACGACCATAACTTCTTCGTCCGAACTCCGTTTCGGGTGTTCTTAGACTCTATGGAAATCCCATTAAGTCAAGATTTCAGCCATGTGCCTGGAGAGCAGTGAGTAAAATCTATCTTTTGCACCAAGTGTGCAGATTGCTTGGTTGTGTCGATGTCAATAGCCGGGTTTTGACATGACCATTGCTTGGTATGTTATAGGCTATTGTATTGGGTAGGAATTGCCATGAGTTAGCCTAAGGAAGGCTGTATGACATCATTTGTTTAGTCATGGATTGATGGATGCTAATATGCTTGATATGATATATGTGTGTGTGTGTGTGTATATATATATATATATATATATATATATATATATATTGGCATGAATTATATGGAACTTATATGCTTGCGATATATGTTTGCATGGTATTTAACACGAGAAATTGCAGTGGCATAATTGCATTACATATGCACTAGAACATCACATGACATGGGTGTGAGTGCAAGGTAGAGTTCGACACTGTGTTTGGTGTTCGATGGTGTGTCGTGGGTACATGGTTATTAATTACTTAGCTGTGTTTGATGTTGGATTGGGTGGGCTCGATTGTGGGGATAGCGATCCGGTGAGTTGCGAATCTGAAATATTAAAGACAATATCGTTAGGGTGTCAGCCAAGTTAGGATAGATTACAGAGTGAAAGACCAGATTTATTGAGGTTAGACATGATCACCGGCGGTGAAGTCCCGTCAAAAGTGTCTGGGCTTATGGAGCCGTGGTGCGACACAGTATCACTGCCCACTAACAAGCGCGGGTGACCCAATGAAAATATGAATATAAAACGTAATGAGTCATGTCATGGAAAACGACGGTTGTTCACACATAGGTTTAGGCATTGTGTGAGGAAGTCGGTGAGGACTCGGGACATGAGATAGAGGTGGGAGTCACAATTCTCATCCATGGCATGTAGACATTCAGTAGGAATACTTATTTTACTTGAATGTGTGTGTGTTTGATCCTTGCATGAGCAATTAAGGGTGTGGGAATGTATATGTAGGAGATTGTCGACCTCTTGGGCTTTTATACCCGTCGTGGGACCCACTTTCGGGTACACGCTAAAAACCCGAGCTCCTTTGAAGTAGGTGAGTCACGAAGGACGGGTTGTGACCTTGAGAAGCATTTTTGTAAAATATATTAGAATAATCTAGTTTAATATATTTTGGTATGTAAAGTGTCTAAAGAGTTGTACATCAAACTCTTGTGAAATATTCCTCAGAAAATTATCTGAAATAGGTCCTGATATATGAGACATATGAGAGTGATAACAAGGCACCCAGATATCTACGAGACTCAGCGGGTTGACGGGTTATCCAGCAGGACCCACGAAATTGAGGTGGTCACAACTTGTTATCATAAGCATGGGTACATGAGTACCTAGGAAGCGAAAGGACATAGGTTTAGGCCAAGCGGTCGTGGAAACGTAATACGATATGTGCATCCTGACTCGATCTTCGAGTTTAGGTATGTGATTACTGAGCAGTCCTGAGAATAGTTAGACATTACATGCATTGTGTTTTTATGTGTGCTTTGGTGTATAACATGATGTGTGTTGCATGTTGTGTGCATTTATGCGTGATTGGATATAAATGGTATATGGAATACTAGGGTTAGAAAACATAACCTTAGGGGTTCGAAAAATAATAATGAACATGAAAATTTTGGAAATTGAATTGAAATTGTATTAGTGGTTGGCGATTTGCACCACTAAGGAAAAAGGGTGATGAACGGGTTATTTCATGTGGCCAAGTCTATTAATTGGTTGGCGTGTGCTACTATGGTTAGACTAAGATATAGAGTTTAATAACTCATTGTCATTTGACATGTGTAAATGGCAAGTCGAGGGCGGAGATGTAGAGGTCGTCCACGAGGTGCTAATGGCTTACCCCCTGTCTTTGATCGACGAGGCCTTTACGGAGGCCATGAGTCTTTGCATTTGCCGAGTTTTGCACATCTTGTAGTGCGGGTTGGAGTCGGGAGGTCAGGTAACCTCCGGAGGTTTAGAATCACTTCATCCTCCGATATTCCAGGGAGGGATCAACGATTGGCGAGACCATTGGTTCAGTGGTCGAGAAGATATTGGAGGCCATAAAGATCACCTCTTATTCGACCAAGATCAGACTAGTTGCATTCCAGCTAGAGGATGAGTCCTAAGTGTGGTGGAACTGGGTTAAGACCTCTGGGACTTAGAGGCAATGACTTAGGCAAAGTTCCATGAGCTCTTCATAGAAGCTGAGTACTTCAGGCCAGCTGTAGACATCTGAGGCGGGAGTTCCTAGAGATGGGCGGGGGAGCGATGATAGTGATGGAGTACGTGGCTAAGTTCATAGAGTTAGCTCGTTTTGTTGATGACTACGTGGCCACAGATATGACGAGGTGAGAGAGGGTGAGAATGGTGGGTTGTCATTCGGGGCAAGATTGTGGGACTCCTCCTACAGGATATGGATTATATGGTCAGGACGGCTTTGGCCATAAAGAGGGAGGGGGAGGACGCACGGAGCATTCGGGATGCGGGTGCTAGTGCTAAGAGGAAGGAGAATCAACCCTATTCTTCTAGCTCGGGAAAGAAGCAAAGGACTTACGCCGAGGAGTTCGAGCGAGTAGCATTTGCGAAATTTAGGCGGGGTAGTTATCCAGATGGGGACCTTTGGACTCTGAGCGACGGGCGAAGGCATGTTTCGGTGCCGAAGCATGGACATTTTAGGCGGGGTTGCCCTGGCGGGGATCGGGGTTATGGACACCTCGATCCGATCATCGATTAAGGGCATATAGACATAGTTTGTTCCTCCTTCCCGGCATGTGAAATTTGGGAAGGCGATATTAGCCACTAGAGTGCGGCGCAAACACCCGGTTATTTCTGAGACCAGGCGGAGAAGCCCGGCGTGGAGTCGAGGTTGGGCGCAGGCTCAGTAGGGACAGGGGACCGAGGGCGTACTGCGCCATGGTATCGCGGTGCAGGCTTGGTCAGTCGATGTGCGAGTGCGTTTCTACTCTCTTGCCTTCTTGTGAGGTGTTGTTTAATTCGAATGCATCATATTCATATTTATCGTTGCATCATGTGTGAAAGGTTGGGCTTAGAGGTTGAGACCTTAGAGGAGCCATTGAATGTGAACCCTTCCCCAGGAACTAGGGTGAGCGAGGATATGATATGTCGGGGATACCAGTTAGAGATCCTTGAGATTCTACTCATTGTGGACCTACGGGTCATGGACATATCAGAGTTCAATGTCATCCTTAGGATGGACTGGTTGACGGCCCATAGAGTCGTCACTGATAGTGATTGTAGGTGGGTTACGGCCTACACGTAGGACGATATTGTGTTATGTATCAGGGGGTGTAGATTTCGATTGTCGAGTTACACCTACAGTACCATCGCCATTCTATGACTTAAATAGGATGGCATCGATTGAGTTCTGCGGGTACTCAAGGTCATTTGTAGAATTGTTGAATGAGGTTTGATAGATTGAGCACTTCACCTTGGAGCGGCAGTTGTTTACTAGGAATGACTTGTGTGACATGTTGTCATTCGGAGTAGTCCTGGCGAAGATGAAGGCTTACTTTGGCTCTTATTCGATAGTCCCGAATAAGGAAGTCGAGACTCAGTAGAATAACTTGTGTGAAGGCATTCAGACGAAGATGGAGCTTACTTTGAAATATTCGATAGTCGAAATGGGACAGAGGTACCTGATGTATTGTGATGCCTTAAAGGCAGAGATGGGGCGTTTTGATGCGATCCAGGGTAGGTAGTAACATAGTTCCGTCCAGGGTTGAGGAATCATGGCGAGAACTACCTTGCTGACATGGATTTGGCGGCCATAGTCTTTGCCTTGATTTGGCACCACTGCCTATGCGGAGAACGGAGTTTGGAATGTTTCGGACCTGGTCGAAGTTTTATCTTTACCTTGTGAGACTTTGTATGAGGAGCATATGGGAGACCGTAATGCGATCCGCCGATTTTACGGGCGAGAGGTGGGAGAGAGAGCTCGTCGGTTCGGATCACGATTAGAACACAGCGGAGAAGGTGGGTTTGATCTGGCATCGTCTTCCCATGTGGCTACCGGAGTCGGCAAGAGCTCTAGTGGCGGTGGTCGACCTCTAAAGTTCGAGGTGGGTGATCACGTCTTCTTGAAGGTGATGCCTAAGAGAGGAGTCGTCAGGTTCGGCAAGCGAGGAAAGTTAGCGCCACGATATATCGGGCCCTTTGAGATACTTGAGAGGGTGGGCTGTGTATCAGTTGGCGTTACCACCGAGTTTATCAGGTGTCTAGAGGTGTTCCACTCAAAATCCAGCTCATATAGTGGATTGGGGAGAGATTACTGTTGATACGGATGGGACCTTCGAAGAGGGACCAGTGCATATCTTGGATAGCCGGGATCAGTGATCGAAGTGAATCATGCATTCATTCCAATACAATTTCTATGTGTTTTTATAGCTCAAATTGCATATTCACATTCATATTCACTAATATTACGCTAATCCTCCGTACTATAATGTTTTATAGGACATGTCAATATTGGAATAAAAAAGGAAGCTAAAATAGCATAAAGAAGCCGACAACCTGAAAGAAGTGCGGCGGTGGTGGAGCCTTGGAGTGCATAGCGGCCCGAGGCACTTACTGTGGCATAGTGCTTTGCGTGACGTGGAGCCTCGCTCTGACAAACCTAAATGACGGTTTTCATTGACCTCGGTCGCATACGGCTTAAGCGAGTCTCCACCTCTAAGCGAACTACTTAAAAGTTTTGATTTTTTGAGCCATCGATGGGCCCGGATTCCGAGGTATAAAGAGGAAGCAATTTCGAGGCATTGAGGATTGAGTGGCCCGAACACGAGGAGACGGATAGAGAGAGATTAGAGGAGGCAGTTTCGAGATCGAAGGCGGCTTTTCATTATTTCTTTGCGGTCGTTTTGATCTTAAAAATCTTTCGATCTGTAACACTGTAAGACTACTTTTTCTCTAGGGTTTGTCAAAAACCTCTAACACTTTCGATATGGATTAATACTTTAATTGTGGTTTTATTTAATATCGATATGAATATCTATGGTTGCTTTACTCTGAATTTAATTACATGTATTGTTGTGATTGTGGCATGGTGTATCTTTAGGAGTATGATATCGAGGAGAAGATGACTCGTGGGACATGGGTAAGCGACGCAGTTGTCGGGGAATAAGATATCTCGCATTCATTGTATACGAGGGTTTGCATAAAGCGCATCTTGGAGTCAAGGGATTGACGAAGTGCAATACACCCTACTAGCAAGATAGACAGCTATATCTCGAGAGAGAATACCTTGTAGGCACGATCAACCCGCTAACATAAATCATATAGAATGTTAAATAAACCATTTATCTAGGTTAAAATCCATTAGGTGTGGTAGGCGAAGGCAAAACCCTAGTTTTCTCATCATTACCTTAGAAATTGATTCTAATATTAAGCTTTCAGCAAATCAATTAATTTAGTTATAATTCATTATGGGATACAGATCAAATATTGAAAATGCAGATCGTAAGCTAGTATTCAGCCGTGGGAGCGACCTTGGCTAACCACTATGCTACATGAACTCAGCGCGTATACTACGCACGAATCTACTGCATTTTTTTTTTTTTTTACCCAATTTTGCTCACTTTCGACCGTCAGTCGGGTTTTGCAATGCGGGGCGTGGCTAGTGAAAGTGTTGTGGCAGCGGCTACTTAGAAAGGAGTGGAGGACACAACGTGGGAGTGCAAGGACACGATGCGAGCCACCTACCCTTTCCTCTTTGAGACGAAAATCACGATAGTTTAGTCGTTTGTAATTAAATGGTAGTTCTGTCGTGAGATAGTCTGCATTGCGTATGCATGAGTGATGTGAATGTCTGCGAGTAAATTTCGGGACGAAATTCTTTTAAGGGGGGAAGAATGTAAAACCCGAGAAAATGAAATTTTCTGAGAAAGGATAAAATGATCATTTCAGTGGGAAAATATGAAATTTTTTTAGATCTCGGATGACGAAACGGACTTTGCCGTTGGAATCGTCTAGTAAAATCAGCTACTACGTCAAATTTCGTTGAATTCTGAGATAGTCGGAATTTCATATTTTTTGAGGCACCGAGGGTAGTACAAGACACTTGGCACGTGATGAGTGGTTCTGAGTCGCAAATATGAAGTGCGAAATAAGTCAAACAAGAGCCAATTGGACTATAAGAGACATGTGGCATTACATGATTGGAGAGAAATCGAAGGTAGATGGATAAGGTGATAAGGGTAATCAAAGACGATGGAAGTGTCGACATGTGGCAAAAGAAATGTCTCTCAAACTTAATCTTGGGTAATGGAGTGGGATGGAGGAGGGAGGAGAAAGATAAAGAGGAGAAAGCAGGAAAGCTCCACGCCTTATCTCTAGGTTTCAGGTCGGACGACAGTTCGAGGCGAATGGAAAAAGGGAGTGTTTCCCAGCGCCCGAAAGAAAGAGAGAGTTTCAAGTAGAGACCGGAAACGGAGAGTTTTGACAAACTCTAAGAGGTAGGTCTTCTCCTAATTTGGTTATTTTCTATTTTAAGGGTTGTGTGGTTGTGTCTTGCCCCAAGAGGGATGTTTGGTTGCATTTTGAACTATGGGGAGTTACCTATTTTGATCATACGCATTAGCCGGACTTTAGGACTAGTTTTCGAGTGGGAAATAAAGGGAATTTAGCAGTGAGTCCTTCAGGTAAATTGTAGCCACATTAGTGAACTTGATGTTAAGCTTTTGAATTACCCAAATCACTCTATAGCCCAAGTTATGATCTGTTTAACCTGAACAGTTTAAGTGAAAGAATTTGAGACCAGTTCGATGACTAGGAGTTAATGGTAAATTCGGTAGGCTAGGAGGCGACGGGCCAAGAGTCGACGGTTAGGAGCGACCCATTTGGGAGTCAACGGTAGGATTTGGTCGGCTAGGAGTCGACCGACTAGAATTTGGCCGACCCCAGAGATCGATACGACTTGGACTCATGCAGACCTCCAACCCAGGACGACCATAACTTCTTTGTCAGAACTCGAGTTTCGGATGTTCTTAGACTCTATGGAAAGCCCGTTAATTCGAATTCAAAATGCTATGCCTATGAAGGACAGTGGGTGAACATAACTTTGCTGACATCAATGTTTTTCCAGGGCTGTTGGCCGGCTAGGTCTGGCTATTCATGTGTGACCTCGACTTGGACAGCCATAACGCCGATCTGAGTCGTTTCGAGATCAATTCTTAAACTCACATGGAAATCCATTGAGTCAAGTTTAACCATATGCCTGTGGAGGATGGAGTGGGTGAAGACATAGCCTTGTTGAAATCTATGTTTTCGAGGCTGTGGCCATTTAAGTTGGTGATGTGTGTGACCTCCAACGGTTGGTCATGCTTCTTCGTTCGAACTCCGTTTTTAGGTGTTCTTGGACTACATCAAATCCCGTTACAGTCAGATTCCATGTGTCTTAATGGAGGTAGTGAAATATATATATTTTGCTAAGTGTGCGGGTTGCTTGGTTGTGTCAATGCGAATAATTCAGTTTGACATGACCATTGCATGTGGCATGTTTGTAAAAATTTGTGTGTTGGGTAGGAATTAATGAGTTAGCTGGGGAAGGCTGTATGACATCATTTGTTTAGTCATGGATTGATGGATGTTAATATGCTTGATATGATATATGTATATATATATATTGGCATGAATTATATGGAACTTATATGCTTGCGATATATGTTTGCATGGTATTTAACATGAGAAATTGCAGTGGCATAATTGCATTGCATATGCACTAGAACATTACATGACATGGGTGTGAGTGCAGGGCAGAGATCGACACTGTGTTTGGTGTTCGATGGTGTGTCGTGGGTACAGGGTTATTAATTAACACTGTGTTTGATGTTGGATTGGGTGGGCTCGGTTAATGGGACAACGTCCAAATGAGTTGCACGGAATACGAAAATAGTAAAAGACAATATGCGTTGGTATCGACTAAGTTGGGATAGATTCATGAGTGAAAGACTAAATTTATTAAGGTTAGACATGATCACCGGTAAAGCCCATCAAAGTGTGCAGGCTTGTGGAGCGAGTGGTGCAGCACGAAAATCCACTACCCACTAACAGGCGCAGGATTGTTAATGAAAATATGAATATAAAATGTAATGAGTCAAGGAAATTATCATTGGATGTCATGGAAAACGACGGTTGTTCACACATAGGTTTAGGCATTGTGTGAGGGAGTTAGTGAGGACTCGGGGCATGGGATAAGGTGTGTCACATTTTCATCCATGGCATGTAGACATTCGAGTAGGAATGTGCATATTTTTACTTGAATGTGTATATGTTTGATCACTGCATGAGCAATTAGGTGGAAAGTAAGCACTTTGTAGGATTATATTTCGCGGGTTTCTTTGAAATTACATTGAAGATTCTGTTGCGTGCTCGTCTGTTGAAGGCAGTGATTTCGCCCCGAGCCGTGATACAAGAAAGGCCGAGTTCCCTTATAGTGCGAAACATTTTGTAAAATATATTAGAATAATCTAGTTTTAATATATTTTGGCGTATAAAGTGTAAAGAGTTGTACGTCAAACTCTTGTGAAAATATTATAAGAAAATTACTTACATAAATGATTACCGATATATGAGACATGTGAGTAAGATAGCCGGAGCACCCGATATCTACAGTTTCCATGGTGTGAGGTTGCAGCGGAACACGAGAAATTGGGGTGTCACGCAGCCTATATTAGTAAAAAATTTTAAAATAACCTAAATATGTCCAAAACTCAAGATTGAACAATCTCAATTGGGCCTTATTAGGCGATAATTTGTGGAGTTTATTCTATTGAACATTAGGAAAAACATAGATGTAGATGAATGGTGGAAAAATTTAAGGAGATGAATGACGTTAGTGTAACCAGCCAACTCTTCATATGATATTATTAGTCGGTATAATAGTCTGCCTTGAAAATTCTCACCAACTTGTGCTGTTTTCTTACATTAGGTCATCGCCTCAAAAAATGCTTGAGGACATCCGCATTCACTCTTTTGGAATGAATTTGGGCCTTACCAGTCCCTTGTAAATCAAATATGTCCTTCTTACACTTTTCACTAGAAATTTGGTACCATTCGTAACAACCCAACTCTTCACCCGGTATTATCAAATCTAAGGCTACAGTAACACACACACGACTACCTATCAACCAAATTTATTTATCTCTTGGGCCTACACCCTCAAAAAATGTCTAATTAGTGTTGAGTTAAGTCCACAATATATAAACATTCACTTTCAATCTTTTTGGGCAAAAGGGATATCATATGTTAGACCACCAAGAGATAGAAGAGAATTCCTTCGAGATAAGCTTGTAGAAGACATATAAAACTGTTCTCTTCTTATATATATATGTATTTTTTTTAAAATTAAGAAATATATTTCATATTTTCCAATTTTCTCAAATTTAATATTTTATTCAATAATTTTCTCTCATTCAGTATTATGTAGAAATATATATATAAATATAGTGCAAAACACTTTTTTCCTCACTTTCTCTTATTTTCCTCATTATTTTTCAAGGAAAGTAACCACATCCAAACTTTGAATAATAAATTTTCACAGTATTTTTTTTTTCCTTTCTCAAAGCATTTTTCGAAACCAAACATAACCTTTGAGTTTACAACCAGTATATGTAAAGTGCACTCCCTTTTTTCAGGAGCTTCTTAATAAATGATCATGTTGTCCATCAAAAAAGGAAAATGCATTTACATGAAGGTTAGAGGTACTAGCAACATCCATTTCCTTCATGATGCTTGAGGGAGGGCTCATATAACATGTAACCATAGTCACAGCGAATTTAACTAATGCAGGGCAAGAATATTTTGGAAAAAATGTATTTTGAGGAATGAGCAAATAATAGACTTTACTCACTAAAATGTATGAAATTTGAACCACTAGACTATAACCAAAATTTGTAAAGTTTACCAAACTTAGGTTATTTAATCTTACCCCCACTAAAATCGAATCTGGCTCTGCCACTGACCATAGTGCACAATGGGTGTTGTTCACGGTAATCTTCCACAACTCTGTTGGGGTGTAGATAAGAACAGATACATTACTCTCACCTACAGAATTGAGCAAAAATAAAATATAATAGTGAGACACATGTAAATATCAGCCATTAAAGGATGGCTGGATCTACTGTATCTACTTGAAGCGGTATCTATATCTGCCATCACTTCTGCCGGCAGCGGCCGTTCTGTTGTAATAAAGGCATCAATGTTTTCTTTTAGCTGGTCGACGGAAGTTGCACCAACAATCGTACTCGTCATAAACGGACAGTCTCGTGCAAATCCCAGGGCTAGCTGAACCAGTTTCAGCTCATGTTTCTTGGCAACCTTCGTATATTCTGTTATTGCTTCCTGAAATCATATTACACCAATCACAGAATTTAACATGTTGTGATTTTGATTATGATTTTGATTTTTTTGAGATTTTCTAAGGATAAACGATTTCTGAGGTTAGCCAAACTTGTCAACCAAAGACTGATCAAAATAATCCATTTTTCTCAAGAGAGTCTCAATTTTGTTTTCCTCCATTTACTCTTATTGTCTATATCCATTTATGTGCTTCCTGAAAATTCTAAAAATGTGCCACAAAGAAAATAGGACAGAAAAAAGGAGGAAAATTAAAACATATCATTTAAATTTTAAAGTCAAATGAATTTTAAATATGTTGCCAAAACTTGTAGTCTTATTTTACATCCCTTACATCCTTATGTATGTATGAGATTAAAGACTAGGGATGCATATATATGCATGTATGCATAACATACATGCATATATATGTTAATGGTTACATACATCTGTCTTTTACATGTAATTTCATATATGCATGCATGAGATTAAAGATTAGAGATGCAGCCATGAAGTTCCTTATATATTTATAATATAACCATTAACCACATGCCCATCATGTCTAGCTCATGTGGTAGAGCACTCAACGTTTTCAAAAAGGTAGGGGCATAGGGAAGTGAGGGTCTAGGCAGTGTGTGGAAACGATTTACTACATTACAACTAAAGTGTTTATAAAAAAACATTAACCACAGTATTCTTATGTACATCATGTATGAATTGCACCATAGATATTTTAGAGCATGTTCTGACACACAGAAAATATTCAGTCTCTACCCATAAATAAATCTTGAATATTGACATACCTTGGCAAAAGATCTGTTATATCTTTCCATGAAGCCAGGAAAGAGGTTGAGCCTTCCTCTTTTTGCATCTTCAGAATTAAGATCTAAGTACTTGCCAGTCAATGCTCCACCACCCAGTGGGGAATAAGCAAGTAAACCAATGTTGCAATTGTTGGGGTGGCAGACTTCAGCAAGATCAACTGCACAGAATCAAATGGCTTAATATACAATCACTAAGAAATCAAAGAGCTCAAACAAGCAGAATTGAAAAAATTGGAAACAATTCTTAATCTCAATCCAGTAGCATCTCTCAAGTTCTTCATAATTAATTTTTAGTATTCCAAAGGTTAGAGACAAGAATAAAGAACAGTTTGAAATGTCACTTGTGATGGCTAAATTCATAATAAAACCCCTAGAGAATTGGAAGTACATGATTTTCTCATTAAACCCAAACTATTATGTCTACTGAGTTTGGCACAAGTCTAAATCATTAGCAGCGAAAGTTCAAATTTCTGCTGCATTTGTGAAAATTGATTTCAATACCAAAAAATAAATAAAGGAAGTTCTTGTTCCGATACACTTCTTTTTTTATGTTTTTAAAAAAAAATGATGGTAACTACATATATTAAGGCATTAAAAACTTTTACTGCCTCAAATTTATAAATTCATACAAATAATTTTTAAAGACATAAGGCAAGTCCTATACCTTTTATACTTGCAAAAATGGAGACACATTTATCCATTAAGTTATATTTTCTACATTTAAAAGCAGAAAACTTAGGTAATTAATATCATTATCTAAACAAGACTGAGATAGTTCAGCAGGCAATCGTAAAGGTAACTACACCAAGCTAAAGCATATCTGGTAAGCTACTTCAACATATTTTACTAAGTTGAGGAAAAAGCCACTACAGATTATCCTAATCCACTAGCCCACATTGGACAAACTTCAGCAGCCCTGATTTTTAGAATGATTAAATGATTTAGATATTTCAGTAGCTATTTCTAGAAAACTCCTTCCTTCCTCCACCATAAAAATACAAGGAGAGATTAAACTGTTTATCCACAGTAGCTTCAAGCAAACTCCTAGTCCCAGAATTGCAGGCCCTTTCAATAAACACAATGTAACTTGTTGCAAAACAGTGAAAACACAAATCATTTCCCAAGAAGGAGAACTTGGGAATATTCTTTGTCCAGTGTCTTTTAAGTGGTTTCTAACAATCACATAAAGCAACAGTCCCTTGCATTTTGATGGTCAGAAGTCGCCTTTTAAAAGATTTATTGCCCCAGCAGCTACTAGACCCTTGCCTAGCATTATAAATCGGCTGCTGAAGTTAAGATCCAATTTCTAGAATGTTCCTTACTAACTAACTAAAATTCGTATTGCAGAGAGAGTAAACATGCATCATGGACCAAGATATGCTGAACCGACAAAAAGATTACTTTAGGTGTAAGAATATATGAAATCCAGAAATCGTCAACTAGCAGCAGAAAATGGAAGACATTCTACAATAATTATAGAGCAGAAAACTCAAGTTGTTTATATAAAGAAAAGGAATAAACAATTGCTTAACATTTACTTAACGAAATGTCATGCTAAAAAGGCTTCTTTACCACAGATTTTTCACCAACAATGATATAGAATAGAAGTAGAACAAACTTGCTCAAAACGACATCTACCTAGCAAATTGTAGCTGTTCTGGATGCTTACTATTTTTGGAAGTCCTTCAACTTTTGCTGCATGAACAAATTCCATCACTCCATATGAAGTCTCATTACAAACACCAATATGTCGCACCTGTGCATGTTCAGAAGCATTCCATATAATATCATTAAGAGAATCCTAATAACACTACACAAAAAACACAAAATTGAGCAAGTTGTGATGGTGGCACTCCATTTATCTTTAACATTCAAACATTCTAAAACATAACCTTTTGCAATTTTGCATCCCTTTGAGCTATGCAGGTATTTAGTGTCTAAAAAATGGTGTTCTCGTTACATGTGAATCTAATGTAATCAACAGTAAAATGTTTACACTAGAAATCAAAGATAAACTCAAGAAGTATATGCTGTCTCCCATTTACATTAACAATATATCTTTTTTTTTTTGATAAAGTCATACTAACAATATACCAAGTGATATTACCTTTCCTTCATCAATAAGTTCCTGAAAAGCCTTGAGTTGCTCTACAAATGGTATGCTTGGCCTCCATCTTGAAGGATCATAAAAAAACTCACCAAATGATGGCACATAACGGTCTGGCCTGAATTAAAACAGAAAAAATTGTGGTGATACACACAGTAGCATAAAACTAACTGAAAGGGGCACATTTTTGACATTGTAGTGAATTTGAAATAGCTAGTGAATGTGTGACAGAACACAAGTGAATCAAAAGATATCAATTGACATAGTTATATAAGCAAAGACTCACCAATGAATTTGCAACAAATCAATATAATCAGTGTTGAGTCTCTTAAGACTCTTCTCCACACTTTCTCTAATATTGGCAGCATCAACCCTCAAAACCTTTGTATTGTCACGCAAATAACTTAAAAACTGCTCTGAATAACCACATACTTTTGTCGCCAAAATAACCTGACCATCCAGCAATATAACCAAATACTTCAGGGCACTAAAACCATTCTCATTTTTCACGAGTCTATTGTATTACAGCTTCTCAAGACAATAGTAGGATTAGTCATATAATTAAAGTGAAACCTGCCCTTAGAAATCAAGAGAGAAAGTTGAGAATTCTGAAAAATCAACATGGAAAGTTAGAGCAGTAGAAAATTAAAGTTACCAACAATTAACAGCATACACTTCATTTGAGCCTAATCAAACAGAGATGTGCAACCCCTGATTATAGTGTATATCTTATGTTTGTAGAACAAAGGTTTACTACTACTTTAAAAAAGAAAAATGTAGTCAATCAAACTATAAAATAAGAAATTCAACATATGGAATGAAAAACATTCATTTTTTCCGTTTTTTATAAAATTCAAATTTACAATACCTGAACAGATCTTATAAATGAGTTAACAATTATACTAGCACACTCATTTAAAACAAGACGGAGAAATCATGCACTGATTTCTAACAATTTCCTTCTGGAGTTTCTTGAATGGTATTAAACTAGTAATTGTTTCCCAAGTGTAGAGTTATGCACTAAAAATCTTCTTTTTTCCAAGAAAGCTGTGAAAATCCCATTTAATTCATAAGATTTTAGTGGTTATGATTTGTTACCCAGAATAAAGGGATTCAAGTATTAAACCATTTGATTCTCCATATTAGGTAGTTTTTTGTCTTTCCTAAATTAGTGGTATGACTTCTGTGTATATTGCTTCAACTTTTAAGGAAGGAATTTGAAATCATTTCTATTTTAAAGACATGGATGTACTCATTTTCTGCATCAATAAAATACAGAATTTCATTCTTAGAATTCTTCAAGGTATTAGATCTGCCTCTAATTACAGGAAAATCCTAGGTTTAAAATTATAATCAGCCCCAAACCATACTCAATCCGGAACTATCCATACACTAATCAAAACCCTCTCTTCCCTTGAGTCATCTCAACATCCTGCAACAAAATCTAACATGGCCACAGACAGACAAGCATGGATCATCTCTGTCATAGGATGATCATCAAGTGGTTGGTACTCAAACTTTGGCAGAAAGTGCCCCTATTCCCGTGACCGGATACAAACTGAATGGGAACAACTATCTTCAATGGTTGCACTCAGTGAAAAAGTACGTCAGTGGAGAAGGGAAAGATGAGCATCTTACTGGTGAGATTGTTCCTCCAAATCCTGGATATCCCAATTACAAACTCTGGAAAACAAAGAACAATATGATCATGTTATGGTTGGTGAATTCAATGACCAATGCAATAGGAGATAATTTCCTACTCTATAGCATGACTTATGAGATTTGAGATGCTGCAAAGGAGTTTTATTTAAGCAAAAAGATTACACCTCAGCAATTTTTGAGATAGAGTCCATCATCCACGACCTTAGGCAATTGTCACTCAGTACTACAACATTCTCACATGTCATTGGCATCAACTAGATATGTTTGAGGATCACGGATGGAGATGTCCTAAAGATGCTAAGAGGTTCAAGGGAATTGTGGAGAAAAAGAGAATCTTCAAGTTTTTGATGAGCTTAACAAACACATTGATGATGTGTGTGGAAGAATACTTGAACAAAGCCTTTACCGAGCATTTGAGAAGTGTTTTCTGAGATTTGCAAAGAAGAAAGCATAAAGAAGGTGATGATGGGTGATTCCTCTGCTTCATCTACCATGAAGAATGGGACTGCATAGCTGCTCATGGGAATCAACATAACAGCAATGATAACTGAACAGTTGGCCACACCTGTGAGAATGCTCGAAGATTCACGGCAAACCAGCAGATTGGAAGTCGTCAAAACCTGCTCCAGAGAAAGAAAGCCGCAACAACATTGCCACTTCTAAAGAAACCAATCTTGCATCCATTGAATCCAATCCATTCAACAAGGAACAACTCTAGGCGCTACAAAAAATGTTCACAGATTTCAAATGCAGAGTAACAACACAGTAGGGTCTTTGGGATACAAAGGTAATTTTTCAAATGCTTTTACAGTTCATTCATAAGATAGAGATATGTGGATTGTGGACTCTGGTGATTCGGAACACATGATAGGCGACCTATCCCATTTCCAACATTACAAACCATGTCAAGATGGTCTTATGGTGAAGATAGCCGATGGCTCTTTTTCTAAAGTTGTTGGAACAAGTTCTGTCATGATTTCAAAGGACCTAGAACTAAAAACTGTTTTATATGTTCCTAACCTAGACTGTAATCTACTATCCATGGGTAAGATCTCTCATGTGTTGCTAAATTTTCCTCAAATTTGTGTGACTTCATCCTGGATTCAGAAGGGTGGGATTAACAATGCTAGGATGTGGTCGAGCCTTTACTCTTCTTAAGGGAGATAAATCTCCTAAAGACAGACTCACAATGCAGTATATGTTGAACACTTACAGTCAGTCTATGGTCCTAATCATGATACCTTCGCTCATTTCTCATCCAACCGAGTCATCCCAGATACAAGCAGAATCACAACTAATCTAGTCCCCAAATGCTTCCACAATGCAGTCTAGCCCATGAAGTACAACCAGAACCTGATATATTCCAACTCCAAACATCCCAGGATTTCAATGGCGCCAGCACAACTTAGTGACTTACGTGTCTACACATGAATAAATAAACCTCATGGAGGAAAGGTACGAGAGACAACTAATCAGGGCCATGAGTCCAATCCAATCTTGGAATCACAAAATTCACCAGGTAACACTAGTTCTGATCATACTCCGGATAATTCATCTCATGAAGAAATTTATGATAGACCTATTGCTTTGAGGAAAGGTGCATGGATATGTACAAATCATCCCATCTATAACTTGATCTCCTATGAGAAATTGTCACCAAATCACAAGGCATTTGTGAGTAACCTTGACAGGATACAGGTTCTCACCTCAATACATGAAGCTCTCTGGTATCAAGAGTGGAAAGAAGCTGTCACCAAGGAGATAGAAGCACTAGCAAAGAATGAGACATGGGTGATAGCAGAATTACCAGCAAGTAAACAACTAGTGGGCTGCAAGTGGATTTTAACTGTCATGTACAATTTGGATGGGAGAGTTATATATATACATACATACATATATATATATATATATATATATATATATATATACATATTGATAAGTAAATAATTTGATTAAAGAAAGACAAAAAAAAAAATGTCATAAGGTATACATAAAGTATACAACTAGCCAAAAAAGCCAAAACAAAAGCAACTGACCCCCAAATGCGAAAAATAAAGCCTCTCAATGCGACCTAACCAATCCACAAAATCTACAACAAAAGAGGGGCCCTAAAACATAAAAGCATTGGACCAAGTTCAAAGGTTACACAATAAATTCAATTTAATCCTATGGACAAAATTTTTCCTTATTACCAAAAGTTCTACTATTCCTTTCTTGCCACATCGTCTAAAAGAGACAAAGCAGTGCAGCTCCCTACACCTGCATTCTTTTCCTCCCCACAAACAACTCATACCAGCTGAGAAGCACCCCTTTCATTGTAGAGGGAAGAACCCCATACGCACCAAATAAGGAGAAAAGGAGAATTAATGGATATAAAACAGTATCTAGTTGCTAACAGGTTCACACGGTCTTATGAGATCGATTATCAGGAGACTTTTGCACTTGTGGCAAAACCTAAGACAGTTTGGGTGCTACTCTCTCTAGCAGCTAATCTTGACTAGACACTCCATCAATTAGATGTGAAAAATGTGTTCCCTCAATGGTGACCTTGAGGAAGAAGTTTATATGAAGCAGACACCCAGGATTTGGTTTGACAGATTTACTAAGGTGATAAAGCAGTTTGGATAAGGTCATTGCCAAACGGATCACACCTTGTTTGTGGAACATTTACCCTTTGGTAAGAGAGCTATTCTTATCATATATGTTGATTTTATTCTGATAGTAGGTCATAATTAAGGAAATTCAGAAAATTTAAGGGCATTTTGGTTAGAGAGTTTGAAATCAAAGACCTATGCACCCTTAAGTATTTCCTGAGAATGGAAATAGCTAGGTCAAAGAAGGGGATTTTAATTTCTCAACATAAGTATGTCTTAGATCTTTTAAAGGAAATAGGGATGCTTGGTTGCAAACCATCAATACTGCTATGGATGCAGCAGTAAAATTATGCAGTAAAGACGATAGGACACCCATGGACAAAGGGAGATATCAAAGGTTGGTTGGGAAGCTTATTTACGTATCACATACTGGACTTGATATTGGTTCTGCAGTTAGTGTTGTGAGCCAATTCATGAATAGCCAAACAGAAGAACACAAGGATGTTGTTTACTGGATTGTAAGGTACCTGAAGATGACACTATGACAAGGGTTATTCTTCCTAAAGACTGGAGAATAGAGGAGTGGAGATCTTTATTGGTGTAGATTGGGCAGACTCTATTACTGACAAACGAACAACATTTGGGTATTGTACTTATGTTTGGGGGAGATTTAGTGACTTAGAGGAGTAAGAAGCAATCAATGGTCTCTTGACATTAAAAAAAAACAAGTTTAGGGCTTTTACTCACGGTATATGTAAAGGGATTTGGTTGAATAGGTTATTATGTGAGCTTGAAATTCCTAGGTTAGAGCCTACAAAAGTGTTTTGTGACCACTAGACAGCCATTAGCTCAGTACATCACGATAGAACAAAGAGATCAATAGGCACTTTGTGAAGGAAAAAATAGAGAACAAAACTATCTCTCTTCAATACATCTCCACAAGCTATCAAACTGCTGATATTCTAACCAAGGCCTTACATAAGAAAGCTTCCGAGGAGCTGATATCCAAGCTAGGTTTGCTCAACATCTACAACCTAACTTGAGGAGGAGTGTTGAAATCCGAGTTAATTCATAAGATCTTTAATGGTTATGATTTTTTTTTCTTGAATAAAGGGATTCAAGGATTAAACTACTTGATTCTCTATATTAGGTAGTTTTTTTATTCTTTTGTAAATCATTGGTATGACTTCCGTGTCTATTGCTCCTACTTTTACGGAAGGAATTAGAAATCCTTTCTATTTAAGACATGGATGTACTCATTTTCTGAATCAATAAAATACCGAATTTCATTCTCAGAATTATTCAAAAGCATATGAGGAATTAAAAAAAGATTTGTTGCAGTAGGGCTTACTCCATTCAGGGAATTTTAATGTATTCACCATACTTGATGGAAATTCTTCCAGGAGAGGGTACAAAACTTGATTTAATATCTCTGATTACATATTCAAAGAAGAACCCACAAAAAAAGGAAGAATAGAAGTCGCCATCAGAATTTTAGTACCTTTTATCACGCGTGATTTGATTTTAGCCAACTCAGCAATGTACAGATCTGTTTTCCCTTGTGTCTCCTTTTCATTGGAAGTGATACTGCAATAGGCAACATGTCATGGCATCTCGTGAATAATATCCAGAAAGAAAAAAAGAAATATTATTAACATTGAAACTATCCTTTTTTTTATCGGTATGTTGATAAAATAACTATCAACAGAAAGAAGAGCCCATACATTCATTGATTAGCTACCACCCACAATCTCATAATAACAAATTGATGGTTTAAAATAGAGATGAAAAGCTGGAAAATTTACAAGATAGCATAGGGATAGGCATTGGTATCAAAACATAGCAAAATAAGAAACAGTGATAGAGCATTTGAGGTAAAACAGTAAAGGTATTGGAATTTTAAAAGAAAAAATGGATCTGCATTGAATATAGAAAGAATAAAGGTAGAATGTGAATGCTACACAAATTCCGCTTAAAGTATTTTTATGAACATCAAATGGTAATTACTAATTAGCACAAATGATATCTTACAGAGCTTGGTAGGGTATTGAAAAAATGAGATAAGTTTCGAAAAGGATGCATGCATATCCTTAAAAGAAAGTCAAGAAAATGCTAAGAGAGAAGGGCACCACAAATTTTCCTGGAGGATGAAGTCTAGTTAATGCTTTATGTCATGACAGTGTCCTGGTTGCCAAAGTTGTTAGATTTTGTATATTTGATGAAATGTGGGATAAATGGCAGGATTTTAGGCTAAGTAAAAGACATGCACAACTATGCATTGCCAGTAAGTATTCTAAACACATGAACTCAATAACATTCCAATCAGGTGATTTTTCTAATTACAGTTTTTATATGCGTTCAACACACAGATTGATCCAATTTCATTATGGAAATCCAGAATAAATTCTAAAGAAGATCCTCAGTTCCTCATAGATCAAAATTGCAGAAAGAACCAAGGAAAAAAGAAGCAAAAAGAAGTACCAGCTCAAATATCAATAATCTGTGAGTATGCTATTCTCCTAAACAGACTCTTCAATAAAAGGAATTAAATTGCATTTTTGATAGAGCAATTACACAAACTTCACCCATTGGGGGAGAATATAATTTCCCTTCAGTTTTAAAAAAATCTGCATGGGCAAAGTATTCCACACTGAAAACACAAGATATTTTCACTCAAAGAGAGATACCCAAATAAAATAACGAATATAAAAATAAAACTATTCACTGAAATGGCCTAGTGATAGCAACTGAAATCAGATACCATACATTATACAAATGAGGGGAAAATGTGAAGAGAAGAATAACTCTTTGATTTTCATTAATTAACAAAGTGAGGGAACATAAATATTTATACTCTTAAGTGTTAGAGTAAAGGAAGGAAACAAAATTAAAGTCTAATCCTTAACACTCCCTCAGTTCAGATATGCGGCCAAATGGGAGCAGATACGTAATGATCCCACGCAGCATCGGGTCACACATACTTACCTTGATGGGTGATATGGGGTTGCTGAAAGTCAGCTGAATCGACCACGAAAGTTAACGCGACCGGCGTGAGACACAACCATAAGATGTGACATCGGAATTGATTGCACAATGAGTTGATGTGACCAAAAGAGGGCTTGTAAGTAGACTACCGAAAAAAGTAGAGCCGAAAAAGTTTGCCGGAAAAAGGTCCAATGGAGAAGGTCAATCGGAGAAAGTCTGCCGAAGAAAGTCCGCGGGAGAAGGTCTGTCAGATAAGGTCCAATTTCGTAAAGGCCCACGGAAGGACCGGAGAAAGTCCATCGAAAAGGATCCAATGGAGAAGGTCGCCAAAGAAGGTCAAATAAGTGCTCCACTGGAGGCATTCCATCAAAAAGGCTGCCCATATAGGCCTATGGTGGCATCCATAAGAAGATCTCGTCGAAAAATGTTCACGAGGCCAATTCATGGTAAAGTTTGCAAGAGGCGTTCACTTTAGTGCCATGAGAAAAGGCCCAAAAAGCGCTTCATCAAGAAGTTCATTAATAAGGTCCACCGGAGGCGTCCATCGAGAAGGTCCACTGGGAGAGCATCTGCTGTAGTTATGATGCCACTAAAGCTACTAGTCGGAAAAAGGTTGTGGCCGGAAAGAGGCTCTATACCATGTGAAGAGAAAAATAACCCCTTGATTATCATTAATTGACAAAGATAAAATATACATATCTATACTCTACGTGTTAGAGCAAAGGAAGGAAATAAAATTAGAGTCTAATTAGTAAATAGATTAGAAACTAATCCCTAACAGAAAACAAACCAACTTACAGCCTCTGAAGTGTCCAGAGCATTAATCCCATGCTCAAACGCATAACTGAGCATCTCATGAGCCTCCTTCTCAGTATTTTGCCCCCCAAATGTCATCTGCAATATATTCAGAAGTCTAATCTGAATTTCATGTCACAAATAAAAAAAAATATATATATATATATATATATATATATATAGAAAACAAACCCATTTATGGAATACCGTCTAAGAGAATGTCCCTGCTGATGTTAAGTGACTGAATCTCAAGTTTCCTTACTCCAAAGCAGTCTTTCGAGTTTGAGACCGATGGGTGCGCTCCTCCATGTTCGGGAACTGAATGTGGGTGGTTTGGAACGGCGAGCGAGTCCATGGCGAGAGAACGAACAGGTTTTGTTGCAGGGAAAAGTAGGAATTGAGGCGGTGGAGACCATGGCTTCACCTCATAAACCCTGGCCTTATCTCTACTCCATAGTCTGACAACTCTTAACCCCACCTTTAAACCTCTCGGCTGTTTCATTTCAACTATCCTGTCCTCCTTAAACAAACTTCTATTTATTTATTTACTTATTTTCCGATGGATTTTCTTGTAATTCCAGGGTGAAAACATGTTTTGAAATTTCTTCTCTATTTTTATTTTTTGGAAATAGGGAGAAAAATGATTTTTTTTAAAAGTGAAAACTGTTGACATGAAAAATAATTTTGAGCCTAAATGGTAATAGAATAAGCCGAATAGATATATTAAGCCCAAACCATACGAGCTCAATATAATCCGATAAAACTCAAGCTCATGAGAGTCAACTCATGAAAATGTACAGAGACATTTCTGGAATTTTTAAAAAAAATTTCAAAGCTACCAGCAAAGAATATTAAGACTTTGTTTCAAAGGTAGATGAGACTTTTTCTCCACACTGGCACAGAAAGACGCAGAGGAAAGTTAATGGAGCACACTTAGTGGACACATAGATAGTTATTGGAGAAAGTGGACTGGTGCAGTTGCTCAAAAATGCCTATAAAAGGAAGACTCAACACCAATTTTAAAGATCATCAACCAATAATCAAAACCAAGCAAAAACATTTCAGTATTTCTACAAGTTCATTAGTCGTCTTTTCTATATTCTTAACTTAATTTTACATGTTTTTTTTTACAAACATTTGTTACTTCAAAGCTTTATTGCTTTTGCACTTGATTTTCAGTCAAATTCTATAATAAAGTATACAATTTTTCCAGCTAGTCCATTAAGTTTCCTCTTAGATTTCAATTCCGTCTATGCAATCTAAGTTTCAAGGTATTTTTCCGCTTAGATTCTAAGGAACTTGTCAAGGGAACTAGGGGATACATTTTTCGCTTAAGCAGAAGTTAGATTTCAGTACAATTTCAGTTCAAAAATATTATAATTTTCTGGCACGCCCGCACATTCGCAAATTTTCGTGCTTTTATATGTTTTGGTGAATTTCATTAGAAAATCCACCGAAACATATTTTTAGCATGCTTAGTGGGACCCATTTTTGCTTAAAATGCCACCAAAATTAAGGAGTAAGATAATTGTAGAGTCTTTGGACTTAGGATTTGATGTCAGAGAAGGAAGACGGGGAAGGAAGAGTTCCAAATTTTTAGTGAACAAATAAAAAACTTGATGAATTTCAAGACGACAAAGAGGGGAATCCATCCAACAGCCCCATTAAACAAGTGGAAGAAAGGGGTGCAAGTAATGTGGATGTGCCTATTCTTTTCTCTAATAATTTTAATGAATTTTAGGCTCTCATGCAATAAATAAAGAGCCAACAAATGATCATGATTGTTAAAAGAAATGAAGTAGCAATCCCAATCCATCCTGGAGAACCTTAGAAAAAGAGGACAACCAAGGCTGAAGTTGCTTCTAAGCCTGAAAAGCAATTTTCTAACGAACTCGGGGGATAACATTCTAAGAACCTACGAGAAGCTGGTGAATTTCACCGCTCACCTATGTAGGCAGAGGCTAGATACCTTCCTCCTCATGGGAGAGAGGGTGGTACTCTAGAGAACGTGGCAAGGGAAAGACCTAATGCAACCAAAGCCACTACTCCTCTAAGGATTTTTGCTCAGACTAATCCACTTACACAACCTAAAGCATATGAAGGGGGCTTTTCTTTTAATAGAGGTCTATGGGGCATTATGCCGCCTACAAAAGTGAATGGCAACAGGGGACAGCAAGTTTAACAAGTTCCTCAAAAACCTTTTGGGCAACTAGCCCTAATACCAAATTTATGAGCAATCAGAGAGACAATGCAAGAGTTATATGTGCTAAGCCTCAAGCAAATTGGCCACCCTGAGTTATACAAACCTTATCCAGAAATGATAGACAAGGAGAACTCCTACCCAAGGGGGTACAAGATCCCTGATTTCTCCTTGTTCTCTGGAGAAGATGGTCAATCCACCATGGAGCATGTTGCTAGATTCACTATACAATGTGGGAGTTACAACCACAAGTATTTCTACTATTTCAAGTACAAACCTGCTTCTAACTCTTTGATAGGGGCAACATTCACTTAGTATACAACATTGCTAAGGAACTTCATTTGAAGTTGGCAGGAGATGGAAAGACAATTCCAAACTCAGTTCTTTAGGGCTGAGCTTGAAGTGTGCATTGCAGAACTATCTAGAGTGACTCAAAGAAATGGGGAGACAACTGATTTGTTCATCTCCTGGTTCAAGTAGATGAGAAACAGATGCAAGATCCATCTTCTAGAGACAGAGTACGTGAAAATGGCCCAAAGAGGTTTGGACATTGAGTTGAGAAAAAAATTCTAAGGTATGGAATTTAGAGATTTTTATGAACTTGCAGCTAAGGTGATAGAATATGAGGAGCTGCTCAAGGAAGAAAGTTACCAAAGGAAGAAATCCATGGGAACCTATTGTCAAGAGTCAACCGTGTGGTGTTAAGTGGCGCATCTATCTACTATAGGACATCACTTGTCATCTTTTGATAGAAAAGACACCTATTTTATGGAAGAAGGCACAAATTGTTAGTACACAAGTCCAATATAGAGGTAGTGAAAACAAATGAAATATTTGATTTCTTGGTGAATGAAAAATTCATTACCTTTCCTAAAGACCACTGGATTCCCATCAAGGATGAACTAAGGGGAAAGACTTACTATAAGTACCACAATTCATGGAACCATACTACTAATGCATATTAGGGTTTTAGAAATGTCATAGAGGACATGATCAACAAAGGGATACTCAAGTTCCCTGACAAAAAAGAGGTTATGGCAATTGATGAGGATCCTTTCCCACTAGTGACCTCAATCAACACTAGCGTTGACCTAAGAGCATTGGTAGAATCTAAGAAGGCAGGAAAGCTCTCTCCAAGAAAGGTATGGATCCCTAAATATTGTCTGGTCCGTGTTGATATGTTGAAAAATGAGTGGTCTGCAGTTTGTACAGATCCTTTAACAAGGAGAAATTTAGTGAAGGGGATACAACATGAAACAGAGCAGCATAACCTATTCTCCAAGGAAATGAGACTTTCCCCAAAAGGCAAAATGAACTCCCTATGAGATGGGTTCGTTCCTCCTAGAGAAAAGGTTGTAGAAAGGTACACCCTCTATAGGGTAGGTTCACTGCTCCAAAGGAGAATGATGCTGGTAGGTTCATAGAATGTTCCTCAAGAAACAGAGTCTTTTCCCAAGGGGTAAGTTCACTCATCTAAATGACAAAGTTGTAGGAAAAGTTATTGTTCCAAGGAAGAAGGCAAACAAACCTATTTTTCCAAGGGAGAGAACTGAGAGAAGATTTCCAAGAGGTGGATATGGGGATAGAGTTGTTCCTCTAAGTAAAAGAAGGTTTCTTCCAGATGATAGAATCACTTTTCCAAAGGGTAGATTCTTTCTCCCAAGAGAGAAGATTGTATATAACTTCACTTCTTCAAAGGAAAAGGCAATGGAAGGACATGTTCGTCCAGTCATACCTGTTTTTTTAGGAGTTGGACCCAGTACTCCAAGGTACAGAATAATGTCTCCCATGAATAAATTCCCTTCTCCAAAAGATATGGTGGGAAACAAACTTGTTTTTTCAAGGGAGAGGGTTGTAGAGATGGAAAGGGTTTTGAAGTGTATCATTCCTTCTAAGGTTTCTCCTGGTCAAAGGTGGCATGTGGTACAACACAAAAAATTTTCCCAAATGTTTTCAGACTCATGTAAGAGGAGGGATGCATAGGTAAAGAGCAAACTACTAAAAGGCGCTCACATGTACCTTATAAAACACTCTTTGAGGAGGCCATGGAATTAGAGAAAGTAAATGAAGGAATGGTTCCTAGCTTGGAAAAAACAAAGTTTGGGAGGAAAGCTGCAGAGGATATAGAGTTAATGAGCAGTGCAGATGAAGTAATGGACTCGAAGACCTTATTAATATGTGAAATCCCTATTTCTTTAAATTGTTCCACTGTTTCTTTAACATTGTCAGCTATCTCCAAGTTAAAAAAAGGCAGAGGAAGACCTAGTGGAGGTAGAAGGGAAGCACCCTGTGATAGAGGAAGATGGGAACCACGGTGGAGTCATCATAGAATCCTCTGAATAATGTAGACCCTAGAAGGTAATACTTGAGAAACCCTTTGTGGAAATGACGAGGCACATAAAGCCTTTATACGTAAGAGCCCATCGCAATGGCAGATCGGTATCGAAGGTATTGATAGATAATGGATTAGCGGTAAATGTAATGCCCTTGAGGATTCTAAGAGCTCTGGGAAGGAGCAATAGTGATATGATAGAAACAGAGGTGGATGTGTTTGCCTTTACTGGAGAAGTATCCAAGACCCTGGGAATACTACCTATAGTTATCACAATTGGCAGAAAAACTACATTATCTGCCTTCTTTGTGATAGACTCTACTGCAAATTACAACATTTTACTAGGGAGAGACTAGATTCATGCCAATTGGTGCGTGCCATCCTCTCTTCACTAGTTCTTATTGTTTTGGAAAGGTAATGAAGTGGAGTTGGTGCAGGCAGATAAGCAGCCCTTCATGGCAGCTACGTCTACAAGCTCTATGGAAGCCAAGTATTATGATAATGAATTTGGTTCGATCAAGTTCATTAACAGAAAGAAAGATGGGGGTTCCAAGGAAAGCATACATAGACACAAAGGGCTCGGTGGAAATCCTAAAGGAGGCGGCCAAACTCCTAAAGGTGACTAAAATCGTGCCTTACAAGCCGACGAGTGGTCCAATAATCGAGGAGATCGATGATGACTGATTACTCTCAAAAGGAAAAGGCAGTAGCTGCAACTGCCATATTCAAAATGAAAATGCAACAGACTATGGATAGGAAAGAAGAATCATCCCTCAATTTATGAAAGGGGAATTAGATTAGAAGTCGTCAATACAAATGCAAATGTTGTAGAAGACTAGAGAATAAAGATCATAGAGTATTTAGAAGATCCAAATAGGCATGTCCCGCATAAGGTGAAAGCTCAATCATAGAATTTCGTCCTATTGGAAGAGGAATTTTATAGAAAGAGACCTGATAAGTTACTACTCAGATGCCTATCCTTCCCAGACAGCATGGAAGTGATGAAGCAAGTTCATGAAGGGGTTTGCGGTGCCCATCAAGCCGGGATAAAATGTGATGGTACATTAGGAGACATGGCTATTTTTGGCCAACCATCCTAAGTGACTACATCAATTACTCTAAGGGATGTCAACAGTGTTAAAAGTTTGGCAACATACAGAGGATACCTGCTGTGTAACTCCACTCAATTGTGAAACCATTGCCTTTCAAAGGATGGACCATAGACATAATTGGGAAAATATACCCAGCTTCATCCAAGAGACACAACTTCATCTTAGTTGTTACAAACTACTTCACTAAATAGATGGAGGCAGTACCCTTTAAAAAGGTAGAGAGGAAGTATGTGATCTAATTCATCAAGGAATAGATCTTTCATAGATTTGGAATTCCTTAGTCCATTGCAACTAACCAAGGCACCATGTTCACTGGGGATGAGATGACTTATTGTTCCAAGGACTATGGCATTCAGCTCATCAGATCCACTCCCTTTTATGCCCAAGCAAATGGGTAAGTAGAAGCTTCTAACAAGGTGTTGATAAGCATCCTGGAGAAGATGTTGGAGGATAATCCTATAGATTGGCATAGAATTTCATCTTAAGACCTTATGGACTTATAGAACTTCTAAAAGAGGTTCTACAGGGGTAAGTCCTTACTCTCTAACCTATAGGCAGGATGTGGTGCTTCCAATGGAGGTGGTAGTTCCTTATCTAAGGGTATCCAGGCAAAATGACCTTAATCCTCAAGAATACAATGAGGCCATGATGATGGAACTTGAGGCATTGGATGGGAACAAATTACAAGCGCTCGACCACATCAAGGATTCAGAGTAAGGTGGCTCTGGGCCACAACAGCGATTAGAAGAAAAAGTTTTGAAGAAGGAGAGCTCGTTTGGAAGGTGATGTTGCCCATCGATTCTAAAGACGAAGTGTAACACCCCAAATTAGACCCTAGTTGTGGCGACCCTCGAGCCCACTTCCAACCTGGGCTTAAGTGATCCGAATCAAACCTAAGGACGCTTGACCAAGCCATTAATCAATTACATTTCTCATTAATGCAGACACTTCTCAAATCTTGCGAAAGGTTTAATTTTAAAGTAAGCCCATAAACATTTACAAATTCATTAGGCTCTATACATTTAATAACAAATACATTTACAATGAAGGCGTCCAAGCCTCTTCAAAATAGTTTACAAATGGATGTTTCGTGAGTTCAAATTGTTTTACAAAACATCGTGTTCAAAAGAAATGGAGTGAATGCATATGTTCTGAGCATACCCGTAAACTCGATGACTCGAGCCCTCGACCTTTGGGTTCGCCAATCACCGGCCTATCACTCTGGGCATTCGCGCATTGATTAAAAATAATACGCTAAGCATTTTCATGCTTAGTGGTTCTATACAGGTCTCTATTCCATTTCAGTTCAATACGAATCATGCATTTATCAAAATAATGCCTTTATACCATGTTTATGTGTAATGTAATAGATACTTATACAAATACACTTTTCAAATCATTTTTGCTTTTCGGTTTGCGATTTCACATATGACTATAGAGTCAACATTCACGCATGTATTCAATTGGTGAACCCGTCCGTTAAAGATTCAGCGTCGATTCATATTCAGCACATTAAGCATCCTGACGCACATCAGATCTATCACTGTTTGATCTCCGCCAGTAATCCCGTCCTTGTTAGTGGGCAATGATTTCTACTGATAGTCATAATCCGCTATATTGATCAGTCTCTGAATATCACATAGATCCAGCCAGAATCCCATGTTTAGTCGCCCAGTACGTGGATTTCACATTTAACAACACGGCACTTTCCGCGACGAATCTCAGGAATCCCGTCATGTTGGTCATTCAATAATGCATTTTAAATCAATTTACTCATATGCAGTAAATTCACTTGTAGTTCAAATACACACATACATGCAGATATTTGACAAACATTTCAAACACTAATAATTCAAATTAATATATATTTCACAATATAGAACTTGAAATGGGATCGAAGTCACCTATAACAAAATGTATGTAGAATAGAGAACAAACATTTCAAAATTTGAAACGAGAATAAGAAAAGGTAGAACAAACCAATTTATCGATTCCTTTTTCTCTTTCGATATCAGTCCTAGGTCAGGTTGTTGTCTTCACTCGCACCTAGTTAAATACAAATTCTCCACTCTTAGTGGTCGAACAATTAATTGTTCTAAACGAATATGTTTTGCCTCAGCGGTGAGGTACGATACGTTTTTCACTTAGTTTCATTCTTATGTGAACCCCCCATTGATCAATTATTAAGGTTCTTATACTACCTGCATGACACAGGCTTCGAAAAATCCGAAATTTTTACCGTGAACAAGGTCTCACAAGGCTGGAAAGTGCTTACCAGGTGTAGCACGCCTACGCCGCAAAGAAACCCGTGGGGTGGCCATTTTAGCCCTCGGCTTCGCCGCGACGAAGGCCCGATTTGCCCAGTTTTCCTTATTTGCTCATTTTTTCAAATTTTCTCCAAAAATTTCTCAAAACCCAAACAAAAACATGGGATTCACTCCCAAAGACATCCAAATAAAATCCTAAACCAACCATGAGTAAAAACCATGGATGGATTAGGGTTTTTCTAACCCAAATATCATTTACAACTTTCTAGGGCTTAGTTACATACCTCAAATCACTATGTGTACTCAAGCTCCAGCTTTCTTCTTCCTTCCTCCTCAAGATCTCGCACTCCAAAGAGCAAGCCCCACACAAATCCTCTCATCTTCTCAATAATAAAACCCTAGCCTTTTCCTCTCTCAAGCTCCTCCCACACGCTTTTTGCACAATGGCTTTCCAAGACCAAATGTGGTCTTAAGTCACCCTCTCTCCTAAGGCCATGTTTGGCACATCAATAAATCCCATTTCTCATTTTTAGCATTTTAACTCTTTATTTCACTTTCATTTAAGCTTATTCTATTCTTGACCCATAGGTTTTTATTTTTCGAAATTCCAAATTTGCCATTTTTCACTTGGGTTTATTTCCGGGTTCAATCAATTTCTCAATTTAGCATATAACATTCAATCATATGCTTGATTAGTGCCCAAATAGTGTTGTTTTAAGCCCTGTTGATTGTAGGTTTTGAGTACTTTTTGTGTACTAATCAACTTAAATAACCCAATTAATACATTGAGGTCCCAGCTATACTATTGATCATATTTTGTGGATATTTTTTAGTTTTACACCAATTAGTCTCATATTCTTCATGCTTCCATTCAAATACGATGAACCCTGTTTTAACTAGAAGTCGATGTAACCTAAGGCAATTGGAGCTAAATGCATGAGAGAAGAGCATTACGTAAAATTTTCTTGTTGCATTGATTTCACAGGATAAATTTTCATAGCCCCGCTTTGTTTGTCAGATAACTAATTTTTTGCGCTTTTGTGGTTTCTACCAAATTCCTTTAATGTAACTTCGCTCTTTCACACTTTATAATTTGACTCGAGCACTATATAAGCTCGGGCCAAGCTCATGTAACAACGCTTTATTTTTATCACAAATCAAGGCCGCGATATTTTCTTTCACTTTCTCTCCCTTTCTCGCAGATTTTCTCACCCGTCAAACACCTGGCGGGATCACAACCTGCTGACGCTTCTGGCCAAACTCTCCTATCCTCAAGGGAGGGGCCTGGGTTAAAGGTTTGAGGTAATATCAGAATATTCCGAATATACCCTAGTCGCTTTCGATGTTTGTATTTTCAGAAGCCTAATTTGACTGTTTAACAGTTAAATGCGAAAACTTAACAGAGAACTTAAATTTACAAGACTTAAGGACAATTTTGTAATTGGTCTAAAAGGGGATTAAAAGTCATAAATTGAAGAGACTAGGCCAAAATACAATTTAAACTTGAATAATAAATAGTCAAACATGGAGGGACCTTTTTGCAATTAGAGAAAGCTAATAAAAAAAATGGGTTTTATTTTGAGGGCCAAACAAGGCCTTAACAAAATCTGGATTTTAAAAGACCAAATTGGTCTCATTTGGGGAGAGGAACAAAACGTGAAGGAGAAGGAGAAGAGAAGAGGCAGGAAAGGTTAAGAAGAGAAGAAGAGGAAGAGGATCAGCCAAGATCAAGCCAAAAAGGTATGGAAACTACTTTGGAGTATGGATTTTGTGCGATCAGCATGGAGTTCAAGGCTTGATATGGTTAATATCTTGTCTCTAAATCTAGGTTTTGATAGAATTCAGGCATCATAACCTTAGATTTCTTGAAATTAAGCTCGTATAACCTACAAGGAACAAGATAACTGCAATCCTTCCTTTTCGTTGTCGGATTCATGGTTAAATGAAAGGAATTGAGTTAGTGGTTTAGAACAAACCCAACAAATCTTGGTAATTGGTTTCCAGGTATGGGTGGTAACCCATATTAGAATGATATTGGGAGAGATTCATGGAAAGGTTTTGAAAGAAGATAAGAATTGAAAGATGAATTGAATAAGAAAAGAGATTCCAAGGTGAATTGGAAATGGTTTTCATGTGTTAGAAGTGTAGAATTGATTTGAGTATCAAAGTATGGAAAATGTGAGAAAACACACATTCTCGGGCACTGGAGACTTGTACCGGTACAATTTGAATTTGTACTGAAAAGCACTTAGTCTCCGTCATTTTTACAACCTAGCTCCCAGGTGTATGCTAGATATGTAACTGGCATAACCCCGTTTCGTTTTCCGCTTTTGACTAGTTTTCGTATTTTGGCCATAACTTGCTTTATTTCTTATCCGATTTGAGTGATTCATGGCTACGTAAAATATATCATGAGAACAAACTAAAGAATAGGCATTGCTAAATTTGACCTATGGTCAAAATTCACTAAAGTGGGACCATGTGCAAGCCAAACGTTCCAGCTTTGAATGATAGAGAAGTCCTCGATGCTTTGACGTAGTCTTGAGTTCCTGTCTGAATTGGTGATTCCAGTTGAATAGAACCCTAGCACCTTAATTTTAAAGGGATTACAAAGATCCTAGTGTCAAATATCGAGACAAGGCACTGAAAAATTAATATTCCAAACTGTTCCCAGAAAATAGGTAAACTGACTTGTTGGCATGAAATGCCATAACTTGGAGTTTGATGATCCCATTGAATGATTCCTATTTCTGAGTGAAAGATAACTATAGAGGAACAAGAATATATAGAAAGATTTATGATCATATGACTACCTTGACCAAAGGAATGAATGAGTGGATCGCCCGATTAGTGCTCCAAGATCCCGATTAGTACCCTACATTCCGACAAGGCTATGGCACTCGCCCCGATTAAGCATAATGACACTCGCTCAGTACTTCGTACTCCCGCTGGTACTATGGCACCCCCAGTATCAGATCGCACCTTCAAAATTATCAGATCAAGCAGCCCTATCACTCTATTTCTTATAATTGGTCTAGGTAGCCGATGCATATACGATAAGACACTGAATAAAGAATAAGAGTAAAGATCTGAACGTATCCGATCTGGTCCCGGGGAGTACCTACGGGTACTTGCACTGAAAATGTTCCCCGTAGTACCTACGGGTACCCCCGTGATTTGACAAGTCCCGGTCTCAAGTTCCCATAGTACCACTGTGGTACTCGCTCTCTCGATTAAGCCTCGTAGTACCTACGCACTCCCGTATCTAAAATGTTCCCCAGTACTCACGTACTCCCGTATTTAATTAAGTCTCGCTGGTCTCTCGATTTAGTCTCCTGTAGTACCTATGGGTACTCCCGTCTCTCGAATAAGCCATGATCCCATAGTTCCGTGAAAGTACCCAGGCGGCACCCGTATTTGAATAAGTCCCGTAGCACCTACGGTACCCGCGTATCTAATAAGTCCGATCAATAAGTCCTCAGAGTACCCACGTGGTACCCTATATCTGATAAGTCCTGCATCTGAATAAGTCCCGTAGTACCTACGGTAAATTCTGCAGATCTGATAAGTCTCACCTCAGACTGATTAAGTTCTCAGAGTACCTAACGGTACTCCGCATCGGGATTGCCCCGTCTCGTCTGATTAAGCCTTCTGTAGTCACCCATGGGCAATTTCGCATTCACATCAGTTCCTCAAGCACCTTAGGGCACTCCCGTATCCGACAAATCATGGCACTCACTAGTACCCCAGAACCGATTAAGTCTCGTGAGTACCTACTGCACCTCGTATTTGATAAGTTCCCCAGAAGCACTCCACGTACCTCGCATCAAGAACATAAGCATAAGTTCCAGAGGTACCCAAGGGTACTCTTGTCTCGGGGAATATAAGTATAAGTTCGTATTACCCACTTCGTACTCGTGAATCTGCAGAAATAAGTATGTATCCGTTATGATCTGTACTTGCTATGGACTAATGTCCATACTTGATATGTATCTCGCATACGTCTGATCCGACTCAGATGTGATAATGATGGATGATTAGTTCACTTATTGTACTCACGGATACCTCGCACAAGGATAAGATCCGTAAGAGATAAGTATATGCCCGTAAGACCGCATAAGTTCCTGTAAGATAAGTATATATACCAAGACATGTATAAGATCTGGAAATACATGTCCAAGTTCGTAAGACCAAAGGTAAGTCTCAAGACCAAGATAAGTTTTGTAGTAATACATATCTTATAAGAATAAGTGCTCCAATACGCATAATGCTCAGAATTTCGCGATACCCACGGGTACCTCCGAACAAGGGTAAACTCCGTGAATATAAGGATGTCTATAAATTCCTACTCTGAGCCCGAATGAACGTGAGTCCGTTATAAGTAGAAGTCCCGCATAAGAGGGAGTTCTCCAGAACTCCCACTTCCGAGTCCCGACCGAACTAAGTCATAAGTATGTTCAAATTCTTACAGGAGTCTTGAATAAAAATAAGTCTGTTAAGTATAAGTTCTGTAACTCCTACTGGAGTCCTGAATAAATATAAGTCTGTTAAGTATGAGTTTTGAATAAGTATAAGTCCTGTAACTCCTACGGGAGTCCCGAATAAACATAAGTTTGATATAAGCATAAGTTCTGCATAAGAATAAGATGTAACTCTGGGATCCAGAATAAGAGTAAGCTTGTTATAAGAAAAAGTACCCGAATAAGTTCATAATATAAATACATAAAATTTATATTATCTGTTATTGTTTTATGCATTAAATGTGTATATGCATAAGACCGTATTTATTCAGCGTAAAGCTTAGCACGGGTTTTAATCGTGTAGGTACGGAGAAAACATCGAAGACTTAGCATACGGTTGGAGCGACCTGCGAGAAGGGTTAAGCTCGTGTAGGTTAGGTGCTCACGATTTGTAAATGTAAAAGTAAAGTTTTGTATTTGTAAATGGGACTCGGTTATATGTATATAATATTTTGATTCGTATAGGATGTAGACGTACCCCGCAGGTACGATTGGCTTTTAAAAAAAAAAAAAAAAAATCAGGTAAAGAGTCCCAGTATTGGTCTCGCGTCGAAAATTTAGGCGTGACAAATGCAACGTCGCTGTTGTGGGGCATCTACTATCATTTATGTTTACTGCGTCTCACGTGGGTTTGAATCCTGCGCGATGTACCGCGGTGGTTAGTATTTGGCAAGCTTTCAAGGCTCAATGGATACTTATTGCTAGATCCACTAATGCTCAATTAGTTGCCATTTATTAGCTCCTGCATGTTAGATCCAGCGGATGGTTTTAACTGCATTGAAACATTAATGGGTCATAAATGATGTATACTAGGAAGGAAACTTTTAGGGTTCAATTTTTATAGCGAACTAGATCAGGCTGAGAAATGTATAGGTCGTCCTCCTGAGAGCGAGAAAAGGACAGGGACATTATAGTTACCTTATAACCTAGCGGTGATGCGAAACTTCAAGGAGTTCCTTTACACTTTATTTCTCTGCAGTTATAGTTTTACATCAACCTCATTTGTTTTTGCAAAACCCCGAATCAAGTGGAAACACCAATTTCAATCAGCGTGACTCATTTAGCATGAAGAAAACCCCGTCTGCTTTCGACCTTAGGCCTTTATCTTTATTAGTAGCTTTGCTACGCGGTGAATCTAGGATACAAATTTTGTTGATTAAAATTTTTATTTCTGCTTGAGATCAAATGGCATAAGTTCTTAGGGATGGTGCTAAGTGCATGTGAGAAAATTTGTTGAACTTGTGATCTACATCACAAGTGTTGGTGAATTCTCATTCCTTTTTTATTTTACCATTATTCCCTATTTACAGTTCACAGTAGGGGAAATTGCATATTTATACTATGCATACTCAGTTTTTATTTGTTTCTAAAATTTGACCAACTATAACCCTTTTTGGTAGCCTTGTTTTTGGTTTCTCGCTGTTTTATGTTGTGTTCCTAGGACGTTATACAACATTGGGATAGAAACATTGCAGGCAGGCTAGAGAGAACCAGTGCTTCTCAAGAACATGGGTGTGAAGTCAGTATATATAGTAATCAGATGGAGCCTCCACCTGAGGAGCAACAAAGTTAGCAGGGGATACGAGAAACCCCCGATGCTACACATGTAGTGAGGATATATACACCCAGGTGAGTGCGGCCTCATGCATTATACCTCACATAGAGATGTAGTGTTGAGGGCCTTATTTGGTGTCCCTATTCCCGCACTTCCATGGTATGGAAAATGAGAATCCATACACACACACATCAGGGGTTGAGGAAGTTTGCACAACTTTTGTGGAGGAGTCACCGATCCCGATATGGATCTGCTGCGTGAAGGGGCCTTTCCCTTAACCCTCGAAATAGCTGAGGGTGGCCTTGGTCTGCAGGCAGAACCGTCAGGGTGGCGGAACTCTGACGAGTTTTTTGAAAAAGTTCTTGATTTTTGGGACCAGCCCAGTTTGAAGAAACGAATTGCCATTTGCGGCCATGATAATGAAACGTTATCGATGTTGGGAGAGATATATGGAAACCATCGATGCGTGCCCACCTGTAGCTTTGTTACATGGATTTTGGTTAACCACTTCTATGATGGAATGTCCTGCGCGCAGGCGATTCTTTGGAAGCGTATTGGAGGGGATTTCTGATGAGAATCGAGATGAAGCCATGGACTTCCTGAAACTATGTAAATTTAAACTCCCAAAGCTTGGGGTTAGGCGAATCTGGGGAGGCAGTGAAGATGGGGCCAGCGAATCAAGGGAGGTATATACTCGCTCTCAGAGGACATGGAAACAAAAGCAAAGTTGTCCACCTTGGCAAGGAGGTTGGAAGAGCTTGAAATGAGGAATCAGCATGAGGTACGAGTAGTGACTAAGGCATCACATGCCTAATCCGCATGCTTATTTGTCAGTTCACTTGAGCACGAGGAGAGCATTGAGTGTACCGCCCGATGCGGACTTTGTGGTTGAGCATTGATGCAATGAATAGTCTGAGTCTTGGCCTGACCCGTGGAAATACCTACAATCCCGACTGGAGGGAACCACCCCGAACCTCTCTCTTGGAAACCAAAGCCTCACTCCTATGTGCCTCTGCTTTTTGCGTGACATGGATCATCTCGGCCAGTACGACCCTGCCATCTTCATCTCTAGTTGAGCGAGCTTCTTTGCGAGACTTGAGTAAGGTGGTGGTAACTGTGGAAGAGACAAAAGGCAGTAAATGCGAGCTTGATCAAAGAATTGACACGATGGAAAGCACACTCATTAAGAAAATAGGCAGCTTTGCACTTCAAATATCTCGAAAGCATGACTGCAAGCAAATTTCCCAAAAATATGACAACTGCGGTATTCAATATCAGGTTGTCTAACCAGCCGGCGAAGTCGCGAGGCAAGGGAAATTCCTCTCGAACCTGACAAATCCTAGGGAATTTGTATGAAGTAGGCTCCTCTGAGTAGGAATGAGAATTCTAGGATGCTGGATGATTGAAGCGATCATCACATTGAAGTAGCGAGACCTGAATAGCGAAGCGCAGCTGATGCAGAAAGTGGAAGAGTGAAAGCGGACCGGAGGAGGTGGTGATCAAGCGGTTGTGAAATAAATAGCACACCCTACCTTTTCCTCTCCAGCCACAAAGTAAAAAGGCTATTAATTGGTGAAATCTTTAGAATGACGATGAGTCGACATCCCCCTGCTTGACATAATCAAACAAGTCCCCACCTATGCAAAATTTTTTGAAGGATTTGTGTACAGTGAAAGAGGGTTGAATGATTGTGAAGGCCTTCTGGCCCGAACAAGTCGATTACTATCATCAATCTGAAGACTCGAGTGAAGTACAAGATGGGGTTGTCGGCCGTTAGTTATCATTGGGACACTTGCTAGTAGAAAGGCCTTTGCTAGACACAGGTGCAAGTCATGAATCTCCTCCCACATTCGATGTCTCAATGACTCGGGTTGGGAGAAGCCAAAAGCCCACTGCCCATCACATTGTCTCTTGTGATAGATCCATCGAGATACCCAAAGGGGCAAATGGAAGATATTTCTCATCAGTGGGCCAAAATTCTACTATCCGATTGATTTTTGTTGTACTTGATCTGAAACCAATTGCAACATGGACGACTATGTTGCACTATCATCCTAGGAGACCATTCTTGGCCGCACTCAATCGCGATTATCAATTGTCGGCCGGTGTTAGCACGCTCACCAGCGGAAACGCGACCCTTAGACTGACATCTTCCCACTTGAGTAAAAAGCATATGCAACGGTGAAGTATGGCTCATAAGTTTGCATCGTGACACAATCCTGAAGGCGGGTTGACCAACGGAGACGGATCTGGCGAGATGAAGCTAGTTGAGTGTTGAGGCGTGAGCCGGGACATGAGAAAATTGTCTGCGATGATGGAAACGCCAAAAATTATGTTTGATAAGTGGGGAAGGAACAGTGAACCCGAAGGTGGAGCTCCATTGCCACTGTAGAGTTGAAATACTTTGTTGGAAGAAGCGGGCCGATTAATCGGTGTCGACATGCTGCTTAGCATCTCACGGGAAGGTAGTCTGCTGCATCCTAAGGAAAATAAGCATGCCTATAGGGTGGAAGATTCTTGATCTAAAGACGTGCTTGGGAAGTTTGCTACATCACATCTACCTAGAGGAGGAGGCATGAGGCAAAGTCGGTAAAGGCGACTATAGAGAAAGTGAACCCACATATCGCAGAAGTGGATTGGGAAGCTTAAGTACTAAAAATTGTTGCAAGGCGGTATTATCACCCGTATCGGATGCTTTGGGTGATCCATGTGGTGGTGCCTAGAGTGCGGGGGTAACCACGGTGCATAACGAAAAGGAGAGAGTGCAGCCTTATCACGGGTTGGAGGGTATGTGATTATAGGGTGATAAGGCTGACCGGGAAGGGATCCTTCCTGCACGCCATGGATCGGCTTCTAGGAGTTGCAGTCGACCCTTCTCTTGTTTCTGGATGGCTATTCGAATCTTTCAGGCCAAGTGCCACGGAGATTTCAGGAAAGAAGACCACCTTCACATGCCCATTTGGCTTATATGCATCTGAAGAATGCCCTTTAGCTTGTGTAATGCCCCTACCACATTTTAGCGTTGTATGCTTAGTATTTTCAGTGATTTGGTAGAGGCGCATATGGAGGTTACATGGACAACATTCTGATCTGAGGGAGCTTTGAAGAATGCCTACTCGACCTAGCAGCATCTACCGCAGGTGTGTGAAAAACACTAGTTTTGAAGCCCAGGAGAAATGCTACTTTATGGTCAACTGGGAGACAATCTTTGGGCACATTGTTTGAGAAAAAGGATTGAAGTTTGATAAAGCGAAAATCAGGCGATTTCAAAGCTTGCCTTCCCTACTGTCTCAAGACTATAAAGAGCGATTCTTGGGGCATGCAAGCTTCTCTGGGGAGGTTCATCATGGACTTCTCCATGCAAGCCTTTATCTAGTTGTTGGAAAAGATGCCAAATTTATTTAGGGATGCGGTACCAAGAGCTTTGAGGAGCTTAAGCCTGTTGACCTTTACTTTTGATAGTGAGCCTGGCCGGCAATTTGCCCGCCGAGTGATGTGCGTGCAGCGAACATGGCCCGTGGGAAGCGGTTCTCGGGACAAAAGAGGGAAGGAGGAAGCCTTATGTGGTCTATTATGCAGGCGGAGTCTTGAATGGGAGCCTGGAGGAATTTACCTGACCATAGAAAGGGCTGCTTGCGGTGGTGCAATACTAGACAAATTTCGAGCTTATTTGGTTGGGTCGGACATAATAATATTCACGGATCACTCAACCTTGAAATACTGCTCTTGACAAATGCTAAGGCTAGACTTATCGGGTGGGTGATTGCTCTGTGGCTGCGAGAGTTTAACCTTGCGAATCAGAGACAATGGGTGCTTAGAAAATGTTGTTGCGATCACTATAGGGTGCTTTCAGTATACACAATACTCACAGCCTCTGATGAATGATGAGTTCCCAGTCACTTCCCTCTGGTTGAGGAGGCACTACTGGTATGCTCACATTGCAAATTAGCAGCGAGGCTACCGGCCAGATTGGAAAGCCTGAGCGAAATTCTTCTTTGAAAAATTCCACTCCCTATTATTAGGAGGAACCATTCTTGTACAAATATTGTGCGACGGATAATCGGAAGGTGTGCACAGACGAGGCAACCGGGGAATCACCGATCAGCGCCATGAGGTACACATGGAGGCCACTTTGCTTCGAGCTATTCAGGAAGGTGCTCCGGTCACGGATTTCACTTCAGCCCCCTCTCTTTTGAGGATGCCCGTACCATGTGTGGGAATGTGACAAATGCGAAAGGTTGGGGAAGATTTCTTTCGTCTGTGATACGCTAACCGATTTTAGTAATTGACCTTTTCGACGTATGGGGGATCGATTTCATGGGACCATTCCCTTCCTCCCTTGGATACCTCTACATTTTGGTGGAAGTTGACTATGTGTCAAAGTGGGTTGAAGCAGTTCCTTGCAGGGCAGCAGACCACAGGGTGGTACTAAAATTCTTGCAGGAGAATATATTCTCTAGATTTAGGGTCCCCAAAGCCATAATTAGTGATGGAGGTTGCGTATGCAGAGCCTTTTGAGCCTCCTCGGTAAGTGGTGTCGAGCATAAAGTGAAAATTGCCCCATACCACCCACGAGACCGGTGGCCGAGGTTGAACTAGCAGCCAGGAGAGAGATCAAGATATCTTGATGAAGTGGTGAATTCTAGCAGAAGATTTGGTCTCTCAATTGCCTGACTCCTGCGGGCATACGGAGACTGACCCTCTGAAGACCATTTTGGGCATGTCTCCTTATCCTTTGGTTTAGTAATGAAGCTTACCACACATGTGGAAATTAAATACAAGGCATGGTGGGCGTTAAAAAATTAATTGGACATGGGCGAGTGATGAGTCTAAGCTCGGTGGGTTTTAATCCCATTTCGACTTTATTATGAGATAAATGTTGAATTGTTTGAAGAAAGTGGATAGATGACTCGAATTTCATTTGCGGAAAATATAGCATAAACTCAAATTTTAGCAAAAATCGAAGAAATCGACTGCGGCCAGGTGAAGTCATTTGGAAAGTTAGATCATGACGGCTCGATTGCCCGGCCATTCAGTCCGCGACATCAACAAATTTGGCTTTGAATAAAGCGAAGCGTGAACAAGTGAAGTCGTGACTTGAAAGAGGAGGTTGTGACGCCAAAAGGACATAATTGATGTCGGCATCACTCTGATGTCGCGACATAAAAACAGGAAGATTCAAGATCAAGGACCCCGGAGATGATGTCGACCGCACCTCGATAAGATTCGCGACCTGAGTTGAGAAAAAGAAAGTGAGTCCGCGGCGTACCTTGATGTATGACACGGGAAATGGATTGGGAAGAAAGAAATTAGTTACCATCGGCGGGGTTGCAGCTTTGAAGAAAAGAAATAGGAAGAGAAAAGAATTAGCGACATCACCATGGAAGTCGCGACATAAAGAGTCAATACATATGAAGGCAAAAAAGACTACTGACACGAGTGCGACGAAATCAAAGTCCATGACGTAGATCGTCATACAAGCAACAAAGTGATTGTAACTTCTAAAATTACGATGTCATGACTTCGAAGGTGAAGAATGAAAAGAAAATGATGTCGCGACATGGGGCGAGATCGCGACATCGACCTTGAAGGAGACAGCCGAACAAATGATGTCGCGACATGACTTGATATCACGACCATTGATCAAGGCATTTGCGAGAATAAATTGGTTGCAACGAAAAGGAGAATCGCGTGATCCGCAGCCATCAAGAAATCCGTATCGCGACATCAATTTGAAATCGCGACATAGAATAGTAATTTGAGCTTTTCTTTGGATTTCCACAGGAGCATTTTGAGATTCGGTCGATTCTTTTACGAGTATAAATAGATAGTTTTAGAATGAGTAAAGTAGTTTTCTCTTTCACCTTAAAAGGGAAAAGAAGAGGAACTCTATATTATATAGATTTTATTTTTAGATTTTTTAGTTTTATTTTCTCGTTTTGAATCGCAATCGCAAGGGGGTAGACGAAGGTGAAATGATTTTTAGTTTTCATTATTTTTCTTAAGCATTATCGCTTCGAAATTTACAGAAACTGCATAAATTTCTGAATTCATTTCTTCTCGCTATTGTACTATAAAGGTTGCGGCGTGGATCTACCATTTACTCCGCAATGCAAGAATCCAACGCGCTCCCATCGATTTGATTTACATTTAGCTGCGCCTTCCCCGCACATTTATGGAGAATTAATTGCCCGATTTTTACTTGGGCTCTGTCGTTTTTAATGGATAAGTTCCCAATAGTAGTACTCACATCATTCAGGGGAATGTGTCTTTACTCGATATTCAGATGCCCTCTCTCAAAGGACAATGCATCTGAGATTCTCAGAGTCGAGAGTACTTCTTTCCGGGTGTTCGACTACCACACGACCATCGAGCTCTGAGAGTTCATTTTGATAAATCCCCATTCGCTCATAATTGAAGTTGGAGGGGTGTATTTAATAATATAAATAATCAGAGAGTTCACCTTAATCTAAGGGTAAGTTCCAATCCTGGTTAGCTTTTAGATCTAATCACAGGGACAAACCCATGATCTAGAGGTCGAGCCACCCATTACAGTAGAACTTAGCTAAAATCCTAAGAAGGTAAAGTAAAAGTTCTCATTACACCAGAAATGGGTGTGAAGTATTGAGAAACAGTAATTCAGATTCGTAAAAGAGAATGTGTGAATACGAATGCCTGATCTTGTCTTCGAGAGAAGCATGATATTAAATCGCTGAAAACTGAGAAATCCAATTCCAATAATTAGGAAATTGACAAAAATCATATCCATACATAGAACAGAGTAACTAATGATAAAGGCCGAATCGACTGCTCCATTGTATTTCATCGATGGTTTTCATTTCACAGCAAACTGACATTCAATCCATTCTTTTATATACAATTTATTTTTAGTCATTTACTTCTTTTGTTTTTAGTTTAATTTGATGATATCTAATAGTATAGATTTTTACTTTTGTCGTTTTGATAAAACTTTCACTATGAGTTTTGGAGTCCAAATAGTATGAAATTTTAGTCAGTAGTCGAATTGCAGAATTCATTATCAACTGTGGAATGATACCGAACTCATATTCGTATTTACTACTAGACGGGGTTTCAGCACTTCACAGTTGTCATAGACTGAAACCTTATTTTTAACCTTTAACATTTTTAGAGAAATTTATTTTAGCAAGCAAATTCATCCAAAGTGACATGGATACAAGAGAATTGTAAGGCTCTTGTAGCTATGTTAATTTGAGGGGTTTTAGTCTATATGTAGTGCTGGCAAACGTGAGCCGGGCCTCAAAAGGCTCCTGCATCAACGAGCTAGAAGAACTGAGAAATGATGCCTACCTCAACTCAAAATTGCAAAAAGATGAGTCAGAGGTGGCACAAGGATCAGTTGATAGCTCACAAACATTTCCAAAAAGGGGACCAAGTATTGCTCTACGATTCCAAACTCCACCTCCTTCCAGGCAAGCTTAAATCAAGATGGACTAGGCCATTCACTATCCAAGAAGTTTACCTTAATGGCTCGTAAACCTGCTCAATGCCAAAGACAATCGAGTGTTCATGTTAATGGCCAAAAGGTCTAGGCTTCATGCGTACTTCAACATTCAATGCAGACAGGAGAAAATCCTCCGACCCTCCATGAAACTTTCTAAATTAATACTTGTGGGAGTGATTTCTGTAGTATCTTAGAAGTCACTAGAAGTTTATTGTTTAATTTTGTGTTGCAATTTTAGTCAGAGTAGTTTTCGTCGAAATTTTTCCATTTCATAAATTTTCGCAACCTACTTAAAATTTTGCAGGTTTGAAAATTCAAGAACCTACTAACAAATTTTCGCAGTCACAAAAATTCAGGTCCACTCGTTCATCTCCTCGACCACTTCACGAACCCTCCTTTCCCCGTGCCCACCACACTTCCCTTCTTTTTATCCAACCATTTAGTAGGCACTTAAGGCCATTAATTGGCCATGACCTTTTCTTTTCTTTCATTTTCATTTCACATCCCATTTCCAATTTTTGCAGCCCCCTCCCCTTTCTTTTCCTTCTCAGGCTTTAGTATGGTGAAGACACGCGGAGGAAGCGCTTCCGCCTGCAGGCACGCTTCCTCCGCCGGCGGTCTTCCGGGCCACGCTCTGGCCATTGCCGCCGCAGCCGGCTTCTCCTTCTTACCACCGCGTCAGCCATTTCCTCACAAGGCCGCTGCCCCTGACGCTCCCCATCACCACCGTGGCGCCTTACCGGCGCCTCGAGAGGCTGGCTGTGGATTCCTCCGTCGCAGCCCCCCGCCCGAGGGAGATACCTACACACTAAAAGTCAGTTCCACTCCACCTCCTCTCCCGCCACATCCTGTGCCATCCCGAACGCACCGTCTAAGAGGGTCCCGACCTAGCCTGGGGAGTCCTCCGCCTGTGCCTCAGAGCCACAGCTGATTGTCTCATCAGCCCCGCTGAGCCCCCATCTTGACCTATTCCCAGCTTCCATCATCCGACGACCACTCTTCCACTGCAACCCTATTCCAGGGAATGCTGATTGTAGTGAGAGGAACCTACATGACAAGGTTTATTATGATTTTTCGTCCTTTTCAGCAGACCCAGAGCTCCGAGACACGATGCTTTTAGTGCAGAGGTACTCACTGGAGCCGTTCATGACACCTCGTCGGTTTTTCTACCCTCGGGTGGTCATCGAGTTCTACCACACGATGACATCCAGGCTCGTGCCCAACCTTACCGCTCTTCATTTCTCCATCGACGGCCGGCTTGGGATACTCAAGGCCTCAAACATCGTCGCTACATTCAATTTTCTAGTGGTCCTCGCCAATTTACTGACATAGTGCAATGTCCGATCCGCCTCGTCGTTGCGGAGATGGTCCGGCCTTCCTTCCCGGGACACACTAACGGACGGCTCGCTCGTGAGGCGCCCCACCGCGCATGCTTTTATCGATCACATTCGTGGTTCACCTTTTTCCCACTTCAAAGATACAGTCAGAGGAGATGAGCCATCTCGAGGCCCTATTTCAGATTCGCAGGTTATCGTTTATTTCAGATTCACTTTTAAGTCTCGTGGGAAATGGCACTCAAGGTATAAGCCGGTACTCTTCCTTCTTTTTCCGGCCACCCTTCAAATTGCTCAATCCGGTTGTTTTTTCTCCTTCCGCTTCGCTTTCGTCCTTCGCTGTCAAGCCAAATCCTTCCCACTTCAATTGAACTGCTATGCGCTCAGGGGTTCTTCTCGAGTATCACCAAGGAATGTAATTCTCGTTCTCGATTTGGCATATTCGTACAGCTGTTCTCTATTTGCGGTCTCCAAATTTTTTCAGAGGAGGCACTAGCATTCTTCGAAACATTCAGCATCGACTCTGAAAGCTTCCAAGTTAAATAGTTTATGTTCATGGAATTGTAATAGCCTCTTTGTCGGGTTCCCATTTAGCAAAGATTTGTTCTCTTCAAATGGTCGAGTCCTCCTCCGACCCTAACATTCAGCCGTATGCTTTCACCTCCTTGTCGCTGTCATCGGAACTCGTGGTCGTTGATATCCTTGTCGAGGATTCGCCCATGCTTGGGCCTCGTAACGCTCTCCACCATATGAGAAATTCTCATGGTTCCTCGTTGTCGGGTCAGAAAGGGCGTGTTAGGAATTTGGCTTGAAAGGATAACTTGCCTGCTCACGTACTTAACCTCCTCAGAACCATAAGAATCTTCTTCGTTAAGTACATCGCATTTCTTCTCATAAAAGCTCTTCTTCACTGCTTCCATTTAAGAGTAACAGGCATCTTTCTCTTGCTCATTCAATCCTCAGCGCATTTATAAGATTCAACTTCGCTCCATGGCCGTCATATCTTACTCAACTCACGCCCATTTTCCTCTCGTTTATTTCTCTGAAAAACTTATGAGCTGACGATATTTGCCAAAGTTCTATCGATCTTCTCGCTTCAAAGATTTCTTTCGTCAATGCTCCACGCATGAAGCATCGATAATAATTCCTTAGATGTATCATTTAAAGCATGATACACTATGTCCATCCGGGTCTTCAATCTATGCCAGCATCGGCACCTCTTCGCGAACCTCTCGAATCTTTCCTAAGCCAAGATAAGCCTTTACCTTCTCGTTGGAATACTATTATCTCCCTTCTTCTCCGGCTGAGACGGGGGAAAAGAATCGCCTAAGCAGTTTCTACCAACTCTTCCCCAGCATTAACCAAACCATATGGTAATGATTCATGTACCATGTGGTCGCTATATCTCTCAAAGAAAATGGAAAGAGATGCAACTTCTATCCCTAGTCTCACAATCGCTCACTTCACTATTATATTCACGATCCCGAGAAACTTTTCCCTAAGTGCTCGTCAGGTCTTCGGTGGGATGACCAATAAACCATGTTGGCCGAACTATTGTAAATCAAGGCCGTTTGAATTCAAAATTATTTTCATTCATAGTAGGTCAGTCTCGATCGCAGTATCACTCTTCCTAAATATTAGGCCTGCAAATCCTCCATCAGGTTAGTAATGGGAGGCCTCCCCGGTCAGCGCCCTTTGTTCCTCTCATCTCGTCATGTCTCTCATCCTGCACATACGCGGGTTTTCCGCTTCTTTTGTCTTTCTAAGCTGGAAAGTGTTCTTCCACTCCAAGATTCGCCGAATCGCCTAATCCCGCTTGGCACAAAGGTTCTCTCGAAATCAAAACACACCTCAGATTAATAGATTAGTTCAACTAAACAAATATTTTCAACATGGCTTGTTAAAGATTAGTAGCTTCATGCAGCCACCGTTGCAAAACTATTTTTTCTCTTTCTTAAAAGGTCAAATTAGTATTTCTTTCTTTTGTTTAATATTGATTCATTTAATTTTTTCAATCCTCACAACTGCGCCATAAAAACTTGTTTGCCTTTTCATATACATTAGGTAACCTCATTAACATACTACTAGAGTCTTACACTTCTCTCGTATCTATGTTACTGGATAAATTTGTTCTAATAAAATACTTTTCTGAATGTTCATTATTTAAATGTATGTAGGTTCTCACTTACACACTTAAGTAAGGTGTCATACAAGTAGTAAAATCCGAACGTAAGTCCATATCATCTCTGTACGGAGATTTACAGCTAATTACGATCAACTACCCTAACTACTAAAATTCCACAACATTATTTTGGACTTCAAACTCAGATGTTAGAAGAGTTTTATTTATTACTGATGCTAAATTGGGGTAACCCATACTAATAATACAGGTGTTCCTAAACTAAACTAAAACAAAAGTAAATGAATCAAAATAAATTGTATACAAATGAATGGATTGAATCAGTTTCCTGTGAGAAACGAAAACTATCAATGAAATACAATGGAATGGTCAATTCTAGCACTAAACCCATTGCTTTGTTCTATGTATGGATCTGGTTATTGTCCAAAATTTCCTAATTATTGGAATTGGATTTCTCCATATTCACTGATTGGATATCCTTGCTTCTCTCGAAGACAAGATCAAATCACACCGTATTCCAAACTCTTGCAAGATCTCGTATTTTTCTTTCAATACTTCACACCCATTTCCCCTGCTGGATGCTAACTTTTACTTTACCTTCTCAGATTTTAGCTGTTTACTACTTAATGGGTGGCCTAACCTCCGCATCTATGGGTTTATCCTTTCCTTTGGATTAGATCTAAGCCAACACTGGGATCGGAACTTACCCTTAGATAAGGTGAACTCCTCGATTATTTATATTGTTAAACACACCCCCTAACTCTTCAATTGGCGAGCTAATGTGATTTATCAAATGAACCCTCGAGCTCAGCCACTGGCCAACGGTAGGGTAGCCTAACATACCTAGAAAAGAATGCTCTCAACTCGTAGAATCTGCCTCTCGTGTCACCGAGAGGCATCCCGGATATCGTAGTAAAGATACATTCCTCAAATGGTATTAGGTACTACTATTGGGAACTTATCCATTAAAAATGACACTGACTAAGTAAAAATCGAACCCAAATTAATTCTCCATAAATGTGCAGGAAAGATCAGAACTAAATGTAACCAAACTTTTCAATAGAAGCCGGTCTGACATCGCATCATAATTAAGAAATGGAGTACCGATCACGTGACAACCACTCCAGAATTGCAATAAAATTCGAGAAAAATGAATTTTAAATTCACCTAGATTTATACCAAATTTCGTGAATACTTAAGAAAAATAATAGAACTAAAGATCCACTTCACTGCCTCCCACACGTCACAGATTCAAAACCAAAATAAAAAATAAAATAAAAAATAAAAATCTACTTAAATATATACCGAAGTTCTTCTCTTTCCTGGTAATAAGACTGAAACATACTTTACTCTTCTACGCCTATCTATTTATATCAGCAATTTATCAATCCTCTAAAATGCTCCGTGAAATCAAAGGAAAAAGCTCAAATATCGAAAACTCGCGGCGTCGCGAATTCGTTGATGTCGCGATACGGACTTGTCTTGATTGTCGTGATCGTGACGCCGGATTTCTTCTTTAAGTTGCAACCGCTTGTCTCGCGAATCGCTTTGATCGCGGTCGAACATCGCTTTGTGGTCGCCACCTCATTCGCTTCATCGTCGTCAGCGTCATGTCGCGATTCGCTACATGTCGCTGACCTCGCTATTACGTCGCCACATCATTGTCTTCCTATTCTTCCGGTGCCTTTCCGAAATGTAGACATCATTTTTAGGTCATGGTTTTCACTTTGATGTTTGTATGATGACTTCCATGCGGTGACTTTGATTCCTTGGTCACAATCATGTCGGGTAGTCTTTTCGGCCTTCATACTTTATTTTTATGTCGTTGACCTCATGGTGATGTCGTACTTTATTCCCCATTTCTTTTTTCCTCAGGTTGCAACCCTCAGCTTCTACGCTATAACTATTTTCCTCTTTCCCAATCATTTTTAGGTCGACCTCGCTATTACGTGTCGCGACATCAATTTCTTCGCCACTTTTTCTTCTCCGGGTCGCTGACATCATTTCCGATCCTCGACTCGCGGAAAGGTCGCAGTTCGGGCTTCCCGGGCAAGTGCTTCCTATTTGGCTACAGGTCATGACACCTCCTTCCAAACTCTATCTTGGTCGCGACCTTAAATCTTCCCGTTTGTATGTCGCGATATCATACCGATAGTCGCGACTAAAATGGAGCCTTTATTTAAAACCGGGTCGCAACTCTTCTTTGCAACCTCTTCTATCAGATCTCGATCCTTGTCGACTTTAGAGCGGTGTCACTATTATCACTTCTTTTTCACTGTGTCACATCACAGGATAGTCGCTGACATGAATTTCTTCCTCGATTATTTTCCCTTCCGCTTCGAATTTCACGTTCTTGTCGCAGAACCTCCTTCTTCAAGTCACTAATTTCACTTGTTCCAGCTTTTCTATTTCTTCTTCGTATTTAACTGCTTGATGTCGTGACTGAATTCCTACAACTGAGGCTCCCCATACAACACTTAAATTTTAGTCATGGACTCCCAACTCGTCGCACCGGTTTCTTCGATTCATAAGCTTTGAGTTTCGCCTGCATTTTCCTCGGGCAGTGAGTTAATCATCCACTTTTTTCAATTAAATCACATTTATCTTCAGAACATACCGTAAAAATGGATTAAAAATCTAATGAGTTTTGGACTTACATCGTAAACCCTAGCACCTGGCCCGAGGGGTTTACACAGCAAGTCTTTAAAGCCTAAAGGCTCGTTTCCTTAGTCAAGTCAGAGCCACCGACTCTAAGGCTCGCTACATGGGTGGATGGCAGAGGTTTAGCGAGTCGTGAAGTGGCCGGGAATTCTCAATTCATCTGAGTCTGGGTGAACCCATATTAGTATCACAGAGATCCTCATGACTTTACGCCTAAGTCTAGCTGTCGAGTCATCAGGACCTGCTAATTTACTGTGAGGTCGATTTCTCATTGCATCCTACAATACAAAAGAAATATGACAAAAAGAAAGGAACATGGTGAGTTGGCTTTAGGTTGGTCAAGGTGCTAGGATTTGGTAGTAACTTGGCTGGGGGGAGAGCAGTTTAACAGGTTATCGTTGAAAACTGATCACATAAACACTTAGATTACGGTGGAAGTTTCGTGTCTATTTCCTTGGGATAGATACTCTTCTAAAACTTGGTCCTGTATGGCATTTTTTCTCCCAAGCTGGTTATTGTGCAGGGTCTCAATCATTCACACTGAGGGAGTTTTATTTATCCATACACTTTTGAAAATACCATCCCCAGATTAGCATAACTTATCTCGCTTCTTTCTTCTTTTTGTCATAAGGACTAGCAATGTGTCTGCTAGTGGGAAGTGATTAGTGCCTAAATAGTGTCGTTTAAGCCCCGATTGTAGGTTTTGAGCACTTCTTTGTGTACTAATCAACTTAAATAACCCACCAATAGCATCGAGGTCCCTGGCCATACTATTGATCATATTTTGCGGATATTTTTTTGTAGTTTCGCAGGCCAATTACACCATATTCTTTCATATCGATTCAAATACGTTTGAACCCAAGCCGAACTCGTCGATTTGCAAATCGGCAATTGGAGCCAAAATGCGTATGATAGAAGAGCATTACAAAAAATTTCATAGTTGTTGCAAATATTTCAGTCGCGAAACTTTCACACCGCCCGCTTTGCCGTATTACTCACTTTGGACCGCTTGTGGCTTTTTACCAAAATGCCCTTAATGTAATTTCGCTCTTTCACACTTTTATGTAATTTCCTGACTTGTTATTATATAAGCTCATCATTTCATGTAACAACAATTTTTGTTTTTATCAATAAAATTGGCCCGAAAGCTTTTAGCTTTGCCCGTGACATTTTCTTTCACTTTCTCTCCCTTTCTCGCATTTTCTCACCTGCCAAACACCCTTTGAGGATCACAAACTTGCTGATAAAGTATTAAACTCCTCTCATCCTTGAAGGGGAGGGCTACTTAGGTTGGGCGTTGCCTGAGGTAATACATCGTCCCTCTATTATTAATCTAGTATCTACTACACGTTTATGTTTTTGCATCTCACCCAAGGTGGGTTTGAATCCCCCATATGTACCCCGAGTGTAGTTAGTATTCGCGCTTTAAAGGCTCAATGGATACTTATCGCATCCACTAATGCTCAATTAGTTGCCATTTATTAGTTCCTACAAGTTAGATCTAGCGGATGGTTTTAACTGCCTTGAAACATTAATAGGTCATAAATGTTGTATACTAGGAAGGAAACTTTTAAGGTTCGGTTTTATAGCCAAACCTAGATCCCACTTCTGAAATGACTATAGGTCATCCTCCTGGGAAGACGGTGAAAAAGGACCTCGAGACATTACGCTTACCTTTATAACCCCAAGCCCGCTGGTCCGAAACTTCAAGGAGTTCCTTTACACCTCTATTTCCTCTCGTTAGCTACTTTTGGTCACCATCAACCCCACTGCTTTTTTTTTACCAAACCCCAACCAAAGTGGAAACACCAATTTCAATCAACCGTGACCATTTAGCATAAAGAAAACTCCATCCCCGCGCTCAATCTTTTAGGCCACTATACTACAGACCGCAAAGAGTTTCTATACTAAGCAGTAGGGAACTTGTGATACAAATTTTCATATTCCAGATAACTTACTCGCCTTTAATCAATGCTCACATATTCATTTCAAATTTATCATTTTCAATAGCTTTAACACTTATCAATTTTTTCCTTTTAAAAACTCCAAGTTTGGCTCAATTTATACCCTAATATATAATAAAATTATTATAAAATTTTAGGTGATTGGCATAATTAGTAGTTTTATTACTACTAGTATAATATAAGTAAAATTTCAGGTTTTTTGGAAATTAAGTGGGAAAAATGTTAAAATCAGTCTGCCCCTATAGGCACTAGGGCCCCACTTTATAGTGGGCTCCTTTTTGAAATAATAAAATATTATATATATTTATAATTTATAATTAATTAAATATAATAAAAAATTTGGTTGTTAACAGCTCTCAAAAAACTCACGTTAAATGCAATAAACTCCCACTTTAAATACAATAAAGGAAGTCTCCACATGGGCTCCACTTCATTAAAGATATGTCTTTTTGCAAACTTCTTCAATCACATTACTCTATGATTTATTCGTTAAAAAAGTTAAAACACTCTTTCAACATCCAGCTTTCTCTCCGTTCAAAATATTAAGGTTTCTCTTCTCGAAAAAAATTAGAGTTCTCCTTTGCGCATAGAAAAAAACAAAAACACAAAATCTTCAAGAATCCGATCATAGGTATGAAATAATTTTATTATTTATTTTTAACGTATTTTATTTGATTATTTTACTTTATCAAATAATAATTTTTGCGCTTTATATTTTTATTACGCAGCTTCAATCAGTTGTTAAGATAATGCCTATTTGATCAAATTTATCAAGACCTCTCATCATGTTTTATCATTATTGGATCTAATTTAAAGTTTGATCTGAATTGATATTGAATTGAGTTATCATGTCTACTAGAAAGTATTTGTCTAATATAAAAAGAAAAGGTTAAAAGAAAATCGGCGAGCTTTTTACAATCTCAAGGAGTTATGGACAAATTTTCAGTAATACAAGCAATGCGCGAAATATATGAGAAGGTTCAAGATGAAAAAGATATTAATGAAGAGTGGGAGTAATCGAGTAAAATAAATAAGATTTGATGATTGTGAAACAAGAAAATTTTTAAGAATGTGGAAAATATGTAATGAGCAGCATGATAATTGGAGGAGTAAATATGGAACAACAAGACGATTTAGGATACACATGTTGTTCCTTTGCCTTTAGACATTACAGATCCGTGAATTGAAAATTATCGATCAAAATTTAATAGACATGTTGGTGAAAAGAGGTCCTTCTTAAAGTAAAAGAGGATAATTTTCCTAAAGACTCAGAAAATGTGCATTTCTCTTCTCTGTTAATATTACATCAAATGGCGAAGACTATCGAAATGGTCAGTTTACTCAATTTAATTGGATAAAGTATTTTGCTTTTGTTGTAAGTTATTTAAGCAAAGAGGAAAATACTTTTCACTCAGCTAATGAAGGAACTAATGATTGGAAAAATATCATTATAGAATTAAAAGTCATGAAACTAGTAATATACATGCGTAACATGAGAAGATGGATTGAACTAGAAAGGAGATTACAAAAGAATTTGACAATTGATAAAGCATTACAAGATAAAATCAACAAAGATAGAGAACATTCGGAGGCAAGTTTCATGGCATTAGTTTCTGTTAAATTTTCTCGCAAAGTTAATAATTCTAAGATTTCATGAGTACCGGTAAAATTTACAAGAATGGAAATTTCTAGTATAATTGAAATGATTGCCGAGTTTGATCCACACGAAAGAACACCTCCTGGGCTGATCTGTGAAAAGAAATTCATTATAATTATCTTATCACAAAATTCAAATGAATTTATACTTATGCCGGGCAAAGAAAATAAAAGTTCGAGATTATTAAAAAAGTTAGAGAAGCAAAATATTTTTCGGGGCTATACTTGATCAGACATCGATATAAGTCATGAAGAACAAATGTCTCTACAATACGATGTGTGATGTTCCTAAGTCCAACAAGGTAGAAGTGTCTTTAGGATTTCGAAAGTGGAAGCTACCTCAGACAAGGATTATTTGATGAATTAATAAATGCTTTAAGAACACTTGAACTTGATCTTGGTGATTTAAGAGGTCAAGGTTATGATAATCTGCCTCGAATATGAAAGAAAGCATAAAGGTGTACAAAAAAAGTATTAGAAGTAAACTAAGAGCTTTCTACACAATTCATGTGGTTGTCATAGTCTTAATCTCGCACTTTGTGATATGGCAAATTCTTGTCTAAAGGCTAAATCTTTTTTGAATTGCGTATTAATGCATATATATATTGTTTTCATCTTCTACAAAGCGAAGGGAAAATCTTTAAAAGATAATGTAAAAGCGTTCACCCTTGCCGCTTATCACGTACACGTTGGGAAAGTCGTGGGTTGAATGTGCATGTTAATAAGATTTCAAGTTCCGTAAATTAAAGTCGCTTTTAACTCACTTGGTGGAAACAAGGATGATCCTAAGACATTCGTGGATTCTAAGTTTATCGTCGATATCATGGATTTTGAATTCTTACGGCATGGTTATTTGGTACAATATTTTATCTCGCTATTAATAGAGGGAGCAAAATGGTTACAAAGTAAAGACATAGTTATTGATGCTGCTATTAGTCATTTGAAAGCACTTATTTCTTTCTTTGAGACCTATAGAGAAACCGGATTGAATTCATAAGATTATTAAGTAAAGAAATTGTCGTCGATGAACCTACATTTGTGAAAAGCATATTATTTATAGAAAGAAGCAGTTTGGTGAAAATGCTAGTGAAGAGATTACACATTCAGCTGAAGAATCTTATAGAGTTTATTATTTCTTATATATAGTTGATCAAGCTATTTCTTCACTCAATAGTAGATTTGAACAATTTAAAAAATATGAAGATATTTTTGGATTTTTATTTGATTTACACAAGTTACATATATGATGATTGTTTGAAGTCTTCATGTGATAAGCTTGAAAATTTGAGACATAATGGACTTTGATATTGATGGGGATGAGTTATTTTCTGAAGCAAAGATTGTGAGAAAGTGCTTACCAAAGGAGACCAAAAGAGCAATCAAGTGTTGGGGACTATTTGAAATGATGGATTCCTGTTTTCCAAATGTATGATCACATGTATCACTACTGACTATACCAAGCATAGCTTGTCTCGCAGAAGAAGTTTCTCAAAGTTGAAGTAATCAAATCATACCTTCGATCAACAATGTCACAAGAAAGATTGAATGGATTGACTATACTCGTGTTTATTGAAACATAGAACAAATTGATTTTAATAGTTTAATTATTGATTTTTATCTAAAAATGCTTAATAAACTTACAAGAAATTTTTTACGTAATGTCAATATATTGCTCAATAAAATTTTATTTTTAACTTATATATATATATATATATTTATAATAGGGCCAAAAAAAAAAAAAGCCTAGGGCCCCTATAAAGTAAGGGTCGGCCCTGGTTAAAATGGTAAAATGTCACATTAAAGACATAAGAGGGATAAGTTAAGAACATTATATGTTAAAGAAGGAATATGATAAGTTGATTTTCAAATAGAATGAAGTGGAAGGACTAATAAAAGGGAGAATTTAAACCAAAATGAGATAAGCCAAACATGGCCTTAAGCAAAATTTGGGATAAGACCAAACATGGTCTTAGAGATTAGATCATTTCTCATTTGAGGCTAGGTTTGAGGATGGAGGAGGAAAACGAATTTAGTTGCTTGTTCTCCATTTATTCAAGTTTTCTCAAACAAGCAAGAGAATAAGGAAAAAGAAGAGAAAAAAGAAGAAACAGGTTCTAATTCCTCATATTTGTTAGTATGGAAATTATATGTGTATGGATATTATAAGTATGAAACCTTATGAATCATGTATGAAATACCAGTGAACTCATATCAACTCATTGCCTCAAGTTGTAGGAAAACTAATAGAAATAAGGTTTGGTTACATGATTAGTTTTGTGGGTTATTTTCTTGAGTTTTATTTGAGTTGGTTTTGGCTTGAAGGAAATTTCCTATGAAA
>JAEQBH010005403.1:0-171808 GCA_016808115.1 Tetrastigma voinierianum | reverse complement strand
TGGTTGTACATGTATTAGAATTATTTACGTTTTTTAATGGTATGTATCGCTTAAGAGTATAAATATTAACTCTCGTAACTATTGGGTATATAGTCGACTAAGGCCAGGCGTATATCGATATATTTGATATATATCAGCATATCGACCGCTTCGGGACAAAGTTATATGCTTTGTAATCGGGGCAGAGCTCCCGCATGCCGAGACTCCGCCTGATTTTTCTGCGACGCTTGCAACCCGACGTCCACTCAGATTCCGCGGGTTGACGGCAGTCAATGGACTTCTGTTTCAAGGCCATATGGCTAGCACTTAAATCAAACCGGTTCCTCCGACTCGCACTGGGGTGTGGAGTGAATGAACTCGATACCTCTTGTTCTACAGTTAACCCGGGACTGCATCCCAAAGTCCCGGGATCCCCGTCTCGGTGGCACCCTGCCTCACAAGCCCAATCCTCGCCCTGGTCCTGAAACTCGTGTGAAGAAGAAGTCTTCTACCTCTTCCCCGAACTAGAAGAAGGTTGATCCTCCCTCTTGCTACCAAAACCCACATCCCGAGTGCTCTAAGCATCCTCGATCTCTCTCTCTATGGTCAGGGCCGTCCCAACCATGGAGTCCCTGTCCCGTAGGGTAGTCCCATTTATCCTCGCTCCGAACGGACAACTTCAGCCCATTCTCGAATCTCCTCAGAATACCCGTACCAATCCCAAGAAAACCACGATCTCGAAGATTGACATTCGTCTCTCCCAACTCATCATCACGACCAACATTCTCTAGGTCGACCGACACTCCCGATGCCGACACCACGTGTCCTAAAATCTCCCAGCCAAAACCGTGACTTATCAACTCCTGTGATACAATCGATGGTCTCTCAACAACCGTAGAACGATCCTCGCGATACCTATGCTCCCACTGACCGGGAGTAGATCAAAATGTCATCCACTTAAGACCACAACAAACGATCTAGATAAGGTTGGAACACCCTATGCATGAGGTCCATGAATGTCGCTGGCGCATTCGTCAATCCAAAAGGCATCGTGAAACTCAAGTGCCCATAACGCTGGCCCCAAACACTGCCTTTAGGGATATTTGTCTCCGAAACTCTAGCTGGAGCGGTAACCAAGGTGAGGTCTTATCTTGAGTAGACTCGCCTCTAACTGACAACAAATCGCCGATCTCTGTGAAGGTACTGGCCTCGGTCAGAATCTCCGCTCAACCGTCCGTAGCCACGTACGTCAGCGGTCTCATTCTTCCTCTTCACAAATAACCGAGCGCACTCATGGTGAAGTTGCTCATTCGAGCAAACCCCTTTGTCCAATAGCCTCAGAATCGGACTCGAGTTCCCCGCAATCATCCGGTGCCATCCATGCGGAGTCATGACGGGTGGGCGGCAATGGTGTAACTCGATGCCAAGTCTACAACCCGATTCGTCTCCACTAGCAGGTGATTCAATCAACAATATTCTCAGATCCTTAGTTCCTTCATCAAGCGTAGTCAAGCTACCGCAGTAGATAGTGGTCTAGGTCGACGATCGATGGGTGTTCTTCGCATAAATGATTTAAGTGAAGTCAAAAATGGTGAATTAAATTCGATTTTATGAAAACAGCGGTCAGGTTTGCAAACCAAAAAGAACAAAAATAAGTTGTAAATAGAACCTCGCTATCACACCGAGTTTAAGATCCTAGTTAACTGAGAGGTCCCCGGGTTAATTTCCTCGCGTTGGGGAGGATGACATATAGTCATCTCCCGAACCTAGATCTTCATTTGGCATTAAACCTAAACCCTAATAAATTTCCTCGATGTAAAAGCATTTTATTTAACATTTATGGTTCTCATAAAGAAAATCTATCTCGACTCATCCTACAATGATTCGTAAAGGGTAACTAATGAGTCTCAATGGATCTAAAAATAAGAATCCACCGAACCCTAAAAGACACAAGTACGACAAAGAGGGATGTACTTACGTTGAAACATAACCCTTAATCCCCATTTCAAAGGCTCTCAGAAGAAAGAACTAATGGATATTAGTGTATCTAAAGCTAAAATATTAATCGAACCTAAAAGCTTCGCTGCGTATCGCCAAAGAAAGTACATCAAAAAGCTTTAACCCAGAGTTGTGGGAATTCGGGAAACAAAATGTCAAACCCACGCGAGAAATGGAACACCGCCAACGCAGATCCCACCCCCAAGAATACTTTTTACTTCAAGGAGGGAGTGGTTTTAGTTTTCGCTCATCCTCCAAGTCATCCCTGAGGGCGTTTGGCAAACCAAGAAAGTGAGAGAAAGAGGAGAGAGAAGAGAGAAAACTCGGAAAATAAAAGCCGCAAGACGAAAGCTTAAAGAAGTTACAAACTTATAAGGTGGCTTATATAGGCCAACCTGAAATGTGTGAAATGACAAAATGCTTAAAATACGAAATTACAATAGGGACAAATGGTACTGATCAAAACGTGGTCGCTTGGGAATCAAAAAATATTAAAAACACAAGGCAACCATTTTCTATGCAGTAACTTTCGCTGAAGATAATCTAAAAATTTCGCTTATTACGGAAATTTCACAAATAGCTTAAAATCACAAGAGATAGCTTAAAATGGAAAAATTTTGCTAGGAATGAATGCCAGTTAGCGTAAATTTCGCTTAGCCTAGCGAAAATCACATAAGAGATAGCTTAAAATGGAAAAATTTCGCTTAGAATAGTGAATTTCGCTACTAGCGGGCCTCTTCGCTATGCCATAGCAAATGCACGTGTTCTCATTGATCCTCATGGCCATCGCTCCATCACACGTTGCTTCGTGATCCCATCCTCTGTGTTTTTGCTATTTTTCTTCACTTTCCGCTTGAAATTCTTCATTCCCGCTTGTTTAAATGTATATAAGAATTACTATGAAAATTGATGGAATCAACCCGACTTTGTTAAGGGATTGATTGACACTTATAATTTGGCCTCCTTAACTATGTAAAAACTACAAAATGCCTTCCTCTTTAAATGCAATTAGAAGTGCAATAGTGGACCCAACATGTCAATCGGTTAATTATAATAATAGTTACCAAAAAGCGCTCAAAACCTATTAAAAATGTGGTTCAAAATGCACTCAGGCACCAATCACACCTTAACTCACACATTGCTAGTCCCTTAGCAATGCAAGAAGAAAATAGAGAGAGAGCATACAAAATGATAACAAAATAATGTTCACAAAATTGAGTAATGCCTAACCCTAAGTAAGAATCATCAAAGCCGTGTCCAATAACTATCATGAGAGAATGAATGCCATACAAAATTGAGTATTAAAAGAGCCTCTTCGTGAATCAACCGTAAACTCTTTCATCAAAATCTAAGTGTTAATTCGATTAGCTCTCAAATAATAAATGCTAAACCCGCACTCTCCCCAACCTAGCTACTACCACGACGTAGCATGCTAACCCTAAATCCTAAATAGATCGGGATCCCCTCTTATTCCACAATTCTTTTATATTGTAGGTGCAATGTCGAGGAATCGACCTCACCTAAAGTCCATGTAACAGGATCTACCGATGACTCCCAACCAATTGCGCTTAGCACCGAGTCACAAGGATCTTTCGACCACAAACTCTTCTGTGTTTCACCCTGACTTCAAATGACTTCGAGACCCCAAGACTCATAACTCGCAAACCCACCCATCCACCCATGTAGTGAACACAAAGTCTACGACCCAAACGTTGAAGGTTTAGTGGCACCGGCTTTAAAGGCTTTCACATATACCCTGACCGTGCTCTGCTCTCAAGGTAAAGCGCTGGCAATTTTTATTCTTTTCTCTTTTCTTTTTCTTTTCATTCTTTTCTCACAGGGTCCTTAACCTATTAAATAAGTAGCCAATGAAACTAGGGTAGGTTATGCAAAGTAAAGGAGGTTGCATAGTTTTTCAAAATTTATCATTGAAACCCAATGTGCTCAGAGTTAGCTAAAGGTGGGAAGAAAATATCGAAACAACAAGAATTCAACCAATCATCCAATCTAGACCAGCATGGAACCAATCTAACACTAATAGAATTGACAAAGTTTCACTTCTTTTCAAACCATGTCAAGTAAAACACACAAAAATTTTGATTGTAAATGGGTCCAGACTTGAAAAAGTATAGTTTAGTATAATGGGCCTTTATAGAAGGGAACCTAAATAAGCCACCGATCATCATAAATGGGGCTTCAGACAAATAATAATAAAACATAATACAAAGCCACTTTGCTAACTCTCCCAACCCAAACATCTCGCTGTCCAAATAGGCCTTGATTGGAAAATTAGAGAAGAAAGTGTTACATCCTTGATAAGATGTGATCATTTTTTTGATAGGAAACTTATGTGCTTTCCATCGATAATCTATTCAATTCGTCAGCTTCAAATGTAAAACAAGTTAGAGAAGAAAAGAGAGGAAAAATGACTCGCTGGAGCATTTTTACAATTACACTTCATAATAATCTCAAAATGTTCTTCCGCCATATTTGGATTCTACACTCTAAGCTCCAATCCATACCAAGAACCTAAACAGAGTTTGGATGAAAAAGCAGGAGCTTAAACAAAATTTGGAGACAAAAATGGGACCCATAGAAGGGCTTGGACATAGCGAAAATTCGCTATGTTCATAAATTTTCGCTTATGTCTAATAATGAATTTTTTTGGTTTTTCGATTTTTTTGAAAAATCAAATGCACAATTAATAAAATAAAAAAAAAATATATATATTTTTAAAAATAAATATAATAGATAAAGAAAAACAAACGTTTTTTAATATATAAAATAAAATATAAAAAAATTGGAAACACTGTAATATTTCCTTGTCCCGTAGGCTTTAAAAGCTACAAAACATTTCGCTATGTTAGTGAATTTCATAGCAATAAATGCACCTGCTCCTAATAATTTTCTAATTTCGCGATTCTACAAAAAATTCGCTAGGTTACTAAATTTCACTAAATTTAGCGAAAATTTCATCATAGCTTAAATTTTCGTGATTTTAAGAATTGCTAAATTTTCAAGAGTAGTTGCGAAAAACTTCTCCGCATTCTTCCGCCATTGATTTTCAACTGTGCTTCAAAATTTGCACAAAACTCGCAAAATTAATGCAAGAAAAATTACAGAAAAGTAAAAATTAATCTAAAAACAAGAATTAACTAAAATTAGAGAAAAACTAAAAGAAAAAATTAACTAAATCAAAATAAAATATAAAATAAAATAAGACAAGAAAAAATTAAACAAAAAGGGAGGAGCTTAAATGCCGAGGTCTGTGTGCTCCAAAACTAACCCGCACCCGAATCCAACCAGGCCTATGCAAATGTAGGCAAAACACAGGCTCAAGGGAGTGGCAAAATTTCGCACACAGCTTTCACTAATCTCTCAGTTACTTAGCCAGCAAAGGTAAATCGTGGCCTTTGAGCAGAAATTGCTGTGGATTGTGTTGGTGTGAAGGTAGAATGTACACTTGGTCAAAGTGAGGGCTATCAAAGGTACTTGGTGGCTTGGGTATCGCGTGATTCAAGCCATGGGAATCGGTCGAGGGTGTTTTTGTGGTTCTTCCTCGCTTCTATTCACCACCTCCTACCAACACCGCACGATTTCTTCTGGTTCCTTGAAAACAACATCAATATTATCTGAGGATTCATCCAATCCTCTCGATAATTCAATAAATCCTCTATAAGCCCCGTGTGGTCGCTTGTCACACCGCCTCCGCCATTATGTCAACAAGCACTCATCCTCCTGATTTTCTTCCCTTATGATCAAGCCGCTGGGCAAGCTCTGAAATCGCACACAGGCTATTTACGGCTGACCCACTTCACTTTAAATCCATCTAATGTTTTGTTCCAGGGTTCTCCACAAAGAAAATTTTTACTCAATTTTCAGGCATTAAACTTGCTCTACCACAAAGATCACCCACCAGTTTGGTAAGGTCCGCACTGCTCGTCTTAACCTGGAGATCGGGTCGTCGCGGGCCGAGGTCGAGACAAAAAAAGGCATACCGTGGAGGCACCATATAGGAGGGCACTCATCCATCGTCTCTATAGTCCTCAGGACATGTATCCTCTGTGAGTTTCTCCATAGGGTACGACTGTATCGCTTCCCCAAGTGTTCCATTTGGTTCAATCTGCCTCGAGGGAGATGGAATTTAAGTAAATTCGTCTAGGTTTTAAATCCAACGGGAATGGGATTCCCAGCAAATATGGCATTACAAAAGAGTCCCTGCAAAGATCGTTTTTTATTAAAATAAAATAAGAAAAACTTGATAAATGAAATATAAAAGAAATTCACCAAAACTGTGATGAGGATCATGTTCCATAAACAATAAATGCACTAAGGCACCATCCCGCAATCCGCCACATTTGATCTGGCAGGCTAATGGTAGGTGATTCGAAACTAAACAAATATTTGTATCCTTAGTTCTCCCATTGCCATACCAAGCTATCACAAAGAGATAAAGGGTTCAGTGGTCTAACACTGGATGAGTTTTTCAGACAAATGATTTAAGCGTGAAGTCAAAAATGGTGAATTAAATTTGATTTAAGGTAGGGGTAAAAAACACAGTCAGGTTTGCAACCAAAAAGAAATAAAATAAAATGTAAAATAGAACTTTAGCGCACTGGGCCATTGAGCGAAAGAGGATCCTAGCAACCGAGAGGTCCTGTTAATTTCACACTGGGGAGGATGACATATAGTCATCTCCTAACTGATCTCTATTTGGCATTAAACTAAACCCTAATAAATTTCCGAGCAAAGTATTTATTTTAATACTTATGGTTCCTAATAAAGAGTATCATCTTGACTCATCCCATGATTCGTAAAGGGTAACTAATGAGTCTCAATGGACGAAAAAGAATCCACTGAACCCTAAAAAGATTACCAAGATGATTAAAGAGGATGCACTTAAGGTAGTGGAAAACATAACTCCTAACCTACTTCCAAGGCTCAGAAGAGCAACTAATGGATATTAGTGTATCTAAAGCCAAGAATACACTCAATTTAAAAAGTTTGCCATATCGCCAAAGAAAGTACATCAAAAAGCTAAACTAGAGTTAGAAATTAAACAAAATGTCAAAACCTCGCTACGGGAGAAACATGAACAACCAAAGAAATGCAGATCCCACCCTTGAGCTCTTTTTACTTCAAGGAGTGAATGGTTTTAGCCGCTCATCCTGCCATCCTCGAGGGTGCTCGGGTAAACCAAGAAAGGAGAGAAGAGGAAGAGAAGAGAGAAACCGGAAAAATTAAAAGTCAGCTTCGAAAGCTTGAGTTAGGGTTACAACTTATAAGGTGGCTTATATAGCCAACCTGGGAATGTGTGAAATGACAAAAAATGCCTAAAATACAAATTACAATAGTGGACAAAATGGTAATTGATCAAAACGTGGTCGTTTGAATCAAAATATCAAAACACAGTGGCGTCTATTTCGCTATGTAGAATTTTCGCCAGTTATTTAAAATTTCTCTAGTTAGCGAAATTTCGCCAGCTAGCTTAAAAATCACAAGAAATAGCCAAAATGGTAATTTCAAGTAGAATAGTATTCTCGCTTAGCTACCGAATTTCGCTTAGCCTAGCTTAAAATCATGCAGATATTAAATGAAAATTTCGCTAGAATAGTGAATTCGGGCTGGCATGTAAATTTTGCTATGCTAGCGAAATTTTCGCTTATGCCATAGCAAATGCATCGTGCTCATTGGATCCCGCGCCACCGCTCCATCACACCGCTTCCGATCCCATCCTCGCACGCCTTGCCATTTTTCTTCAATTTTCTTCGCTTTGAAATCTTCATTCCCGGCTTGTCGAAATGTATATAAGACCATATGGAATTGATGGAAATCAACCCGACTTTGCTATGATTGGATTGACACGATAATTTGGTCTTCCAATTCTTGCAAAACTACAAAAACAGCCTCGTAATGCAATAAGAAGTGCAATAGTATCTAACATGTCAATTGTTAATTATAATAATTAGTACACAGCGCACAAAACCTACAAAAACAGTGGATCAAAATAGCACCAAAACATCCATCCTCTGTGGGAGGTAGTCCAGGTAGCCCATCTGGAAAACATCCACATACCTGAATACAAATTACTCGAGGTAGACCTAAGTCCTGGTCTTCTCCGTCCTTCAGGTAAGGCTTGCTAGCCAACCCGCCAACTCCGCTCCCTCGACACTTGGACTGTGTACCATCCTGTGGGAAAATATCATGTCATCTCCGAAATACCACACGAGTACCGGCCCCCACGGCGGTAACCTCCTACGCCTTACAATCGATAACGACCTCGTGTTATCAACATCCATCCTCAGATGACATCGAATCCCTCGATATGTCCATGATCTTTAAGTCCACTACGAGTAGAGTCCTCGAGATCTCCAAACAACCCGACATATCATCCTTATTCTCGCCTAATTTAGGGAGAACCTACATACAAAGGCTCCTTTTAAGGTCTCAAGAGGTCCTGCCCATTTCCACCATGTTCGCTTTACTCTCTAGCCGGAACGCAACTAACTCCGATCCCCGTCAGACGAGGTAACTTCCATAAATTTCTAATACCTTCTCGACCGTATTTGAACCAATGGTCCTGGCCACCATCAGGGGTCCCCTCCCAAAGGGAATGCCTGGAGGATGATGCTTCCTAAAATTTCGGGAGGTTACCAAGACTTCCTAATTGGCTACGCTAGTCGGTATCGATAGCAAACCCGCAATACCTACAACCTCAAGAAAGGCCCGCCGATCAAATACTGGTGCTCGACTGCACTCGACTCCACCTCTCTCACGTCCGTCCCTCAACTAGCCATCTATATGTCCAATGGCAACAAGATTCATTTAATTTCATTTCAGTCTAACTAGAAATGCACATGCCACTTACTAATAGACTTGACAACCATGAACTAATCTGCTTCATTTCCTAAGTGGAAGCAATTCCAACCACTCAATTTATTTATTTCAATAAGGTTCTAAGCTTCGTTCATTTCAAAAGATCCAAATCCCTAAGGTCATAGTTCCCAACGATAAAGATTCACCCTTTCCTATACACATTACACCATGCATATAGTTTCACGCAACAACCAAGAATCACCATTTCAATGGTAGTTAACATAATACAAAGATTCTACAAGTACAAACACCGCCACGAGACACTACTCATACACATAAATCATATATGACATCGTTCTTGCATTTTTCGTGTAATGCAAGACAATCAATTTTGCATTTAAAATATCGTTTTCTTAACAAACTTTTACTTTCTCGAAAATTTCATTTTTAAAAAATTCCATTTTTCAAATTTTTTCTAATTTTGCCTGATTTATTTGATTTTATTTTTCAAAGAAAATAATTTTCGAAATTTACTGCTCATAGTTGACCGGGTCAACGCTATCGTTCATCCATTAATGTCTATTGATTAATGCTCACCGACATCGTAGACCGTTATCGTTGTCACAATACAAAATTGTATTGCAACACATTTCCAATAAATTTCCTCGTCTGCAATACACCAAATGACGGCACACAACTCATCCCCGTAATTACAATCTCCTCCTAGTCTCCTATTGCACACACTTCCTATGTTGTAATACACCGAACCCCTCCTCTAAGTCACAATACAACATAGTATTGCAATACAAACTTAGCCTCAAGCTCTTCTCCAGAATACAATATAGTGTATCAGAATACAAATTTTTTCCAAATTTGTTTCTAATACAATTCTTTACCAAAAAGACTATATTGCAATACAACCCATCCAATACACACCTAAGGTTGCAATACAATACAAGTATTGCAATACAAATTTCATTTTTGCAAAACAATTGGGCAATAGCCCAACTCAAATCTGCACCAACCTTTTTGTTTTTCTCGTTTTTTTTTCATCTTTGTTTTTTTCATTCATACCACTGGAGACACAAAAAAAATATATACATTTTTTTTCCTTCTCCAATACATCCAATAAATTTATAATAATTTATTTCACTCATTTGTCTTCAACTTTACACACTGTAAAACTTTGAGAAAAATATTTCTCCTCATCCAATTACTTTTACATTTCATTACTAGGAAAATACCAAAAATTATATGCCTATTTTTTTTTCATTTTCCATAATACTAAATAAATTTATAAAAATTTATTTTACTCAGTTTTCTTCAATTTTACAACTTGTAAAACCTTAGAAATTTATTTTCTCCCCCTTAACCAAATAAATTTATAAAATTTATTTTCTTTAATTTATTTTTCCGCTTACACAAAGAAAACTCCGTAAATTTTTTCATTTACTGGAAAATGGTCCACTTCCTAAAGCCTCTTTATACAACACTAACCCTAGTGTTCAACCTCAAATTTATTAGAATTTGATTTCATTATCCAATAAACCAAATAAATTTCTAAAAATTTTTATTTCTTTTATTTTATCCTTCCAGTTTACACACTGTAAACTCCCAAAATTTGTTTTCCAACACCTATGTGCTATTTACCTAAGCACACAAACATTCACATCATATATACAACATGGCATATACACCATCATACAATAATTCATCAAATCACACAAAACACATCAACACACATGCACGTCAGGTCTCTAGTTTTGTCCCGTGATTTGTAATCTCGTCACCTAAACTCAACATCGAATCCACACCCGGTGATGTTCTACCCGGCTAAATAGCCTGGCTCCAAATCCTCAATCTTTAGGTTTCCATATACCTATACTCTACATCTAACCACCCAAGTAGCGATGGATACCCAAACCCGAGCTCCCTAGGTATTTGTATACCTAAGCTCTGATACCAAGCTGTGAAGCTGGTATCAGATTTCAAATGCCAGGTAATCATAACCAGGCACTATATTACAACTCCATATCCTAGGCCCATGCCCAAAGACGCTACGTAATCTGGATACCCACCGATACCGTCGCGGACGCCTAATCCCGGGTCCGTTTGACTACCCATCAACCTACGGACACGGTGCGAAATGCCTGCCACCGGCGCCACTTTCGTAAAAATCTGCGTAGTCCCTTTGTACAGGAGTTCTACCCAAATACAACACTCCTAGATGAAAACCCGTCCCAAGTGTACCAACATAATCACAACATGAGTAAAACGACCACTGGGGCCCATAGACAATACCTATAAAACATACCAACTATGAATCCAACTATATCCAATGTGTCTCAAGAGTCTATATGTTTTACTCTTATACAACATATTAAAATACTAGAATCTCTAATACATGTAAACATCATAAGAACCTCAAAACACACACCCACCTTTCTTCTAAATCTCACTTGTGGCGAAGCCGTCTCCTCGTGCGCCCCTCAGACCAAAATATGTTCCTCGATTGCAGAGCTAATGCCTGGGTGAGTGAATCACCCTTGGCGGGTCTACTCTCCAATTCCAAGTGCATATGCAATGCTCCAAAATAAACACACATTCAAGCAAATTTGTGATCCTACTTGAATGTCTACATGCCATCTCCATGTCTCAAGTCCTCACCGACTCCCTCACACTTGCCTAAGCCATATATGAGAAAATAATCATTTTCAAAACAAAACCTATTTTGTTCTGAAAATATACCACCGAAATATTCTAGAAACATGGGACTACCTCCGAGGCGACTTGGTCACAGCTCGAAAGAGTCATGGTCTCATCTAAAATGATCCGTCGGGGCCCATCTCCCAACCCAATCCGAATATCATCCTGTGAAATTCCTTGCACAACCATGTCCGTTGTTACAAAAACCATGTCATGCACTCAATTCCAACTTCTAGGTTACCAGCTACATATGAAATGCATTGTGTGATGCCATTTCAATAACTCATATCACATGCAAATATATCACCATGCACATATTCACATAATTTAAATTACTAACATGTTATGTAATTTCATTTCATCACATCAAAATTAGCCTAATGGGCTAATGATCAAACACCCAGCAATCCCACTCGAATCACCACTAAATACAGGTTTTCACAAAAATTACTTTGAGAATGACTATTTCGTACAAAGAAACCTCGACATCGTTCCTTTCAAAGACAAAATTACTCCGCTCACTTTGTGAACCCGATCACAACATTCCTGGGCTTCATACAAACCAATACATGATTTAACAATATATCGCCAACAAGAAACTCAATTAGCCGTGACAAATAACAACTGACCGAAATGTCTCAATACTTCCACACCGGTCCCAAAAGTTTTGGGACTGATCAAACAATGTTCAAGGCCTTAAACCAACCGGGAACATTGAAAAACACTTAATAAAGTGTAAACGTGTTTAGGAGAAACCCCTACCTCAAGGAGTTTAAGGAAACTCCCTAAATCCAGATCACTACAAAGCTCCCTCCTAAAGTAGAAAGCGCTTCCTTCTTGTCTCAGATTGGGTTGACGGCCGGATTGCCCGAGTTAATCTAGAGAAAAGAGGTCCTTCTCTCTAAAACCTCCATTTTTCTCCCATTTCGCAGCCTACTTTCCCTTTTCACGCTAGTTTTTAATTTGGAGAAGAAGCACTATTCTTATTTCGACATTTTCCTCATTTAATCAAATTTAAAATGACCATTTTGTCCTTTCTTTCCCAATTTTGACATTCAAAATGCCAATTTATGGCACATGAGTACGTGTTATATGTGACTTCGTCAGATTTAAAATCATTTTATCAAGTGACCCGAACGCGATGCTCGAAACGTAAATTCGACCGTCTCAGACTGACTAAATTGTCACTGCTTGCTGGATTTGCTAGACGATCTACGGCAGAGTCCGCTTCTCATTATCCCGGGAGATCCGAAGAGAATAAATTTTGATTTTTAAACGAAATTACAATTTTGTAACCAAAATTATGATTTTGCTCTTCCGTAAATTGAATTTCTGTCTTACATATGCTGCGAGGAACAAAAAGGAGAAGGAATCATATACCTATATGCCTACCATGAGTCATGAAAGATTTGAATGTGAGATAAAGAGAATAGACAAAAAGAGGCAAACCTACTAGATTTATTACATCCATGTTCTGGGTTAAAGAGAACTACATGTACTTTTAGAATCAAGTAATTAAATTTAGCACATGATGTCTTTTTAAAAAAAGCTTATTTGTTAACAAGGATGGAGATTATTAGTGATAGATGTTATATCAATTGTTGGCAAATGTATCAAGATATGATGTTGTCTTGGCTAAAAAAGGCTATGTTGTTGAATGATTTTTTCGATCATCGGGTGTGACTTCAGGCTCCATTCAACATGATTTTGGTGTGGGGACTTTTCCAACATTTTCCTGAATTATAAAAATTCATCCAAAAAAAGTAGATAAATATACCTAAATCCAACACATGGTCATATGTCTCTTTCTAAAATTTTGAAATTTTGAATTTGAACCTGTCAAAGAGACACTTTCTAAAAAACTTTTAATTTAAAATAAGTGAAGAGACACTTTCTAAAATTTGAAAATTTAATTAAACCAAAACATCTCTTAAAGACACTTTCTAAAGTTTCACGTGAATACGTCTACCACCATCCTAACAATCTTAAGCTGCCATTTTAAGCTAGCCTTTAATTTTTTTTTTTTTCTTTACAAATCATCCTCCCATTTTCACCTTCCCATTAAAGTAACCACTTTTTATTATCGTTATCCAAGAAATCTACTAAGGATAAAAAGCAACAAATTCTCCACCAAGGAATCTACCAAAGAGATTAAAGAACAAGAGGGAACTCTTATAAAAGAAATCTGAAAATATTATTAAACTTTGAATTGATAAAAGAGTACATTGGAAGGGTTTATATAGGCCGCTTATTTTCCTAATTCTAAATGAAATTAGGACTCTCAGCAATTATAGCTCCAATGTGGCCTGAAATAAGACTCCTAATTTTAGTAAAACAACAATGTAAATCAAATAAAACAACTCCAACTTGACTAGAAACAACAATCCTTCTACTAACTAATAAGACTTCCAACTCAAACTAGGACTTATAAATAATAAAAAACAACATTGATTTAGGTTAACTCTTCCTCAAACCTTGGCCACGACCATAACTCCTTCCAAGTCCCTACTAAAGTCCAAAAAAGTCATTTTGATGATCTCAATGTTTCACAACCTGAATCTGAATCATTTGTAATCAAGTCCTGTTTTATCCCTTGGTTGATTCCTTGATGGCTAAGATATCTTTGCTCTCTAAATTATCTTTAAAGTGATTCCCTGATTGGCTAGTTTGTGGCTTCTTATACTACTACAAAAAAAGACATTTGTTAACATATAATTTATTGACTTAATTCAATATTTGTCATCAGTCATCGCCTGACTTATATAGGCTTTAAAAAGCCACTTTAATGCATGTTAAATTCAAAGAATAGCAATAATAATATATGATGGCTTTGTCTCGCGATACTTTATGCTTGATTATTATTATTACATATAATAATTATTATTATTATTAGTATTAAAAGGGAATCTTAAAAAATTTAAAATTAAAAAATTATATTTCGATTCCCTTAAAAAATATAAAAGAAAATCATTAAAACCGTGAATCTAACACATTTTCAAAATAATCTTTATTTCTTGGATTATGACGGAAAAAAGAACTGAAAGTCCCTTTTATTCATTGAAACCCTAAAAATTGAGATATGTTCCCGCCCATTCCTTCCACTAAATGTGAGTTCCAATTTCGCTTTTCATCCAAAACTGCCCTTCTTTTCCATTCATTATTTTCTCTTCGGCTATCTCTTTCAATTGTAATTGTTCTTACATCTCCGTTGATCCTGATAAAATCAAATGTTAAGGAGTGTCCCCATTTTTCCATTTTAATTTTTGTTTCAATCTTCTTTTTAAATCAAAGGTAGAGTAAAGTTCTAATTTTCTATTTCCTTCCACCCTAGAATTGCAGATCAACCAAATGTATTGTTTGGAAGTTTAGTTTTTTATTAAATTTACATTTGCAATTCCTTTTAATTACGTTTAGTTTTCTTCTTTTTCCGTTATCAATCTCTTCTGTTTGATTGTTTAGAAAATAGCGTTAAAAGGAAACAAGAAAAACCTCTTTATTTTCAATTTTGTTTTATGTTACCAATCTTAAGGGTATGAGTAGTTTAATTTTTCTTCTGCTTAATTTCTTCCTTTTTGTTCTTTTTTCTTTCCCCGCATTTTAACAACATCAAGGCTCCTAGTCATTTTAACCAATTTCACTCCCTTGAAGGGAGCGACTTTGCTTATTTCGAATTAAATTGTTAATCTTTTTTCTCTCAGTCTTACTTTTTTCTTGTCTTTTTTCTCGTTTGACTTTGGTTCTTGAGAAAATTAGGAACATAAAAGAGAAAGAAGAAGTACATGTTTGATTTTCGGTTTTCACCTTTCAAATGAAAGCCCTAATGTTTAGTTTCTTCATTCTACAATGTTTTTCTTGTATTTTCTCACCGGCAAAATGCCCTAGGCCTTTTCACCAATATCCCTCGTAAAATTGTCTTTTATTTTCTAGCTCAGTGGATGTAGTTTTTCTTCCATCTAGGATAATATGATAATACTATATATTCTCCTTAAGATATTCTTTTCTAAGGCATGTTGCTATGATCAGATAACATGCGTGAGAGGCTACCAAATCTATCACAGAAAAAAGATTCGTAATTTGACTTTTAAGGGCTCGACCGAAGGATCCCGACCCTGATTAACCTTATGAAACCCGAGGGGGACCTCCTGTTCCAATGGATATAGAAACTTTTCCTCAAAACAACTAAGATTCAATATGACTAAGCAACTCCAACCAAGACAGAATTGGTTTTCAAAACTTTTCTACAATAACAGTCAAACCTTTAATTTATCTAAAATTAGCACAATAATAATAAATCTTTAATTTAAATTCAATAACAATAAATTAAAGAGATATGATAGGAGAAATCAAACCCGACTGATAGTGGTTCAAAATAACTTGCCTACGTCTAATTTCCTCTCAACCTTCAACCTGAGGGTTCCACTAGTGTCAAGCCCCAACCCGAGCTTCTTCCTCTTACACTTGGATTATGGCTCCAGCTGGCACCCTTCAAGCTATGCACACTTGAAGTTCCAAGCTCCAATCCCGAGCTTGATTACACTTGGATTTTGGCCCAATGTGGGCTCTAGTAATTCTTCCAAGCCACACACTTGAAGCTTTCTCACTTAGGCACAACGAGACACTCTCAAGCTTTCAAGATCTTTCAAATACAACTGAATCTTTGATGAACACAAAGGTGCACTCCAAAATATGCAAATGTAATGAATGCACTCACAAACTTAGTTTGAGAACTAATACACAAGAGAAAAGATGGTTGAGAGCAAGTCTGTTGTTTTTACAAATGATCCCCCACACTCTATTTATAGAGTGGGATTTTTTGACATTATTCACGACACTGTTCAGCCGTTTTATTGTTTATGGTACTGTTCACTAGTCGTACTGTTCACAACACTGTTCACTAGTCGTTGGTACTGTTCATGACACTATTCATTTAGCCACAGAAGCTACTTTCACATATATCGGTAATTGTTCATGTATACAATACTGTTCACATATACTATACTATTCATACGACCAGTTTTTTTAAATGTTCATTTTTAGATTTATTTAATCTAAAGTTTTATGTCAAACCTATGTTTAAAGATATGTAATTTTGGATTTGTTCCGAAGTTCGTAAGTAATGCATGATTAATGCATGATATCCTAAAGTGCACTACAATGCATTCATCTTTACATAGATTCCTGCTTAATAAAATCTTCACTTCATGATTTGAGCTTAGGAATCTTGGTTACTTGTCAACTGGTTCTTTTGATTTGAGGAACTTTACTTCAAGTAAGCTGATCACCATCATTATCATCTTAGCTTCAGATATCTCTTCATTTGGATGTCGATCACTATAACTCACTCAACTCAATTTAACCATTAGTAACTAATAACCTTGGTTTCTTATCATCAAAATCTCAACGAGAGGTATCCTTGGGCTAACACAATCAAATAAAATCCATGGAGCGAACCCCTTTATAATCCTTAACATATCTTTAGAAAATAATGCGGAAGCAAAGTGGTAAAAAAAAAATTTTTCTTTTATTTTCTTTCTTTTCCAAACCCTTAGATTTTTCGTAAAATCTACGTAGTTTCCTCTGCTGACTTTCTCCCAAATTTACAAACCCTCGCGAAAACACTTGCAACACTTTTAATCTTCAATTCTCAACTTCATTTTAGACTCATCGGGTCCACAACCCACCCAAGACACAACTCAATCAAGCAAAAAATATACACATATACATTTATTTACTTCAATCATCAAAACATTCAAAACCTCATCAATTCCATGCACAGTTTTAATAAAAATATTGGGCTTGAGAGGGACTTAAGCCGACCGCCTACGTACCTCGTCCACTGAGGATCAAAGCCCACATAGTTCCTTTTCAAAATTTATACATATATATATATATATATATATATATATATACATGACAACATATTCAACATATACAATATGCAAATTATATATACAATGCAATATATAAGGCTTTCTACTTCCTCGATGGCTCGACTCATCACAAGCAGGGGAAACTCTACCTACAAGACCTCGTCTGAGTCTCAAAAACGTTTCTTTGAAACATACTGAAAAGAGCGAGCTAAAGAAACTCGTTGAGTGTACATTTTTATTTATACATTAAAGAGGGTGACAAAGTAATAAATACTTATAATTAAAAAAAAATCAATTTATGCCTTAAACTTTCTTTCTTTCTTTTATTTTTCTTTTATGATGGAACCCAGGGGATAAACACACCAATAGTCTCGGCACTGACGGTGAGGGACAAATTATCTCCAAATTATAACCACTACGCTACTGAGAAACTCACGCTTGCATAGGTTCCAGCCATATCACCTATCACGTGCAAGGATATTACTCTGTAACACCTATTTCCTCTCGCAGCTTAGTAACCTATAACTTTACCTCTAAATCCTTACACGCTTAAAGAAATTTAATTCATACTCTACTAGCATCACCATATGTAATAGGTAACCATCAAGAAACCTTTCTTCAAAATACATTTCTAAATCCATTTAGCCACTTTTACTTTATTATTTATACATTTATGCATTCTTTACATATTTTTTAAACTTCCATAATGCCTTAAATACATGCATACATATATAATTAATATATATATATATATATATATATATTGATGCAAGATAAAACATTTCCATATGCCTTAACATTTATATAAACATTTCCATTAAACTTTTCAGTTTAACATTAAAACCATTCACTTTTTAAACTCAATTGTCAAAATATCATTTTACACTCACGCTCACCGCTTCAACCTCATTGCTTCCCGTCGACCCCGTTTCCCGTCCGGGACAAGACTTTCACCTTTTCAAGAAAACCACAACTACACATGAATCCATAACTTCCATTTAATCCACCATACACACTATTTTCACTTTAATCCCTAACCAACTTCAACATATCACACAAATGCACTATCAAACCGAACAAAAACTACCTATTTTAGCAACCTTTTTCCAACAATACTCTATGAACTTTATTAATTCCAACATAATCAAACCGCCTTCAAAATTCTATGAAACTCTCCAGATCAGTCCTTTTATATATCCAATTACATCTCTTTAAATTTTCACTTAAAATTCTATAAGACCCTCAACCACATAACACAAGTTACAACATGTTTTTTTATGCCAATTTGGTTAACTCAATTGAACACCTATCAAGGTCTTTCTGATTTCGGGGTCTTAACTCCATAAATTGGAAATTTGTTCTTCACTCATTTGAACTATGGTTCTAATTTTCTTCTTCAATTGAATCACCCAATTTGGATCACCAAAACTCAAGTTATTGTATTTTATATCTAGATTACTCAAATTGGTAGAACAGAATCTGCACATAGCTCAACTTGGAAATATTTCTGGGCCCTCTTGGGTTAAATTTTTTTTGTACTTCCTTCATATACCGTATTACCCTAGAAGTCTAATTTACCCAGAATTTTGAATCACTCAATTTGGATGAGTGAAACTCCACTTATGGCCAAAACACTACAACCATACCCAAAGCAGAGCACAATCAGTGAGCTACATGAGCTCACCTCGAGTCCGTATTCGTGTTTTAGAGCTACAATTTGCTCTTGGTCCCTTCTATACATTTGTATCCTGTCTGGTATGGTTCTTACTAATTGTAATCAATTCATTTTGGATGATTATAACTTAGTTTATATCCGGGGGCTGAAAAATGTGGTTTTTAAGTAAAAATTTGACAGCATTCCCTTTAAAACCCAACACCTCCTTTACAACTATTCCATAATACCCTCAAAAACCACATGAAATCTAAACTCAAAAAACAACTCACAACACTTGAATTGGTGATTTGGAACTCATACTCACAAAACCCTAGTGAAAATCCAAGAACTTCCATATGAATTTAAACTCTAAGGTCCACCAATTCCATATAAACCATATAATTATGATGATTCCACATTTATTTTACACCAATTGGGTTTACCTCATAACCTCAAGAATTCGGGGGTTAATGTGATTTCTCCACAAACCCTAGACCAAAGGAGCACTAATCTCTATACCAAACCATAGGAATCCAAAAACACCCATGACTTCAAGACAAACATACCTTGGCCTGGGCCTTCTTCTCCTTCTCCTCCTTCTTCCTTCTTCCTCCTCTCCTCTCCCCGGCTTTTTCTCCCTCTCCAAAAACGTGAGCTCTAACTTTTGTGAGACAAAAAAATGAGTTTGGCTTTGTTTGTCTCATCACATTTGTAATCCCATTTATACCTTAATCGCCATTAAGTCCTTCATCCTTTTAATTTTTTAAAAAATCAACTTTATTTTATTTCAATTTCGCATCCTATCTCTCACATTATGACTTCCATATCATTTTATACCTTACCTGCAAAAAGGGGTCCTTGATCACTTTAATATTGCAAGACAACTCTTGTTATTTCTATTATGGTCCATCTCTACTCATTTAATGATTTTCATATCCTTTATAGCAATTACACTTGTACCCTTGTTTTAGTACCACAATTCCGGGTTCCATAAATTTATCATTTCATATTCTCATCCTTATTAATAACTCCCAAAAATATTACAAGTTCACTTGGTGTTCTTATACGCCTATTAGCTTACATGTACCGACACTTCCTGACTCAGGCTGCTATGCATTGACTATCGATGTTCCAATTTTGCGTTGTTAAAGTTTTTGCTTTTGTGCAATTTCATATTATTTTTATTTGGGGATGATGCACCCATCAAGAAAGTCTTTCAAATTTATATCATTGGGTTCTCATAAGGGGAGTTATCTGCTGGATGGTGAAGAAATAATCTAACTAATGAATAATACAATCGTGATCCCCTACATTATGTTTCTTTTTTCTTTTTTGTTCCATTTCCGGTTTATAACCATTGCAATTTTTCATTTCTTTTGCCATTTATACCTAGCCAAAGTTAGATCCACCTTTTATTCTTTTCTAGAAAAAATTTTATATATCCACATGCACTCACGCATTGAAAAGGGAACACAATTTGAGTACATAAAATACAGTGAGTACTTGTAAGAAGAAAATAACTAAAAGATAAAAATAAAATTTGGGATAACAATTGAGTTTAATATGGGAATTATTCCGAATTCACTTTATATTGTTGATAAATGTACTATATCTGAGTCTATAATTTTAATATGAAACCTTATACATTTATTTCTTTTTTAAATTCATAACTAGAATTAGAGATTCTTTAGTCGCTATTTAATTCCATAACAATACAAATGTATTATTGTGTTTGCTTTCCCACATTCTCCAGCTTTGGTGGGGCTATTCAGAACGGATTTGTGGTTATTGAGAATGGTTCTTTGTCCTTAAATTTAAAGCTCTAAATGGGAATGTGGCACCCCTAACCCGAGGGTCCCGTTGACAACCCACACCCATAATACTTATGGGATGTTGGAATAACCCCACACCACACCATCGTGTCCCCTTTTCCGGGACCCATGATTTAACGAAAATCTGAGCAGAGTCTCCTTTGTACGAGGAGCTCTACCCAAAATACAACATGTATAATTACATGGCAACATGGCCCAATAGTATACAACGACCACACCGGGTCCACATATGAGTAAAAATGGCCACGTAGGGCCCATTTATCCATACTAAACATATAAGCACATGACTATAAAACCATAGTCCATAAGAGTTTAAATTACATCACTCTTATACAAATAAATACAACCCATATATATTTACAAAATATATATTAAAGCCACAATCCGACTTTCTTCTCAATCCCGACCTCTAAGGAGCATCATTCCATCAGAATCGTCCCGCACCTGAATGTGGTCCCACGACGTAGTGAGTAAAGCCCAAGAGTGATAATCTCCTACAAGGGCCACTCCCACCTAAATTCACACATGTAATGGTCGATAATCAAAACACACATCCAAGTAACATACACATGTCTACCTAAATGTCTACATGCCATGACCATGCCCCATGTACCGAGCCCGCGGCCTCCATCACTCAATATGACATTGAGTAATACATCCCGAGTCACCATCGACTCGCCTCATATGCATATACAATGTGACAACCGCCACCGGTATTACTAATGACCCATGTGACGAGTTTCACCGCCTCCATTACCCAATGCAAGTGGCCAATGGGCAAATAAACTTATCAATCCTGACTCTATCACACAACCCAAGTTTATGTAATAAACATGACCGCAGGTCTTCTTTCTGGGCAATAGAACTTTTCGATCATACCCATGTTCCAAATTTTTCACCTGAGGGGGTTAATCTGGTCCAATTTCGTCAGCTTCAACAATATTACTATTTATATATTTATTTTTATGTTTTAAACCGTCAGACATCTATTGGACGTCGTCCAAAGTACGAGCTCCAACCCATTCATCAACACTGATGATGAATGACCATATCCATGTGCACACACCCAATATGTTGATGTCCCTGTGCATATGCAATGCTAATGTCACTGCAAATTCTCATGTTACATGTATGATGCACACTACATGGAACATTCTAATCAATCATACTTCATGTCAAGTACCATGCAACATGCACAGAAGCATCTAAGTTCCATTTCATGCCAATCTTATAGAGCATTGTAGTGATTACGTGATATTAGCATTCATCAATACATGACTAAACAAGTAATGTCATATAGCCTTCCTTAGCTAACTCCATGGAAATTCATACCCAATACAATAGCCTATGCGCATGCCATGCAATGGTCATATCAAACCGCTATTCACATCGACACAACCAAATAACCCGCATAATTCGTGCAAAACATATTTTCGTAAAGGTCATGGACACCCACCGCTTTCAGGCACATGGAAGAACCGACTAAATCAGATTTACGTAGTCTAATAACACCCCAAATGGACTTCGTGGTTAAAGATATGGTCGCCACAAGTTGGAGGCAAACAAAATAGGAAATGACCCCTGTGTCTCACCTATACACTTGGTACAAACACCATATTTAAGCAAGGATGTGGATTCCAATTATCCTCCACATGAATATGGATAGGTTCTTGATTCAATGGGATTTCCATAGAGTCCAAGAACACTCTAAACGGAGTTCGGCGAAGAAGTTATGGCCTTTATTCAAAACTCCATCGCTTTACTTTCGCACACTAGAAATAAATTGCGATACCCGATTTTAGCGGTCTTAATCCATAATTTGACACAGGTTATTTGTATATATTTGAAGATACGGTTCTTAGGGTTCTTCCCCAACTGGAATCACCTAAATCAGATCACTGAAACTCAAGATATGTCTTTAACAACCGAGACTACTCAGTTTTCAAACATAACCAGAAACTGTCTGAACATAGCTCCCCTTTGAATGCTCTTCTGAGTCCAAAGGGGTTGGACTCGATGTACCTATTTCAAGGAAATATGTTATCCTCTAAGCTCCAGTTTATCAAATCGAATCACTCAATTTATGACATGGCCAAGTGACCAAAACTTAGTCACAAATTGTCTCAAAACAAACCAGAAAACCGCATGAACATAGCCCACTTTGAATGCATTTCGATTCCAAAGGGGTCCGACTCGGGATGCACCTATTCAAGCGAGATGTTCTCCTATAAATCTAGTTTATCCAAAATCGAATCACTGATGGATAAGGGATCACTGTTATGGCCAAAACACAATTAATGGGCCTGAGGAAAAACTTGACAACATTCTCCACTTTATTGACACATGCCCTTAGATAGAAATTAAACTCAGAAGGATAAAAACCCTCTACCTCACCCAGGTGATTTCCCGAGACACTTCCTTTCTGCCTATGAAAACCCAAACCTGGGCTGCAAAATCTTGTGATTCTCGGGTACCCACGCCAGAGCTCTTGATCGCATGTATACCTTAATCCTCTACCGCAGTTCCAACCGCAAAACCCCGTGAAACTCCTAAAAGGTTTCTTTCTCTTCCTCCTCTCTCTCTCTCTAACGCTTCGTCCTGCATCACCTGCGGAGATCTCTTTGATTTTTTTAGATATTTATTGTATTTATACATGAGACACGTGGCTCAAGATCGTACATATGTGTCTCGCTTCAAATTGCTTTCTCTCCCGAAACAATTTCTTCGCCTTGTTTCGCTCCATCTATCTTATATGGACATTCTTTAAATATTTGACATTTTCATGATTTTTCTAAAATCTCAAGTGGAGTCCACTTACGTCCCTCGTCTTGAAATTCGTGAAAACTGGAATAAGCTTTAATTCAATGAAATTCGCTTTGGGTGACTGGGGATTTCACGAGACGATTCCAATGACGGGGTCCGGCTTCATCATCCGAGAGATCTAGAAATAATTTCGATAAAATTATCATTTTGCCCTTTCCTAGCAAAATTCAAATTTCTGTGGTTTTTTTCCCTGCCCTACACAGGAAAGCCAAGTTCATGTAGGTTGCTTAGGATTATAGACTATAGTTTTATGCCGCCTATTCTTTCGGTAGTAAGTCTTATATGCATTATAATGCTTTGTTAATATGCAATTTTATACCATCAACAAAAATAAACCAAGTTAAAATCTTCGATCCTAGGTTTAAGTTACTACTACATCAAGACATTTCTTTGTATTTTTCATCTTTATAAAAATAGGAACATTTCTTTTATTTTTTGTTGCTGATTTGTTTTATTACTACATGTTTGAACTTGAATTTTATACCAAAGAGTTATTACAACATGTCATGTTGAATGGAAGAACAACTTAGACAAGATAATCTTTAAAATGCTTTCAGGTTTTAATTTTTTCTTCAATTCCGTATTAGTTTATTCATTATATTTATCTATTTATTGGTATTTTGAGAATGGGTTATTTTTTCATATTCTTTTCTCCTTTTTATACATGTCAGTCTTTTAAATATTTGACTCATGTTTTAGGAACAACCATCATTCCAATAAATTATAAACATGTCTACTCAAACAAACTATGTATTTCTGTGGTGGTCTACAAATGGTGGGCCCCTATTCTCCCTTGTATCTTTATTACATTTTTTCCACATTCTCCCATCCTATAGCCTTCTACTTCCTCATTTGAACCTCCCCAGGTCTTATATGTATTTTTATTATCATTTTTTCCACTTTCTACTCACCCTACACCTTACTCTCCCCCCAACCTCATTAGCTGGTTTGGTCAATAGGATAAGACCTTTTACTACTTATGTTTTGAACCCGATTTAGGTCCTCCCGCTTTATATTCCTTCTTGTTAAATTTACTTTTTTTGCTCAAGAATAACTTTATTGAATTTTATCTATTTTTTTCCTCAAACACTTTCTTTAGTTAATTACAATATTATTACTATGATAAATTTTATTTTTGAGCATTAAATAAGATACGGATAAATTAAATGTAGGATATTCTAGTTATTTAAAAATTATATTACCTAAAAACTTATAAGTTTTGTCATTTAATTTTTGAAAATTGAAAAGAATTATCATGTTAGTTTTAAGTTTATCTTATAATTTTAGATATTTTAGAAAACTAAACTATATTTTTTTGTAATGATATCAATAGTAAAAGAAATTAAGTTAAATATTTAGTTTTTCTTTTGTTCTTGAGTTGGGGATGTGTTTTCCTTTCATTATTGAGTCTTTTATGGTTTTCTTTTTCTTGTTTTGGTTTGAAAATGATTTGAATGAAATTTATCCTTACCATGATATATTAATGGATTGTGTTTAATTTTTTCTTTTCTCTTAAACTCCAAGATGAATATACATTGTATATTTTCGCGAAAGTCATAAGCCTGAATTATGACTCTAAAAAAAATGGGGGACATATTATAACTTTGGTTACAAAAAATAAGAAGCATGTTGATGGTTTGAGGTATTCGGTCTAGGTTAATTCCCTAGCAATCTATATAGTTTGAGAACAAAATTTATATACATATTTGAATATGGAAGCAACCCATGGAATTTGTGGAGATGGTGCATACAACATCGGTATGGAATTCATGACTCTACATACTCTCACCCTCACTTAGCTGGGTTATTTTGCACAGATCACACTTTTTTTTACTGTTTTCAACTTAAGTTTTAGGAGGAGCCATCCTACTTACTCTTATCGAATAATTCTCTTTTTTCTTAGAATCAAAGTTCAAATTTTCAAACATTCTAAATCAAAGTCTAATTTTCTTAATTATAATTTAAATAGAAGATATTTTTCTATACCTCAAGAATCAAAATTAATGTGTATGTGAATGTAAACAATTAGTTAGAGAATTGAAGAAGTACATGTCAAAAGAGCTGATTCTGATTTCTTATCTTATACTATCAAAAGGGTACACTAATGTGCTTATGTCTAACATATTTCCACTTCCCTTTAATTAGTCTCCTTATCATTTGCTTATCCCTTATTTTTGCACTTTTGCATTATATTATTGTACACTCGTTTGTTTCTTTTTTATATTTTAGATCACTCCAATTTTACAAGGATAAAAACAAGTCAAAATAAAATAGAATTGTTTACTACCAATAAAAAATTTTATATTGTTGGTTTCAATGTCTAGCTATATTTGGTTATGCCTTGTTCTTGTTATGTTTTTTGCATATGTCATATGAATACCGGCATGAAAAAATTAAAGTATGATGTGAGTTCAATTTATCAAGAATTTACATATTAAATATGTTATTGATTTATGTATATAACTATATGTTTCAATAAGATACCTAATTAGATGTCATGACTATTAAGCTTATTTAGTAGGGGTGGTCAGATGGTTCTATAACCGAACCGTGGCATAAAATAAAATCGAACCGCGTTAGTTTCGGGTTTGTTATTTTATATAAATCCAAAAACCTAACCATTAATATGGTTATCCAAATCTTCGGTTAACCATAATTAAAAATTAAATTTGCAATTCCATAATCATATATTAAAGTTCAAATTATAATAATTATTATAAATACAATAAAATAAATGCAAAGGGAATAAATGAATACAATCTATTCATTTGTAATCCTATAGATACACTTGTGCATTTATAATACATCCAATATATGAAATGCATGAGATTAGATAATTTAACTACTGCCTTTAATCAACCATGTTTTAACAACTTAAATAAAAGAAACCTTCGATCCAAAGAAATCATAAATTTATGCTTGGTTTGAGGAAATGATAAAGCCATTCGAGGAAAGCTAAATGACAGTATAAAAGTTGGAAAGTCTCAACTCACACAAAGAGGAAAACTTATTTTATATATATATATATATATATATATATATCAAGCACTGAAACCACATGGTTTTGTATTTTGTAAATTGAAACCTAAACCGAAACCAAGATTTGTATAGAACAAAAACCAAAACCGAACCTGTAAGACCCGAGAAATTCCAATTTCGAAAAGGGCAAATCGTACTGACACAAATTGTTAATTTTAAAAATCAGAATTTATCTCTAGATCTCATCGACTAAACAGATTTCACCGTTGGAATCGCTCCTCAAAATCTAGTTAGCATGTAAAATTTTGTAATATTCCGAGACAAATGGAAGTTACATTTTTCGAGGCATCAAGCCGTGTGTCAGAAAACGATTTTCGATGCGTATCAAAGTCACATATAATCAAGTACTGTACCAGGTGGTGTGGAGTAGAGAAAATGATGGAATGGGATCAATGAGATAGTACCAATGTCAAACTGGAGAAAGAAGGGAATTAATTGAATAAATTGATTAAATGAACTAAATGCCAAAATAGTGTACAGGAGTCTTCTTCTCAAATCAAAAAGGTGAAAAAATGTGAAATGGAGGGAATTGAAAACCAAGTAGGTTCAAAATGGAAATGAAGAAAACGGATGCGAGGTCGGGAACTAAGGACCGGTGGTGTCGAGCGCGACGGCAATATGGAGCGGTTTCATTTATGGTCGATAAAGTATGATTCGATTGAGCAAGGTAAATCCATTTGAAAAATAAATACATCTAGGTGGATCCAAGTCGAATCGTGGTGAATTCACATCAATTTTCTTCCTCGTCGCGGGTTTGCGGAGAAGGACTCCCCGCTTCCGCGACTTTAATTCGCATCCGGGCAGAGTTTGTTTGGTCGAAGTTCATCCGTGTGGACGATCTTAACTAATTTTGTGTTACCCAAATCATGGGTCCCGAATCCCTGGCTTCACTGGTGCTCGCTGCCAGACGCCACGCACCCGGTCTTTCTGGCCCCCGCTGAGTTCGACCAGTGGGAGCCGCTAATCCAAGCTGGTATCCAAATCGTGGTCCCGATTCGTTATTCACTTGCCGCCGCAGCCACCGAACACTACCGTATCTGAACTGCCTTTCAAACGGTCCTGACTCGATCACCGCATTCGCTCGGTTAGTTTCAATGAAGGTCGGTTCGGCCCATTAAAGAAAGCAATACCCTAAGGATCGGCTATTTCGTGTTTGACGGAGTTCAGACGACGTCAAGATCGGGTCGCCATAAACGTTCCCGGGACTCGGACTTTAGGTTGCCGACGGTCTTATTCTCCGCAGGTATCATCTCGACGATCCGGTCAAGGCTCGCGGAAGAGGAGGAACCGAGAGCAAGCGTCAGGTCGGCTGGAGTTGACAAACTTTATAGCAGAGTGGTTTCTACTTCATGCTTTATTCCGCTTTAAGTACTTTTATAAATGTTTCAGCCGAATGAGGTCGTTAGGGGTCGCTTCGATCGTCCCAATTTTGAAACCGAATTGATGAATTTTTGAAACCTGTTATAGCAATTGTGATCGCACTACTGTTTGGGGTGTCAATTGTGCTTTTACATAATAAATCATGTATTGATTGGAATGAGGCCTAAATGGTCATGAATCGCTGGGTTCACTATGAACCGATGAATCAGGATTTTCTAATAACCCGTGGTTTCACTATTCCCCGAACATTCTCAAAAATATATTTTTGTGAATATTTCTTCGACGAAAGGATTTAAATTAAATCGTTGTTTGATCATTAGCATGTTGAGCTGTTACCTTTACGTTTGGAAATGATAATTATATGACATGATTGCAGGTGATTGATATTATGTGATATGTGCATGTTTCATATTTCTTACGTGATTAGGATCAGATAAATTGGCATACATGTGCAATTCAATATGCACCGAAAATGTCCCTAGGATTATGTGGAGGAGTGCATGAGATGAGTCTAGAGAAAACAATTCGGAGGGTTGTCTAAAAATATTAATTGATATTCATCGGAGGGTAGTCCATAAACAAATAATATATCAATCTTTGGAGCGGCCCAATTGATATTCATCGGAGGGTAGTCCACAAACAAATAATATATCAATCGTCTGAAATGTGCCCACCTGATATATATATACATCTAGGCCTGGGTCTTACAAACAAACAAAATAATAATTTTCATACGAGGCTGAGGCTAGTGTGACGAGCTTCCGTGAGGACCCTGGATCTGAGCCAGTCAAAAGTGCAGATATCTGCGGATCATGCATTTGCTTGACGTGTTTTCATCGAACATCAAGACCGCACATAGGTGGTGAGCAGCCCATCAGGCGATTCCACCATCGAGCATTAGCTCACTCCTCGTCGTAGGGATATTTTACGTGCCGTGGGAGCGTGCGAGGGACTACTTCAGCCCAGAGACCGAGGATTAAAAGAAAGCTCGTTATGGCTTTGATGTATACATGTATTGTAACTTTAAGTTTAATGTATGTATAGTATAAGAGTAAAAACATATTAACTCGTGAACTATCGGGTATATAGTTGATTCATAGTCAAGTACGTGATATCGAATATCATGATGGCCCAAGCGGCCGTTTAAATCATAAACTCCGTTATATTTGGATTTTTAGACAGTTTATGCAGTGTTCGGGGTGATTGACACCCCCACCCCCACCTACATACAGAGTCATTAATCTATCAGAAACTCTCAATTGCTACCCTAACCACTAGAAACCCGTGAAGCTAAGCCGTATTACTTGCTTAAACCTCCTATATAAAAATTTTTCTTTTTTATTTATAACTTAGATTTGCAACGAGTAAATGAAAACTCCTACAAAGATGACTACCGCATTACAGTCAATTTCCCAAATCCCCGTATACATCCAATTTACACTATATCCAAAATACGGCAACCAGCATACCAACACATTCTCACAAAAACTAATACTTCTACAGACATTACATATGCTCCATTATACAAGTTCAAAGTATTTTTCTTACATAATATTTTTACTAATAAAGACTTGTATTAATGTCGACAAACCTTTATTATGTTCTCATTGCCTTGCATTCAGACTTGAAAATAGTTTTTAACATAAAACAATGAGCTAAACGGTTTGAGTGTATGCTTTTATAAAGGTTTTGCTTTTCCTAAAACATCTCAAAAATGTAAACTCTCTTTACAAATATTTTCTTAGCTTTTCTTTGCTTTTCAAGTTTCTAAAACTTTTCTAGCTTCGCTGCTTGTACTTGCTGCTTTTAAAAGTTTATAAAACTTTTAATACTTGCTTGCTTGCTTGGCTTTTGCTTGGAAAGTTTCTAAAACCTTTCACAAACCTTTTGCTTTAAAAAGTTTCTCAAAACTTTTCATAAAAACTGAGTTCGCTCAACCGAATGCTTTGAAATAAACGGAGCCCGGGCTCAACCGCTTACTTTAAAATCCCACGAGTTGCTCAACCGATCGCTTTTGAAATCTAAACTGAGTCGCTCAACCGTCATTTAAAACCTCCGGAAGTCAAGCACGGAACCAATGGCTGATTTTTCAAAACCCGTGATATTATGCCTATAAAACATCAACCATCGGAGGCCTATTTTGCTTATCGTACTTGTTGAACACTTTAAGTTCTACATCGTGTTTGGAAGGGACTCGGGTCCGTGATCACCTTTTTCCTCCTTGAATATGGTGGAATCACCTCGGTCGCCATCACCATAATCTAGTTAGAGCTCATAACTCCATATACTTCGTGACGCGCTACCGCCTTTAAATGCATGATGTATGTCCTAAGTTCACGACCAGCAAAAACTACAAATGCATGTATGAGATCCTAACACCACCGTGCACGCACGGAATAATTCTCCACCGGCTCTGTTTGCTTAGAACTAGGGAAGGCCTGTTTTTCATAAAACATTCTTGCTTGCTTGCTTGAAAAATGGCGAATTATTCAAAACCATTCGCTACTTGCTTGCTTGCTTGAAAATGGTTTAATTATTTAAACCATTTACTTACTTGTTTGCCGTTTGAAAATGGTTTTGCCAATTTAAAAACCAATGTTGCTTTCAGTCATGGTTTAACCCAAACCATTTGCTTGATTTCTAATTCATTGTCATTTCTTGAAATGGTTTGAACTCAAAACCATGAAATACCAAAACAATTTATAATAATAATAATAATAATATACTAGTATTTAAAAATAAGTTTAGGAACACTCACCCTTTGTTGCTAAACTCGAGCATGGGCTCCACAACTTTCCATTCATGTAATTTCACACACTGACGTATTAGATCACACACACAAGACAACCAAGCAATTTGCACACTGGGTGCTACACCAAAATTTTAAAATATGTGCAGCCCCAAATGCCATTCACAGCATATGGCTGTGATTCTGTATCAGCCATTTCCACATGGGCCTAAAAACACCCGAAACATATCCGAAAATTCTCGGGTCCGACCGTTCAATAAAATCATGAAATTTAACCAAACTGTCCGAAAAATAAATTCCGAAATTCGCCCATCAACCCAATAGTCCTAAAATTTCCTAAAATTTCCTAAAAATTCCTAAACTCAAATAAAAAAATTTTTACCGAATTTACGCCTCTAAGAATATTCCAAGCATTATATAGCCTTTAGTTCGAAATAATACAAGTAGGAAAATTTCCCACCTCTTCAAGTTTGACAAAAGCCAAGATTTTGGTGTCCACGCGTAGCTCGTCACAGAGGTCTTAAACTTTGGTCCAAAAAGTGCGGACTAATAATGGCGTATCCGAGAAAACTAAAAATTCGGGGTTTTTCGCATATTTACCCGAATTTCGATGAAATCCCGCGGTTTTTTGGTAATTTCACGCGTAGCCCGCCAAGGCAGGTGAAAGACTTTCCGTTTATCCCACGAACCGACTGGCCGATTCAAATCTCGAGAAAAGAAGATAAAAATAAAAATAAAACTCAAAAAAATCGCCACTGCCTCTCTCTGCACGAAGTTCTTTCTGTCGTCCGTCATTTGTTGTTTTAATGTTTTGATTTTCTTTTTTTTTTTTTTTTTTTTTATGTGGGACCTATGTCCTTTTATACATTCTTGGTCCGTTAAGCTCCGAAACAAATTATTTTATCCCGGTTTCAATTTTATTTATCCTAATTGAATATTATTTATATACTTGAAATTTTTTGAGATTTTTCTAAAATCCCGGTTTCATGTTTCACTCTAAACCTATCGCCTAGAAATTCTCGTAAATATTCCGACTGCCCCTCGAATTAAACGAAACTTTCTGCGCCACTAGATTACAGATCGAACTTAATCTGGCACCGCTTCACATCCGAGATCTAGAGACTTTTCGGTGACTTCCCGAGCTTATTCCGCATCATTATTATTAATTTACTATTAAACTTCCATTAATTATATCCTCACCCTCAACTTTCCTTAATTGTAAATTTGTCCTCAAGCATTTAAATATCAGAATCCAACTGTTCCTACTATACTATCTCTAACTTAATTATGCCTTACATATCATTTTTGCTTAAATGACGATCAGACTTTATGGTATCAAATTCCGTGTTCCAAATTTATAATTTCCTAATTTCATCTCCAAAATACTACAACGCGACACTTCAGTACTTTATACACCCCTATAATATCATGTGTAACAGACACTCTCGATTCGGTAAGCGCAAAAATCCTCCTTCGTAAACATTTCGTCCTCGAAATGAATAAACTAAACTCCAAAAGAAAGGAAAGAAAAATACCTCATCCGAAAAATAATTGAGGGTACTGAGATGATCCGAGCCTTCCGTTCCTAAGTACTCGGGCCCCTCTCATATCTCTTCCATAAGACTTCAACCACTGGAATCACTTTGCTTCAACACTGCTCATGACTACAATCTACACGTATCTCCTCATAAGTCAAATTTTCTCCTTAACCCACTGGTGCTCTAATGTATTTGGAAGGATCCGGATATATTTCTCAACATCGATACATGGAACGTATCATGAATCCTTGATAACTCCGGGGTAACTTCAACTGTAAGCCACCGCCCTACTTTCGCTTCATAATCTCATAAGGTCCTATCTTGACTAAGCTTGCCTGCTTTCACCAACATGACCTTTCCAAGGTGAAATCTTTAAAAGATCGTCACCTATCTCAACCAGTAAAGTCTCTACGATATTGTCCGCATAGCTTTTCTCGTCATATCTCGCTTATCTTCAAGTTATCACGAACAACTTTCACTTTCTCCGAAGTGATTTCACCTAGTTCAGTGGCCTACTAGTCTTCTCAATTAACCTCATCCTAAAGATTAATCGGAGTCCTACATTTTCTCTCGCCATACAACGCCTCAAACGGAGCCACATTCATAATCGCTTGATAGCTATCATAGGCTGCAAACTCCATTAGTGCTAAGTGAGTATCCCAACTTCCTTTGAATTCCAAAGACACAAGCTCTCAAAGATACCCTAACGCGTCCGAATACCCTTCTCTCGATCGGGCCATCCGTCGAGGATGAAATGTCAGGCTAAGTGTAGGCGAGTACCTAAAGTCGCTTGCAACCAGGCCAAAACCTAGGATGCGAACCCGGGTTCCCGACCAAACCATCAACTGAAACCTCATGAAGTCTCACCATCTCGGCCCACATAATCGGGCCAACTTTTCCAATGAATCCTCAATATTAACTCGTAGAAATGAGCAAGATTGGGCCAATCGACCAACTAACAACCCATATAAAGATCATGTTTTTGATCCGTGGAAGACCTGGTCACAAAATCCATATGATCTTCTCCCATTTCCATACCTAATGTGAGTAACTGGGGATCTTCCCTACGGCCTCGATACTCGCTTCACCGTCGACACGCGTTAGGACATCCGAGACCGAAACTCGCAATCTCTTTCTTCATCCCATTCCACCGCAATGTTCTTCAAAGTCATGTACATCTCGGGTACTACTGATGCATAAAGATAATGCCATGAATGCTTCTTCCATAATATCTCTCTCTTTAGCTCGCCATACTCGCACGCATTCTTCGTTCTTTCACTATCATGCCATCATCTCCGATTCCAACTCGCTTCTTTCCTTTTCATCTCTTCCTTGCCTTAATCATCTCGATCCAAAGGATCGTCTGCTAGAATCTGGTCCACTAGAAGTGGTCTAACATGAAACGTGGTTAATAAGGCCCCGAATCAACCTCCAATATCACCCTAATGCCTCGATCCACCAACAAAGGGAAGATAACCCGATCTCATACGACAAAGAACTTTCGGTCGCCTACCAAGGCATCCGGCTACGACATTAGTTTTCCCTGATTGCATCACTAGTATTGGGCCAGAGTCCTTAATCAACTCAAGCCATCTTCTTTGCCTCGTGTTTAACTCTTTCTCGGGTGAAAAAGACATTGAAGACTCTTATGACCCGTAAAGATCCCGCGGCGATCACCCATATAAGTAATGTCTCCATATTCCAGCAAACACGACCGCCGCTAGCTCAAGTCATGTGGTGCACCTCCTCATGCTTCTTAGTCAGTCTGCAGGCATATGCAATCACCCTATCATTCTCGCATCAAAACACAACCAAGGCCTTGCCGGAAGCATCAATAAACCACAAACCCATCTCTCCCATCGGGCAAAGCTAGAACCTGAGCCAGTCAATCTTACCCTTCAACTCCTCGAAATCACGGCAGCATCCACCCAATCATACTCGACATCTTTCCTCGTCGCTCGTCAAGGTCATGCATTCGAGAACCCCTCAACAAACTTCCCCGTAATAATCGCTAAACCAAGGAAGCTCCCCGACTTAACACATTCTTGGCGGTTTCAATTTACCATCAAGCTTATTTCATGGGATCCACACTCACCCCTCTAACGAAATCTCATGACTCTAGTAATGCCACCCCGTCAAGCCAAAACCGACATTTGCTCAACTTAGCAAGATAAAATCGCCTCCCTTTGTAGTCTACAACACAATCCTCAAAAGCTGAATGTTCCTCCGAACTACCCGACACACTAGATATCACGATAAAACTATGACAAACCTATCCAAATACTACCGGAATACTTGGCCTGACCAACCATAACGCCACGGAGCATTAGTCAAGCCAAACTAAGATCACCTCGTGAACTCATAATGTCCGTGAGCGTGGTCCGAATGCGCCTTAGGAACATCACCTCCCACCCTCAACTCCATGATACCCCGACCTCAAATCTATCTTCGAGTACACTGACCCCGAGCCGATCGGGAATAACTCATCAACTCAGGGAGTGGATACTGATCAAGGATGGTAACCTGCTCGCCGCCTATAATCTATACACAACCGCAACCCCATCTTTCTTTTCACGAAGAGAACCGGAGCTCCAATGGGATATGCTCTACGAATGAATCCCTTACTTAATAATTCTTCTAACTCGAGCCTTAAGCCTTCAATCCCCACAGAGCCATCCCATAAGGAGGAACGGAAATGGGCTCACCTGAATCAAATCAATGGTGAACTCCACTTCTTCTCTCGGGTGGTAATCTTGAAATATCATCTCGGGAAACACATCCGAACTCTCTAACAATCGGAATCTCATCCAATATAAATTCCTCCTTCCCCGTCCCACCACATGCCTGCTAGATAACCCCACAACCTTACGCAACATTTTCTCGTGGCCGTCGCGGCGAGATCATACAGAAGATAACTCTACGTAATCCTCCGAACTTCTACCTCCAACTTCCCGCTCATTCAAATTTTTACTTCCTTTTTATAACAATCTATTGCGTTTCCATGGCAAGATAGCCAATCCATGCCGAACCATCAAAGTCCTCATATCTAAAGCTACAAGATTCGCTGGGAACTCCTGTCTCTCAATCAGAACTCTACTATCTCCCCGACTACTCGCTCGCGAGTAATGGATCTCTACTGAAACTCCTCATACGACCCTAATGGTCAGGGCCCTATCTCTGACACGATCTAAGAATGGCTTGATGCAAATGAACGCAGATTCTGGTCTACTAAGGCATGCGCATCATGCTCAAGAATGAAATAATACCCTCGACCACACCCGAGTCGTGATCTCGCATCTCGCCGAGTCACGATATACTCCGGGCCCGAAAGTGGCCTGCCCATCCCCTGGGCACCGCCTCACTACCACGCCCACCCCACCGCGCCGTGTTGGCCCCTCCGCTTGGGACACCTCTCCTCCCGACGACTTCAAAGACCGTAATCGTAGCTGGGGACCAAGCATCGATACCATGACCAATCACTGGAGTGGCACTCACGAAACGGGCCCCTCCCGGCCACAAAGGGAAACACCAGATCGAATTTACACTCCCATGATGTCGCCCGACATGTGACATACAGAGGAATAATCGGGTGCCATCACAGCAACCAGTCCCATCGATCCTCGATCAGAGATAGCTCCCGACTCGCACCCTACCTATAACCTCTCGCTCTTGCTTTTCTTTATAATTTGCACGTCCCGGAAGCTTTGGTCGACGTGCCTGGTGCACTCCTCTTACTCTTACTTTCCTACCTACTCTGATACATAGCTGTGGTACTTTGCTCAACTCTCAGAGCGGCCTCTACTAAGTCCCCAAATCTATTCTGAGGAACCATTGATAAATGCACTGACCAGGTCAGAATCCCGATAAAAACTTTCGCACCTCAGACTTCATCTACTTGGAATGTATGGAACTAATCTAACTAATTCCTGAACTTTCTCATACTGACATCGACATGTTCTTCTGTCTAAACTTTAGTGAATTCTCAATTTTGAATCCTTATGACTCGAGAAAGAATCACGTTGAATTCTCAATAAATCGTCCCATGCTATTCCATCAGGATACCTCCTTTCTACGGCATCCCACCAATCTTTAGCCCTGTCTTCCATTAGAAAACTGGAAAACAAGACTCTTTGCTCATCCGTGCCCCATAACCTCAGAACCTTATTTACTTCCTGGCCCAGCCATAACCCAGCCGTCGATCACCAATGCCATACGCTCGCTTCGCTTTTATACTCTCTATCGACGTCCCGTGTTCTTCCGCACTCTAGGTCAAGCAGGAGGTCAGGGACTGGCCGACTGGTCGCATGGCACTGATCCGCAACTGGCGCCACCCGCCCGCCAGAACACCTGCACTCGGGAGCTCCCTCTCGCGGCCTGATGGTCCAAATTCGACCGCCAGAGGCTGGATTCATGTGAGGCGTATGGAACCCACACGCGCTCATCTCACAGTATTTCAGACACTTAAACCGCTGAACTACTCTCCTAGGACGACTCTACGCCCTCTTCCCCGACATAGTGCCGTAATTACTAAAATCAACTTTAATACTTTGACTCACTTGATATGTATACTTTTGGAACTTAAACATGTACGGTCATAATACTTATGCTCGATACCATGTCGACACACCACCCCACCCCCCACTCGGCAAGTGGCGTGGTCGGCCACTCCACGCAAATCCCTAGCCGCACTCTAACGACTAGAAATCCTGGTGAAGCCAAGCCGCATTACTTGCTTAAACCTCCTATAAAAATTTTTCTTTTATTTATAACTTAGATTTGGTAAAATCTACAATGAAAAACTTCTAAGAGCAGACTACGTGACATAGTCAATTTCAAATCCTCGTATACATCCAATTTACACTATATCCAAAATATGGCAACCAAGATAACACATTCTCACAAAACTACTCTTATGTACATACATAGCTCCATTATACAAGTTCAAAGTATTTTCTACATAATATTTTTACTAACAAAGACTTGTATGTACGTCGACAAACCCTATTATGCTCCAAATACTCAAGGCATTTGTACTTGGAAATAGTTTTTAAATACAAATAATGAGTCAAACGAGCTCAAGTGAGTGCATGTTTATAAAGTTTTGCTTTTTCCTAAAACATCTCAAAATGTAAAACTCTCTTTACAAATATTTCCGTGTTTTTCTTTGCTTTTCAAGTTTCTAAAACTTTCTTAGCTTGCTTGTTGAGATTGTTGCTTTTAAAAAGTTTATAAAACTTTTAATACTTGCTTACTTGCTTTGCTTTGTTTGAAAGTTTCTAAAACCTTTTCATAAACCTTTTAAAAGTTTCAAAACTTTTTCATAAAAACGGGAGCTTGGCTCAACCGAATGTTTTGAAAATAAACTGAGCCTGGCTCAACCGCTTGCTTTAAAATCCACCGAGTTGCTCAACCGATCGCTTTGAAATCTAACTGAGCTTGGCTCAACCGCTTGTTTAAACCTCCTAAGCCCTGGCTAACGGAACCAATGGTCGATTTTTCAAACCAGATATTATGCTCATAAAACATCAACCACTGAGTGCCTATTTTTGCCGGTCATAATTCCCAGTGAACACTGGGTCGGGCGACTGCGTTTCGTGGAAGGACTCGTCCGCATCACCTTCCTGAATATGGTGGAATTGGACCCGGGTCGCCATCACCATAATTTAGTTAGAGCTCATAACCTATATACCTCGCACGCGCCACTCGCCCCTTGAAATGCACTGACAACCTAAGTTTGCCACCAGCAAAACTACAATGCATGTATGAGATCCTAACACCACCGCACACTACACTCCGACCGGCTCGGCTGTTAGAACTGTGGAAGCCATCCGCTTTTCAACACTTTGTCATTGGCTTGAAAATGGCTTAATTATTCAAAACCATCGGGCTTACTTCGCTGCTTGCTTGAAAATGGCGAATTATTTAAAACCATTTACTTACTTGCTTGCTTGAAAATGGTTTTACAATTAAAACCAATGTCGCTTCACTATGGTTTAACTCAAAACCATTTCCGCTTGATTTCTAATTCATTGTTTGCTTCTTGAAAATGGTTTGAACTCAAACCAAGGAAATACCACGCAAAACAATTTATAATAATAATAATACACTAGTATTTGGAAAATGAGTTTAGAACACTCACCTCTTGCTTTGCTAAACTTGAAAGCACGCTCCACAACTTTCCGCCTTGCTTTAGCCTACACACTCGACGACAGATCACACACGTCAAGACAACCACAATTTGCACACTTGCGCCACTAAAATTTTCGTAAAATATGTGGGCCCCAAATGCCATTCACGTGCATACGCTAGATTCTAAACTAAATGACTTTTCCATATAATTAAAAACAATCCGAAACATTTCAAAATTCTGTCCGGACTGTCTGAATAAAATCCTGAAATTTTAACCAAAACTGTCCGAAAACAGTCCCGAAATTCAAATTCTGGGACCGGTCCGAAGCTGTCCCAAAATTTCCTTAAAATTTCTAAAAATTCCTAAACTCATTTAAAATTTGGGACCGAATTTATGCCCTAAGAATATCTCCAAGCCACATAGCCTTTAGTTCGAAATAATACAAGTAGGAAAATTTCCACCCTTCAAGCTCACAAAGCCAAGGATTTTTGGTGTCCACGCTGCAGCTTCTCGTCGCGCAGCACTTAAACTTTGTCCGAAAAGGGCGACCACTAGAATGGCGATCCGAAAAACCAAACGGTTTTTCATGTTGCCCTGAATTCCCCGATGAAATCCTGCTTTGGTATCACGCCAGAGCTCCTCGCCGCGAGAGCACTTTCCGCGTTTATCCCGACGAACCGACTCACGATTTTCAGAACTGAAAGAAGATGCTAAAATAAAAATAAAACTCAAAAAATCGCCATCGCCTCTCTTCAGACGGGGTTCTTTCCGTCAGTCCACGTTGTTTTAATGTTTTGATTTTATTTTTTTCTTTTTTTTGTGGGACCCATATGTCCCTTTATACATTCTCGGGTCCGCTAGTCCCGAAAATAATTTATTTTGTCCCATTTCAATTTTATTTATCCTAAAATGAATATTCTTTATACTTGCAATTTTTCTAGATTTTTCTAAAATCCCTTGCTTGTGCTCACTCTAAAACCTATCGCTTTAATCAGAAAATATATTCGATCGTTTTAATTAAACGTAAAACTTTTCTAGGTCACTAGATTCGCGAGATCGAACTTAATCTAAGTAAATTGTTTATTATTCGAGATCTAGAGAATTTTAGACTTCGAGTTAGCCTCGGCAATTTATTATTAATTTAACTATTTAAACTTCCATTAATTATACTTTCACCCTCAACTCTTTCCTTAATTGTAAATTTGTCCTCAAGCATTTAAATATTGCAAATCCAACTTTTGGAAATTCCTACTATGACCCATCTCAACTTAATTATGCCTTTACATATCATTTTTACAAATGACGTATCAGAGATTTTTGTTTTAAGTATCAAATTCAGGTTCCAAATTTATACTCTAATTTCATCTCCAAAATACTACAATGCGACACTTGGTACTTCATACACCCCTATGACATCATGTACTGTATACACTCCCTCCCTGGACTATGTTACATTCAAGATTTGGGTAGAGTTCTGCACAGGGAGACTCACACCCATTTTCGTGGAAAATACCGGGTCACCACATCTGTTTCAGTATTCCGCGGTCAATGGGTAGTCAACTACACGGACTGTGTCATACTGTATCGTAGCTTAGGTATACTAATACCTAGGAGTCAAAGTTTGGGTATCCATCACCACTGGGTGGTCGGATGTTCGCCGAAAAGAAACATCATAGCTACCTAAAAATAAAAACCAGGACACCGCATGTGTGTTTTGTGTGTGCTTTGATACATCAAGGTTCGAATGGTGTATAACATGTTAATTGTTTTGTGTTGAGATTTTGTTATAAAAAGTCATGATTGTGACATTGACGTGTTAGAAAATAGCTTAGTTTTTACATGAGTAAACTCGAAAACAAATTAAATTAAATAAATTTCATAAATTTATTTCGTTTATTGAAGAAAAATTAATTTTTTGGATTTTACATGTAAAACTGAAGAAAAGAGAGAAAAATAAATTTTTAGGAATGGTCGGGGTATTATGGAAAATATACCAAATAAAATTTGACAAAATTTTCGAAAATAAAATTTTCAAAATGAATTTTCGAAATAAATGTTTTGTTGAAAATGTTTTAAATGTAAATTGATTGCCTCAGACACCTTTAAATGCCAAGACAATGTGTATACACTGATTTATGTGTATGATTAGTAATCTCTGTAATGTGTTTATGCCTAGAGATATCAGATTGAGAATCGACTTGCTATCAATCAGGTAAATGGCTAGCAGAGGATCTAGGACGAGAACGCTTAAGAGGTAATCGTCGACACCACCAAGATTTTGATAAGCAGGACTTGTTGAGGTCAGAGGTATTGCACTGACTCGCTATTGCACAGGCTAGTATAGCAAATAGATAGGAAGATCCTAGCAACCTCCAGAGGTTTAGGACGCATCATCCTCCGACATTCACAGGGGGAGGAGATCCAATGGTGGCAGACCATTTGTTCATGTAAATCGAGAAGGTGTTAGAGGCTATGGAAATTACCTCTGACGTGACCTGGATTAGACTAGCTGTGTTCTACCTAGAGAGTGAGGCCCAAATATGGTGGAAATGGGCAAGGACCTCTAGAGACCTTAGAGGAGCCTTAGTATGTGAGTTCCCCTCTCAGGATTGGGGTATGAGGATACGGATGATATGTTTCAGGTCATGAGTTGGAGATCTTCGAGACTCCACCATAGTGGACCCCAGGATCATGGACATGTCGAGTTCGATGTCATCCCGAGGGGATGGATCGTCACATCTTGCCAGGTTGTTATCGATCAGAGCGATGAGGCTACTCGCTACACGTAGGATGGTACTCGCAGTGGTGTTTCGTGGAGACAAGTAAGGAGATTTTGTCCCAAACAAGATATATGAGTCCAGTGTCAGGATAATAATGTCACAAATAAAGCCTTTACCCTGTAGAGGATTTATGTAGGACCAGACTTGCATCTACCTCCAAGAGATGTAGTACGCGATGTTTTTCCGTATGAGCTTACCTGACCACCTCCACATGGATGTAGACTCAGACAAGTTACACTCCTCGGGTATCCCACCCATCTCTATGACTCAAGATAGGATGGCAACTTGAGTTGGTAAGAACTCAGAAACCAGCCATGAGCTACTGGACAAGGGGTTCATTAGACCGAGCACTTCACCAGGGGGCGCTCTGGTTCTATTTGCGAAGAAGAAGGATAAGACCCTTCACTATGCATTGACATCGACAATAACCTGTCATTTATAAAGACCTGCACTCCATACCGAGGATTGACGATTTGTTTTATCACTGAGAGGAGCTTAAGTCTACTCCAAGATGCACCTTCATGACCTGCTACTCATCACCGAGGGTTAGTGGGATACAGATATCCCCAAGACGCCAGACACAAGTATGGCACTCTTCTTGGAAGCCATTTTTGATGCCTCTTCTGACGACGAACGCGCCACAGAGATTCATGGATCTCATGCATAAGATATTCCGCAACCTATTTAGACTGCTTGTCGTAGTCTTCGTGGATGACATTTTGATCTACTCCCGCCACAGTGGGAATGAGTATCACTTTATGATCGTGTTACGCCTGCCGAGAGACCATCGCTAGGACGCCAAGTTCGCAAGGCGTAGTCTGCCATCAAGTGAGATTTTGGGACACGTGGTGTCGCATCGTGAGCAGCGCCTACCCGCAGAAGGTCGAGGCAAAGTGATGAGTCGAGAGGCCAAGCCGCCTCAGATATCAGCTGGGATCGACGGGTATTGCAGAGATTCATCGAGGATTTCTCCAGATAAAGACTTATGACTAGTCGACTCTTAAGGAGGTCAAGTTCCAGGATGACCTATAGAGGCATTCCAGAGTTGAAGAAGAGACTTACTTCAGCCCCATCCCTGATAAATCTTTAATGTGACGTGGGTACACGCTGTATCAGGATGCCTCGAGGGCCTGACTGGGGATGCGGATGCAACCAGAGTGGTAGTAGCTGCGGTTCTTGTCATTGAAGAATCACAAGCATAACTACCCCACACACGACACGGAGTCGGGCGCCGCAGTCTTCACCTTGAAGATTTGGGGCCACTACTATACTACGAGGAGTTCATGCGACCTGCACCATAAAGTCTCAAGTATACACACAAATGGACCTCAACATGAGGCAAATACGTATGGATAGGTGTTCCTAGAGGATTATGACTTCACTTCGCATTACCATCCCGCAAAGAAAATATGGTGGCTAACATGCACGCCTAAGTCACGAGGAGAGTCGGGCTAGTATAGCTTCTCAGAGGCGATGCCGAGACCGTGGATAGTTTGGCTACAGACAAATGAAAGGTACCAGGTACCTGGGAGTCATACAAGCACCGTCATGAGCAAGAGTGATCGAAATGTTCCAGCGGGCAGATCGCTGCAGATAGTGTCCATCGTGATTGAGACAAATTTGTGCACGTGACGAGGGTCGGACCGCTAATGAGATGGTAGTCTTAGATATGTGGACTGGGTAAGCGGTTTTCGCTTGACCGATTTGAGAGAGGAGATTTCGTGGAGTTTCTACCGCTTCTCGATTTCGCACTGCAGGTATCCAAGTGTACTAAGATGTACAAGGATCTTCACAATACTATATTGAAGTGGGATGAAGAGACACGTAGGACTTCGCTCGACGATGTCCTCACATGTCACCGTGCTACGCCGAGCACCAAAGCCCGCAGGCTGCTTCACCACTGGAGTGTGGCCGGAGCGGAAGTAAGAGCATCGTCACGATGGACTTTGTGACCCACTTGCCACGACGCCAGCAGGCGCCACGCCAGATGGGTGATAAGGACTCCGGCTCACTAAGCTCCAAGACATTTTCTCTGTAAAATTCGCCACCCACCTTCGCCTCGAGATCTCCGCCGCTATACATTCAAGATAGTCCGGCCACATGGAGTACCAAAGATCCATGCGGTCGATAGAACCCGAGGTTTACGCGGCACTTTTGGAAGAGTTTCCAAAGGCTATGGGGCACACTAAGCATCGATGAGCAATAAATACCCACCCGTATTTACTGGGCCACCCACAGAGACTATACGTATTGGGAGGATATACAAGGAGCGCGCGCCCCGGATCATAAGGGTAGCCGGGAAGAGCACTCATTTAGTGGAATTCACCACAACAAGCATCGTGAGCATACGCATGGCAATCAGATGAGGCAGACCGTATGGGAGGCCACGCAGTCACCGTTATGTCGACCGAGCAGGGAGCAGCCCATCAATGGGTCCCGACCGACAGAGACAATTCTCCAGAAGGTGAGTTTGATACGATAACGCTTCTCATGGCTCGTAGCCGATTAAGAGTTATGCAGATGTGCGACGCCGACCCTTAGAGTCTCGAGGTCAGGATCACGCCTTCAAGGTAATGCCTAAGAGGGGGAGGGTCGCCCGGCAAGCGCGAAGACGCCGAGGTTCATCGACCTTTGAGATACTCGAGAGGTAGGCACCGCTATGCACTGTAGCTTAGTGTTACGCCTCAAAGATGTCGTGTCCACGAGGTGTTTCATGTCTCCCTTGTTTAAATATACCCAGATCCACCATGCAGTGGATCGGGGGACACACGAGGTTGACACCGATGGACTCGAGGAGCGGACCAAAGATATATCGATATCGATCGGCTTTACGTATCGCAAGACTGGAGGCTACGAGGGTGCTACGGCGGCACTATGGAGTGGAGGAGTCAATACTGGAACGCTGAGGACACGATGCGCCACCTATCCTTCGTTAGGATGAAGAAAATGCGGATATTTAGTCGCTTAAGATTTAAAATGCATCGCTTACGCATGGTAAGCTTACGCCGCATACGCATGTATGACGGATGTCCGTAATTTTGACGTAAATTCCTTTTAAGGAGTGGATAATGTAAGACCCGAGAAATTCAATTTCTGGCAAGGGCAAAATCGTGAATATCGACATAAAATTGTTAATTTCGTTAAAACTGTGAATTTATTTCTAGATCTCGGATGACGAAACGAATTTAACCGCTGAATCGCCTCAAAAAATCTAGTTAGCACGTGAAATGGTAATATTCTACATACCTGAAGCTGGCACTTTTTCTGTGCATCGCGCTTCTCGTGTCGTAAACTATTTCGAAGGTTACGAAAAGTCACATATAACAAGTACTCGTGGTACCATAAGGTATGAGTAGATAAATGATGGAATGGATCACGAGATAATAATGTCAAAACCGGAGAAAGAAGGGATTAATTAATAAATTTGATTAAATGGAACTAAATGCCAAAATAAGGTACAGAGTCTTCTTCTCAAATCAAAAGGAAAAAAATGTGAAATGAGGGAATTGAAAATCATGAGAAGCTGTAAAAACGGAAATGAAGAAAACGGATGGAGTAGGGTCGGGAACTAGACTTGTTTGCATGATCGCGCTTGCGAGTGGCTTCCCATTTATGGTCGATAAAGCAATGATTCTACCGACAAAGGCAACCTGCTGAAAATAGTCTCATCGGGTGGATCCAAGTCGAACCGGTGGTGAAGGTCGGCTCGACGCGCCTTCCTTCTCGCCTGGCTCAGCGTGGATAAGGATCTCCCGCCCGCACTCCGGATCCGTATCCGCACGGCTTGTTCGGTTGAGCTTATATCCAGTGGATGACCTTAACTAATTTGTGTTACCCAAATAACGGGTCCCGAATCCCGCTTCTAACTTGGTATCGGTGCCGGCCGACCACGGGTCTTCATTGCTTTCGAGTTCGACTAGTGCGGAGCCGCGAACGCTGGTATCCAAATCGTGGGTCCCTTGATTCAAGTATTCACTTATCACACCACCCACTACGGTATCCGAACTACTTTCAAATGGGTCCGACTGATCGATTCGCTCGGGTTGCTCTAATGAAGGTCGGCTCGGGCTCCACAGAGCACCCTAAGGATGGTCATTTCCAGGTTCGATGGAGTTCGCACGACGCCGAACATTGGTCGCTTCATAAATGTCTTCGGGACCTCGACTTCGTCACAGGGGTCCTATTCCTTCGAGGCACATCCGATCGATCTGGCCAAGGCTCAAGAAGAGTGAGGTCCGAGCAGACAGGGCTTCTGCTGAGTTTTCGACAAAACCCGCGAGGTGTGTTTCACGGCGTGCTTTATTCCGCTTAAGTACTTTACAAATGTTTGAGAATGAGGCCGTTATTTTTGATCGGGTCCCCAACTTTGGAACCGGTTCGATAAGTGAATTTTTGAAACCTGAAGAGTAAAGAAATTCGTGATCGCCACTTCGGCTGCCTGGGGTGTCAAATTGTGCTTTTGCATACAAATCATGTTTGATTGGAATGAGGCCGGAAATACCAATGGAATCAGGGGTTCACTAAGAACCGATGAATTGTGATTTTCAGAATAGTAACCTGTGGCTCATTCCTCAAATGTTGTTCTCAAAAAATATATTTTCGTGAAAATATGTGTTTGATCGAGTGATTTAAATTAAATTGCTTTGTTTGATCATTAGCCTATGGAGCTACAATTTGATGTTTGAAAATGCATACTACATGACATGATTGTGTGATTGATATTATGTGATATGCATGTTTACATATTTGCATAGATTAGACTGTATTGGAATTGGCATACATGTATTCATATGCACCGGAACACCCTATATCATATGAGCAAATGATGTGCTCCAGAGAAACGTATCTTCTGAGGGTTGCTCCAAAATATTAATTGATATTCACTCCGTGGTAGTCCACAAACAAATAATATATCACCGTCGAAGCGGCCCAAATTGATATTCACGTAGGGTAGTCCACAACAAATATATCAATCAGCCTGGAGCTACTTCCAATTGATATATTATATACACGGAGTATCAGCTCCCCACAAACAAACAAAATAATAATTTCTAGCGAGGCTGAAGTAGTGTGGATTGAAGCCTATGAGGACTCGGACTGAATACATGTAGACATTCAAGTAGGATCATGCATTTGCTTGAATGTGTGGTTTCATTGGAACATCGTGACCGCATAGGTGGTGAGTAGCCCATCAGGCTTATCTCCACTACTGAGCATTAGATCACCTGCCGAGGATATTATTTTATAGGTACAGGAAATATATGATGACCCACTCGCCCCAGAGACCGAGGATTAGCAAGAAAGTCAAAGTTAGGCTTTATGTATACATGTATTAGAACTTTTTTAAGTTTAATGTATGTATAGTATAAGAGTAAAACATATTAACTCGTAACTATCAAGTATATAGTTGATCTCATAGTCGTATGTATATCGAAGTATTGGTTTGCGCCCAAGCTAATACTTCAGAATCAAACTGTTATATCGGGATCGTTAGATGATTGTGAAAATGCTCGTCACCCACATTCACGAAAGATTCGCCGACAGAACAACTTAATTCCCGGACGGGGTATCACGTAACCGCCTAGCTCGACAACCCTTTTTTCAATTCTATTGCTCGTTTTATTGTCTACTTTATTTCTATGTTGGCTTCACCCTTACTATTTACCTTGAGGTTCATATTTAAATTTCTTGATTATTAATTTTACTTTCATTGTTCATTTTCTATTGTTATACTAGCTTAAAACAATTTTTTTAGTATATTTATATTTCAAGTATTTGTATTATATTTTCCTAATTGATTTAAAATCTTATATCACTTTTAAGTTAATAAGCAAACTTATGGAATGATTCCATGTTTGCTAGTGGAAGGGTTGTCATAGGACTTGTTGAATATCTCATCTCTTCATTAGGTCTCTACATTCCTTCAAGAAAAAGGTACAACACTATATTACAAAAAATATGGTAAGAGAAATTTATATTATGTTCAAAAAATGGTTTAAAATATTTTTTTGGTGTTTATTGTTAATTATTATATTAATGTTATGTTTGTCCTTATGTCCAAAAAATATATCGAGAAGACAACTATGATGAAGAAAAAAAAGACACCTCAAATAAAGATGATGTTGTAGTTTCGCTATGTTTGTACAATGGAGAGTAACTTAAAAAAGATTTATCAAATTTTTATATTTGGATATTGTATTGTAACTTTTTCTTGAATTTTAACTTATTCACATTGTTTAATGGTTTGATTGCTATTATTGTAATTAGATTATGTACCTATTTAATTTAAATAGATGTCTCTTATGGTGGTAGATAACCATGACATATATGACCTTTAGCCTTAACATTTGAAGGAGTAACCATAACAAAAGATTTAGTTAACCTTGACATAAAATCACAACATTTAACCTTGACATATAATAGAAAAATCCTTGACATGTATCTCAAACTTGTTCGAACTCGATATAGAATACATAAAAAAATTCTCGACATATATATATATATATATATATATGTCAAGCTTGCTTTAAACTTTTCTTGACACTGACATAGATGACATATATAAGAAGTAGTCTATCTTAACAAATATACTTTATCTTGATGGTGAAAAACTATCAATGAAAGGCTTTTTTTTGTAAAGTTATCCTATTGATTCTCTCAGCGCGAGTAAGTATCTATCCTTCTACTATCGACTTATCAATCAATCTTTCATAATCGATCAGGGTGCCTTTATTATCCCATTGACTTATCAATCAACTATTCGATAATTGATCGTGGTGTCTTCAAATCATCCCATTGATTTATCAATCAATTATTTCATACCTCTTTGATCATTCATCATAATCCGTCCTGTAAATCGCACGAGTACTGATGGCTAGTCATAAGCTAAAAGGGGTTCTTGTTGTTGGAGATAAGACTGTAGTCAAAGACGTATTACTAATATTGAGATTGTTGTTCAACATCTATAACTCCATTTGAGGTCCTATCATAGTGAAGACTTGAGGGCAAGTCTTTTTTTCCCTACTATGGGGGGTTGATACAGGAGTATTTGCAATAGTTATAGGGAATTCAACCTGATTGGCGTAAGATCTGCATTCAGCTTGTGAAACATTGAGATTATCGTGGGCTGGCATTGAGGAAGAGCTCACTAAGTCAATATTTTGATTTTTATGTATTTTCTTAAGTCCTACTGAGTTGTATCTTATTAATTAGTGAAGAATTGTTTTTAGTTTCTCGTCAGCATGAGTTGTTTTATTTAATTTCCAACATGTTGTTTTTTTATTAGAATTAGGAGTCTTATTCCACTAGGATTAAGAGACTTTACCGGAGAGTCCTATTTCACCAGAATTAAGAAGATAAGGCCTATATATACCCTCTCGATGTACTTTTTTTTATAAATTCACAGTGTAATAATATTTTCAAGTTTCTCTTTTTATGAGTTTTTTATTGTTCTATTATTCTCTTATCTATTTAGTGGATTCCCTTGAGTGACAAGTTTGTGGCTTATCCCTTTGGTGATCTTTAGTGGTATAAGCAAGTTCCTCGAAGAACTCGAGAAAATAAATTCTTCAAAATGACAAATGGTACTTACTAAACCTAAATTTTTCAGATCCTGATGACAAATGGACTTCACCGCTGATTCCATCTCAAGAAAATCTAGCGCCACGACGCGACCTCGAGACAACCGTAATTTCCATGTTTTCGAGGCACCTGGTGTCGTGCCGAAATCCGCCGTGAAAGACATGCTGATGTGAAAAGTCACCTACTACATAAAATCAGGACATGTTGTATGATTAGTGAAAGGATGAAGATGAATGACTTAGATTAAGCCATGTGTCAAAAGTCACTTAAAAGGGACAATAATGGAATTATTAGAAATGTTTAAGTGTACAAGAAAAAAAAGAAATAGTTTTCTTTTCATTCAGAAGATTGACTTGAAATTCCACTGAAAAATGGCAAATTGTAAATTTTGTTACGAAATTGTACTTTGGTTAAAAATCCAGAATTTATTCTCTAGATTCTGATGACGAACTGATTAAAATTCGTTGGAATCGCCTTCAGAAATTAGCTAGCACGTAAAATTTCGTAAAATTTTGAGACAGTTGGAGTTGGCACGTTTTTCAAGGCATTATGCCGTGCCGTAAAATAAACTTCGATGCACGAAGTCACATAAATCCGCATCATGTGCCATAAGTGGTAAGGAGTAGAGAAATAATGAAATTGACACGTAGAGTAAGGCGAATGTCAAAACTGGGAAAAGAGGGACGTACCTTATGATAATAATTGATTTAAATGATAATAAGACAAAACACTAAATAGTGTTTGTCTTCTTCAAAAAGCAAAAGGAGAAAAACGTGGGGGAGGAGGGAGACTTGCACAGGAAGCTTGGATCTCATTTTTGAGAGAGAGTGTCTTCCTTCTCTCTAAGTTTCGCACGATCCGACCAAGTAAGGCCGCTTGACAAGAGGCAAAGCTGCTCTACGCATCGAAAGCCTACGCGCGGTCCTTGCTTTCTTTGTTGGTTTCGACAACTCCGAGAAGTAGGGGCTTCTCCTACTGGGCTTATTCTTCGTTTAAGAACTATGTGATGCTTGAGCTTGGCCAGAGGCCGTGAGGCCTGCTTTTGATTGGTCCCAAACTCGGGACCAATCGCTGGATTTATGAACCTAGAATTTACATCTGGCGACGGTCACACCGCTTCGTGGCTAATTGTGCGGATTCATGCCATGGGTTGTATTTTGATGTAAAGCGAGGCCGGAATCGGCCGACATATGGGTTTACAAAGTGAAACTGATAAATCAGGCTTGATAGGAACAGAATCGAGGGTTTTATCGTCTCGAACAAAGGATCACAAAATAAATTTTTGTGAAAATATAGGTTCGGGTCGTGCAATTCAAATCGAATTGCTCGTGTTTGATCATTAAACCCACTGAGCTAATTTGATGTATCAATGAGGAATTACATAACATGATTGTGTGATTTTAATTTTATGTTAATATATTCATGTTTATATATTTGCATGTGTTATTGGGATCGTATTGGAGTTGGTATACATGCATTCCATATGCACTGAACACCCTAGGACTATCTGAGAAAATGAGATGAGTCTAGAGAGAAATGGTTCGAGGGTTGTCTAAAACTAAAATATCAATCATTGAGACTCGCCAATTGATATATCTGAGGGTAGTCCATAAATAATATCAATCGTCGAGACAAATTTCAAATTGATATACATACATCTGAGTGGTTGTCTACAAACAAATAACCATACAATTTCATACGAGGCTTAGGGCAAGTGAGGGAGCTCTGAGGACTCTAGGGTACCAGTTGTTCTTCAGGACATTCAAGCAGGATCATGCATTTACTCGATGTGTGTTTATTTTGAGCATTGCATATGCACTTTAGGTGGAGAGTAGCCCACTTGTAGGATTCCACTACCGAAACGATAGCTCACCCCCGCCGTGGAATTTATTGCCTGTACAGGAGCGTGATCGGAGACCATTTTCATCCTGTAGGCCAAGTTAGAAGAAATAAGCCGCATTGCTTTATGACGTATCAATATTGTAATTTTAGATTTTAATATGTGTGGCATAAGAGTAAAATTTTAACTCTTGTAACTATTGTATATAGTTGGTATGTTTATGAGTATAGTCTTATGGGCCCAAGAGGCCGTTTCTACTCATGTGATTGTCGATTTGGGACAGTGATACATATATTAGATTTGTAGTAGAGCTTCCCATTAAGGAGAGTGACTCTACCCATTTTCAAGGAAGGCTCAACTCGACATCCATATATCCGCGTGTCGACTAAGAGCCAACCCACCCCTGAAATAGTGGCTGTCACACCTTGGTATCGTGAGGTATGCAACGATTACCATGGAGCCTCGGTGTAGAGTTAGTATACGATATAACGAGTAGAGTGATGGCACAGATAGATCACAACAACAGTGCATTTTGCAGAATTAAATGTGATGTGCATGTGTGTACAACATGTCAAGTTATATGTTATGTGTTCAGATGTTTCAGAGTACAGAGACATTGTCGAACACTAGGTCGAGAAAGATAACCCAGTGTTCTAATTATAAGGCAAAACAGTCCATCAAACAAGAAACAAAGGAAAAATTCATACAAAGGCTCCAATTTTGAACATGAATGAATGGGTTTTGTAATCTATATTCCAATATGAATAAGGGAAAGAATTGTAATTAAAATTCTAGAAATTTTGAAGTGGGTAAAGAGCAAAGTATGTTCAAGCTAATGCATCTTTGTGAGTGCAGGAAGGCTATTGGAGGATTTGGAAAAAAATTGGTAAGAAGGCAGAATGGAATGGCACCGCTAAATTCAATATTGGTCATGTAATTCGGGGTCGAGGTCGCTGTAATTTGGCTCTGCTGAGGTCAGACTGGTCGGCCTTGGTCAGACATGAACTCTATGTCGACATACCGGGTGATCCAAGTCATGACATCGAAGGAGGTCACTGCCGAAAGGCTTTGAGTGTTGCAAATCCTGGATTTCGAGGTCGCTATACGGAGGCAGCCTGAGGGAGAATGAGGTTCAAGAAACGGTGTCGCGAACTGGCCGGGCGGCAGATCAGTTCGTTGGGAGTGAGGTCGCCACCAGGAGTGAAGTCGCGACCGTCCGCTTTTGTCAGCGTAAACTACGTCGCCGGCATGAATTGATGTCGCGACACGGGCTACAGCGGGGAGGTCGGCGGACTTTGTTCATCCGGAACCGATCGTGGAAGGGAACGAGTCGCGACATGAACTTTGATGTCACAGGTTTGTCTCCACGAGGGTCGCGACTCGCTCGTGCGGTCACACCGCTTTAGTCGCGTAAGAAACGGTAATGAATTCGGCTTGAGGTCACGACCGAGTGGATTTGAAGCGCGTCGCGACACCAATTTGATGTCGCGATACGGGTTAGCCTGCGGAGGTCGCGACTGAAACTGATGTCACACCTCGCCAGCCAGTAGCCACTTAGTGTCGCGACCGACACTCCGTTTCAAAATGTTGATATTGTTCATGGACATCGTTTTGCGAACACTGCTCACAGTAAAAATTAAATGCATTTTAAAAAATTTTCAGCAATGATTTCATATATGGAATATTTATAAAGGTTTAATTATAAAATGCATTGACATGGTATGTGAATTTTTTTTTTTTGTAAGGAATAGTGACTTCAGTCGTTTATGTCTCTTAGATACCACTGAATTTTAAACTCGTACCGATAAAATTTTCGAAAAATAAATTTAAAAATGAAATTTTCAAATAAATTTTTGTTGAAAACAATATTTTTATGCAATTGATCGTCTGCATACCCGAAATGCAGAAATGTGTATACACCGATTTACGTGGTATGATTAGGTATCAAATGAGCTTACGCCTACGATACCGTGATTGAGATTTAACTGGGCTATCAACCGCATGTATGGCTAGTCGGTACGCGCTGGGACATAGAGGTCAGCTCCACGAGGTAATCGGTCAGCACCACCGACAATCGACCACCACCGCCCGATCGCAGGCCTTCTAGAGGCCTGGTGGGCTGCAAATGGCCGCGAGAAAGTACGTTTTCAGTATAGCGTAGTCGTGGAGGTCCTAGTAACCCTCCAGAGGCTTGTGAGCATCATCCTCCAACATTCAAAGGGGAGGAGACCGAAGGGCGGCGCACCATTGGTTTATGCAAGACGAGAACGTGATCGGAGGCTACTGAGATCACCTTGGATACCTAACAGATCAAAGCAATGTGATTCCAAATGCAGAGGCTGGTACTCCTGCATGGGCGGAGATGGGTTGTGACTTCTAGAGACTTGTGGTTGCGACACGGGCGTAGCTCATGAGTTGTCTGCGGCAAGCATCTTATTAATCGCGAGGCATGCCAAGGCCCGGGGAGTCCCCGAGCCGGCTGTGGCGACGATTGACGGACTACGTGGCTGGGATCGGCGCAGTTAGCCCGATCATTAAATGATTATGTGGCCACCGACCAAGCCAAGGTGGGAGGATTTGAGAATGGATCGAAGCTGTCCATTCAGCAAGTTTCTGCATCAGGACTTCGCCTACAAGATATGGACCATATGGTCAGGGACAAAATTTCACCATAGAGCGAGATAGAGGATGCTCCTGAGCACCCGGATGCAGTGCCAGCAGCAAGAGGAAGACAAATACCTTCAGCTTCTAGAAAGAGGCAGAGCCTAGTTCACAGGTTCCCAGAGAGTCACGCCATCCAGCGTGACAAGATGAGTTGCCTGGCCAAAGGGATGGGAGAGGTTACTATTGTCGCAAACACACATGAGGAGGATCGCTCTCAAAGAGACAAAGATCCTGTGGCTTGGGACAGCATACCCCATTCAAGAGTTATGACAGAGGATACAAGCATTCTTCCTCCACAAAAGATCTAAGACAAAGTGAAGCAGAGGCCACCCGCTCGTGGAGCCACGCGGCACCCACATTTCACAGCCCTAGAGGCCAAAGTATGGCAGAGGCAGAGGACAGCCCACAGGTGGGACACTGAGGTCCAGGCGTGTTTACGCACACCGTAGTCGAACACGACGCCATATACAGACAAGCTTATCTCGCCATGGCAAGAGTAAGATTTGATTCAAAAGGTCGTATTCATTCATCGATGCATCGCTGGTGATAGAGTTAGCTTAGAGAGTTGAGACCTTAGAGGAGCTTTTGTATGTGAGTTCTCCTAGGAATTAAAGAATGTGGATGATATGTCGGTGTTGCGAGTCGGAGATCTCGAGGACCCACTCAAGCCGACCCGAGGATCACGGACATGTCGAGTTCGATGTCATCCTAGGGATGGGATCGGCCGACACTTACGGTCGCGTATCAATTGTGAGCGCAGAGGGTTACCGCTTACGGCTGGCAGGGATCTTTCGCACTGTGGTATTTCAGGGGACAACATACATTTCGCCTGCACAAGATAATGAGTCCAAAAGTGCCAGGATACAAAGGTGTTGGCTAGCGCAGCCTTACCCCTGTAGGACGAGGAGAGACCCGACTTGGATCTACCTCGAGTAGTGTGCGATTATGTGGATGTGTTTTTCCAGATGAGCTTTGCCCTGACTACCTCCGCAGAGGGTCAGACTCCCGCATCGAGTTACACCTCGTAATTTACTCCATCTCTACGATCCGAGATGATGGCAACCGAGTCAAGTAGAACTCCGCAGTCCGTACCTACATGAGCCACCGGACAAGGGGTTCATAAGACCGAGCACTTCACCATGGCCGCTCCTGCTCTATTTGCGAAGAAGAAGGACAAGACCTTCGATCGTGTATTGATTACCGAGTCAATGGTGGTTATGATCAAGAATCATACCCATCGCGAGGATCAAGGATTCGCTGATCATTAGAGCGAGTCTACCCAAGATAGACTTCAGACCGTTTACCATCAACTCGAGGGTTGCATACGCATATCCCTAAGACAACGCGACGCCGAGATGGGCACTCCATGGTTTACGGTGATGTCTCTTCTTGACGACGAATGCTACGCAAGAAAGATTCATGGATCTCATGCATGTGTGGTATTCCAACCCTATTTAGATCGCTTTATCAAAATTTCGTGAATGACATCTCACCTACCCTAGTCGAGTGGGAGCATGGGCATCAATCGAGGATCGCTTACGGGGCTGGCTGAGAGACCACTACCAGACGCCAAGTTTAGTGGCGTGTGCCCCGCGATCGGCGCTGATTTTGGACACGGTGTCATCGAGGCCGCCGACCCGCAGAAGGTCGAGGCGCAGCTGAGTCGAGAGGCCAAGTCGCCTTGAGATACGAGTTTCGATCGGGTCGGCACACAGAGATTCATCGAGGATTTCTCCAGATAAAGAAGATCTATGACTGAAGTGTCGAATCTCAAGGAGTCAAGTTTGATCGGGATGACCGATGCAGGAGGCATTCTGTGAGCTCAAGAGGAGACTTACTTCACCTCCCATCTGATAGTCCCAGACAAAGCATAGGGTACAAAGGTATCAGATGCCCTCGAGAGCCTGACTGGGATGTGTTTTGATGCAAATCGGAGGGTAGCTATGGTTCTCGCGCTGAAGAATCACAAGTGAATTACCCCATACATGACATGGAGTCGGGCGCCAGATCTTTTGCCTCGAGATTTGGCGCCACTACTTATACGGCGGCGAGTTTCAGACTGCACCAAAAAGTCCAAGTATTTTTCAAGCAAAATGGCATCACATGAGGCAACGCGATGGATGGAGTTCCTAGAGGAGGACTTTACTTCGCATTACCATCCCAGGCAACGTGGGTACGATGCACTCAATAAGTCCCGAGGAGCGCTGCTAGTATAGCTTCGAATGGCGACGCGCAGAGACCAGGGAATGTGGCTACAAGACATCGAAAGCGACTCAAGGTACTGGGAGTTTAGTGGTTACACCGCCTCTGTCGGGTAAAGCGTATGATTGGAGTCCCGCGCGTGACGCAGAGACAAGGTCTCACCGTGACCAGTACGTCGTATCGTTACGGTATCGGACCGCTCACGCAGATGGTGTCTTCGATATGTAACAGCAAGGGTTCCCACTTGACCGATTAAGAGAGATTTTGTGGGAGTTTCACCGTCTTACTCAAAACGTGGCACGAAGATGTATCGTGATCTTCATCGCCGCATATCGAGTGGGATGAAAAGACACGAGCTGACTTCAGGCGACGATGTCTCACTTGTCAAGCAGGCATATCGAGCACCGTATGTCAAACAGGCTACTTCAGCCATCGGAGGTGGCCGAAAGGGAAGGGAGCACGCCACAATGGACTTTGTGACTCCACTTCTACCACTGACGGCGTGCTTCCACGCTGTAATGGGTGATAAAGGATCCCGCCACAAAGCCCAAGACACTTTCTAGCAAATCCGATGACCTCGCCTGAGACTCACGGCCAGACATTCGAGAGATAATTGCTCACATGATCGCTCATGGTGGTCGGATAGGGACCCCGAGGTTTACAAGGCATTGAAGAGTTTCCAAAAGGCTACTGGAACAAGGTCAATGACGAGTACAACAGCTCCACCCCGTACATGGTCGGGCCCGGGAGAGGAATATACAGTATTAGAGGACATGCTACGAAGCATGCGCCCGATCATAAGGGCAGCAAACAGGAGGAGCATTTGTCTTTAGGTGGAATTCTGCCTACAAATAACAATTATCAAGCGATAATACAGAAGGCACCGCATGAGGTAAATGTACGGAGGCTACGCAGACACCGCGAGGCTGGGACTGGTGCGATTGCTCCATCAATCGGTCCCGATCCGATTAGGAGACACCTCCGAGAAGATGAGCTTGATATTTACAAATGCCTTCTCACGCGCCGAGCCGATAGAAGAGCTATGCTGATGTGGGACGTCGACCCTTAGAGTTCGAGGTCGGGATCACCGCCTTCAAGGTGATGCCTGTTATAATGGTCAGTTCAAGAAGCTGAAGCTATCGCCGAGGTTTATTGGATCTTCGAGATACTTGAGAGGATAGCAATCGCTATGCACTCACAGTGCTACCGCCCTCACATGATAGGTGTCCACGAGGTGTTTCAGGTCTCCATGTTCCCGGAATATACCCGATCCAGCCTATTGGTGGACGGGGACGCATTAAGTCGAGCACCATGAGACTCGAGAGTGGACCAGCAGCATTGTTGATAGTCGATCGTCGTACACTGAAGACATGAGGCTTTTAGTGTTGGTGCTATGGCGTGACTATGGAGTGGAGGAGTACACGGGAGCACGAGAGACGATGCGCCACCCATCCCTTCGCTTAGTGGATGAAGCGCACGCAGCTTACCAAGTAAGATTAACGATCAAGCATGCACAGATGCACTGCATATGCAAAGTTAGTGATTGTGATTGTCCGTAATTTAACTAAATTCCCTTTAAGAGGAGAACAAAGACCCGAGGAAATTCCACTTCGAAAAAGGCAAAATCGTGAATTTTGCTACGAAATTGTAATTTTAAAATCCATAATTTCATTCTCTAGATTCTGATGATGAAACGGATTGCACCGTTTGAATGGTCTCGCGAAATCTAGTTAGCACGTAGAAACTGTGAAAATTTCGAGACAAATTTGAAAGGTCACGTTTTTTCAAGGAATCGTTTGAAGTCAGAATGAACTCGATGGTATCGAAAGTCACATATAACCGCGACTACGTGCTAAGTGGTGGTAGCGAGTAGTAGAATAATTTAAATGACGGTCGAGATAGAAGGCCGAACAAAACTCGGAAAAAGAGGGACAAAATTGGTATTAATGGAATTTATTTAAATGATAATAAGACAAAACACTAAATAGTGTTTGTCTTCTTCAAAAAGCAAAAGGAGAAAAACGTGGGGGAAGAGGGAGACTTGCACAGGAAGCTTGGATCTCATTTGAGAGCGCCTTCCTTCTAGCTTCAAGGCGATCCGACCGTTGGTACGCTTCAGGACAAGAGGCAAAGCCGCCACGTGATCGAGGCCTACGACGTCCTGCTTTGGTGGGTTTTGACAAACCCGCAAGAGGGTTTCTCCTATACAGTTTATTCTTTGTTTAAGAACTATGTGGATGCTCGAGTTGGCTGAGGCCGTGAGGGTTGTTGATCGTCCCAAAACTTCGGACCGAATTGTTCGATTTATTAACTCCAATTTACAAATCGTGATCTTTCGCCACTGACTGTTTGGGTGGCTAATGGCGGATCTATGCCATGGGTTGTATTTCGATGTGTATGAGGCCGAATCGCCGAGAAATACGTTCACAAAGGAACCGATAAATCAGGCTTTGATAGGAAACAAAGAATTTAGTGGTTTTACCGCTCCCGGAATAGTTGATCACAAAGAATTTAGAAAATATGTGCTTGGTCGAGTAATTCAAATCGACCGTTTATGTTCTGATACTCAAATTTCACGTGAGCTAATTTTGATGTGACGGTACGAGGAATTACATAACATGATTGTGTGATTTAATTTTATGTGAATATATTCATGTTTATATTTGGTGATGTGTTATTGGGATCAGACATTGCATATTATGCATTCCATATGCACCGGAACACCCTAGGACTATAGGAGGAGTGCATGAGATGAGTCTAGAGAGAAATGGTTCGAGGGTTGTCTAAAAACTAAAATATCAATCGCTCTGAGACCTACCCAATTGATATATCTGAGTGGTAGTCCATAATACATTAATCATTTGAGACGACCAATTGATATACATACATCGGAGGGTTGTCCATAAACAAATAACCATAATAATTCTCATACGAGACTTAGGCAAGTGTGAGGGAGTCGGTGAGGACTCCTGGCACGAGTTGAATTTCAAGCACATTCAAGTAGGATCATGCATTTACCTGGATGTGTGTTTATTTCGAGCATCGATATGCACTCAAAGTGAGAGTAATTTCACTTAGTAAGTGATTCCACTATCGAGAGCGATAAACACCCCGTCTTGGGAATTTATTATTTCAAAAATGTGGAGCTAAGGAGACGCTTCATCCAAGAGGCCGCTTTAGAAGAAAGTCGAGTTGTGGGTTTGGTTTTGTGATGTACTACATGTATTAAAATTTTAGATTTTAATATGCGTGGCATAAGAGTAAAATTTTAACTTTTGTAACTATTGTATATAGTCAGATGTTTAAGGGAGATGGCTATGAGCCCAAGAGGCCAAGCTTACTCATGTGATTGTTGATTAGGACAGGTTATACATATATTGTCTTTGGGTAGAGCTCCCCGTACAAGGGAGACTCTACCCTATTTTCTGAAGTGGCGTCGGGTAACCCGACATCCACGAGTATTCCGCGTGTTGACGGGTAGTCAACGGACCCCTGGGAAATGAGGCGTCACACATTTGGAAGCACAAAACATGCAGTAAGTAGGAGTTCGGTGCCTTTAGAGTATATAAAGCGACTCGTCTGTGATTTCCAAGAGCCTGGACAGTCTACTGACTGAGCACAGCTGTGCTGATCTACGCGCGACAAGGGCTACGCGTGGACACCGATTTTGTGGAGTTCTGACAACTCCAAGAGGTAGGGATCTTTTCCTACTTGCTTTATTCTTTGGCTAAGAGCCATTTTCTGGATGGGGATTTGTTGAGGCTTGGAAGGCCGTGTTATCGGTCTCAAAATATTTGAACCGAGTGAAGAAATCCCTGATTGTAGGGTCAGAACAAAGGCCAACCCGAGGGTTTCAATCGCTCACATGATTTTGCAGATTTTTGTGTTGTTGGCTAATTCATTTAAGAAATTAGGGGAGGACCCACAAGAAATTATCACTACTTGTGCTTTGTTTACCTCGCCGAGGATCACTATTTCAAAAATGTGAGTGTGTATTAGAGAGACGCTCACTGTGAGGTCGCGCTTTTTAAGAAAGACGGTTATGGCTTTGGTATTCGTTTTGTAGAACATGTATTAGAACTTTAAATTTTAATATATGTTTAAATTAAGATTGATTTATTAACTCTTGAACCATGTAATATAGTTGGTTGGGATATGTTTTGTGAGTATTGATGTATGGGTCCAAGTGGCCATTTTAGTCATTTTTATCCGTATGGACTCTGTGTGGTTTCGGTAAATGTCGGGGACAGTTTATCTCGGGTAGAGCTCTCAGATAAAGGAGACTCATTGATTTTCATGAGTGGTGCTTCCAAGTTACCCGACATCCACGAATATTCCAAGCAGTTGACGGGGTTAGTCAACGAGACACCCCGATTCAGTCGCCCTATCCTTCTACTTTCTACTCCTACCAATTCAATATTAACCAGAATCCCTCTACATAACCCTTTTTTCAATCTTCAAATCCAACTTATTATGTCTTAGTTCCATATTTTTAAGACTATCCTGTAAACACTTTATTCCATCTCAAAAACCCTAAAACCCACCATCTCTAACCTATAAAAACCCTAAATTCGTGCTAGCCCTAACCTTACCTTAGAAAAACCCGAAAAATGCAAACTTGTTCAAAACAAGGCTATTATGCATCAAATCAAACCTAAACATTTCCAAACCTAAAATCCTTCATTATAAACCTTAATTTCACTACATATAAAAACCCTTAATTAGCCTTAAACCTGAGACCAGACCTATCCCTTACCCATCAAAGCTATACCCATACCCCAAACTACCAAACTCATACCTCAATCTCTACTTCCAAACCTCTTATATCATCCATCACGTATCCAGCCCTTGCATCAGTTGTGGAAAAGTAAGTATCTATCCTTCTAATATCGACTATCAATCGATCTTTCATAATTGATTGTCACATCTTCATTATCTCTATCATTCATCACAATCAATCTAGCACCAACGCGTGTCTTCATCATCCCACGACTTGTCAATCAATTATGTCATAGCTGATCGTGGCATCTCATCACCCCACAAAGAAAATACCATTAACCGATACTCCAACTTGCTCCAACTCTTCGATCATCATCATGGTCCATTTTTTACCGAGTGTTAGAGCTTATAGTTCATGATCGATCATGGCTCGAGTCAGCCAGAACGCTAAAGCAAAAGCGTATTGATCTCGAGATTTTGTTCAACATCTACACATCAAGCCGAGGTCCTATTAAAGAAGACTCGAGAGTAAGTCTTTTTTCCCAACTATGGGGGATCGTGTACATTTGCAACATAAGACCCAAAATCTAATTTCGAAAAGGGCAAAATCATACTTTGCCATAAATGTAATTTTGGTTAAAAATCTAGAATTTATTCTCTAGATCTTGATGAAAAACAGATTTTACCATTGAATCAGATACAATCTAGCTAGCACGTGAAATTTCAATAATTCGCAGACAATCTGAATTTACACAAGCCGAGTGCACAAAGGAAACGAGTGCCGTAAATGAATTTCTCGATGCGCGATTTAAAGTCACATATAATAAGTAATCATGTGCCATAAGTGGTATGAGTAGAGAAATGATGAAAATGGACGGCCGAGATAGTGCCGAATGTCAAAACTGGGAAAAGAATGACAAAATGGTCATTTTTGGAATTGTTTAAGTGACACAAAAGACAAAACACAAATAGTGCTTGTCTTCTTCAAAACCAAAGAACAAAAAAAAAAAAAAAATGGGAGAGGCAGCAGGGGGATGCAGTGGGCGGCAAATGAGGTTTTAGATAGAGAACCTCAAGCTTCTCTCTAAAATATCGCACGATCCGACCGTCGACAGTCTTCGGGATAAGAAGGAAAGTTGTTCTAATGCAGAGAGGCTTCGCTAAAATTCTGATTTAGAGTTTCAAACCCGTGAGGTAGAGGTTTCTACTCTACCGGGGTTTTACACTTCATTTCTAAGTAGTTTTCAATGTTCGCTAGCTCGACGCCTCAACAACAGCTGATCGGGTCCTAAAACTGGGGACCGAATTGATATAATTTTTTGAACCATAATGGTGCAGCCCGTGATCGTCTCCACAATGGATTCGGGGTGGATTAATTCGCATTTGCAAAGCTGGATGCATGTATTGATTGGAACGAGGCCTAAACGGCCGTGAAACCCGTCTACCTAAGTAGAACGAGTGGCTTCAGGATTTTTCGGGAATAGTAACCGAGGGTTTCACTATTCCCGAAACAGTATTCTCAAAATAATTTTTGTGAATTAATATGTTTCATCTATAATCAAGTAGAAATGCTCTTGCGTTTGATCGTTAGCCCACGCGAAGTAATTTTTGATAATGAAACGAGAATTTACATGACATGATTGTGTGAATTGAATTTTAGGTAAATATATGCATGTTGAGATATTTAGATATGATATAGACTATAATGAAATGGCATCATGCATTCCATATGCACTGGAGCACTTCTAGATGATAGGAGGAGTACATGAGGAGAGTCTAGAGAGAATGGGTTCGGAGGATTGTCTAAAACTAATAATGATTGGAGGGTAGTCCATACTAAAAATATCAATCGTCGGAGACGACCCAATTGATATACATCGGAGGGTAGTCCACATATAATATAAATCGTCGGAGACGACCCAATTGATATACATAGGAGGGTATAGTCCACTAAATGTAACATCGGAGACGGTCCACTACTTATACGTCGGAGGGTTGTCCTTAAATAAAACATAAAATTCTCATACGAGGCTTAGGCAGTGTGAGGAGTTTCTGAGGACTCTGCACGAAATGATAAGTTGTGACATTCAAGTAGGATCACTGATTTGCTTGGTTATGTGTTTATTTTTGGAACATTACTGCACTTAGGTGGAGAGTAGTCCACTTAGGTGATTCCTCTAATACTAAGCACTAGCTCACTTGGCTGAGGATACAATACTATTTTACAGTGCACAGGATGTGCGAGGGACGGCTTCGTCCTAGAGGTCAGGTTTAGAAGAAAGTTTGATTGTGGCTTGGGTTATGATGTTCTACATGTATTAGAATTATCTAATTGTAATATATGTGTCAGATAATAGTAAAACATTCAACTCTTAAAACTATCGATATAGCCGATTCATAGTTGGTATGTTTTTACGGGTATTGGGCTATGGGCCTATGGTCGCTGACTATGTTATGATCATATTGGATATATGTTGTGAGGATGATGCAAGGGCCTATGGCCAATATTTACCCACTTAGTTGCATATGAGACCTCAGGTGGTCATTAGACTGCTTGGGATGTGTTATAGTAATACTAAGGGTGAGCTCCCCACACAAAGCGAGACTCATTCGATTTTCCGAAATGGTGTAGGTAACCTGACATCCACTTATTCCGGAATTGATCGTAGCCCACTCGACCCCTGCATGGGGCGCCAATGTGCCTTGGTATCGTAGCCAGCATACGAATACCCATGGAGCTCTAAGTCATATCCATCACCACTGGGTGGCTCGATGTGTTAGGTATTTAGATTACCTAGGAAATCACTTCGGATAAAACTAGACATCAGATGCATGTGTTTGGTGTGTTTTGTGTGATTTGATGAATTATTGTGTGAAGAATATGCATAATATTTGAATGATGTTTATAATATGGTGTTATGTGTGTAGTGACTGCGGTGCTTAGTGACAGCACATTGATGTGTTAGAGTTTTTTCTGGAGTTTCACAAATGAGTAAATCGAAAAAAAGAGTAAAATAAAATGAAATAAATTATAATAAATTTATTTGGTTTAATGGAAAATAAAATAAAATTTTAATAAATTCTAAGTTGAACACTGTGTTTAGTGTTTGGGATTAAGAGGTTTGGGGGAGATTTAGACAAAATGCCCAAAGTTAAAGGAAAAATATGAGAGAAGAAAATAATTTTCTAAGGTTTTACAAAGGTAAACCGAAGAAAATTGATTAAAATAATTTTATAAATTTATTTGAGTATTCTCGAGAATGAAAAAACGGCTGAAATGGTTTTCAATATTTTTACAAAGGTGTAAAGTTAAAGAATGAAGAAAATAAATTTTCATAAATTTATTCGGGGTGTACTGGAGAAAAAAGGATGAATATAATTTTTCGACATTTCAATACTTAAAAAAAAAATTGAGCAGCTAGACCTATTGGCCACGCCCAAATCAGACAGGAGAGAGGTTAGAATGACTTGATTTGTGTCACAATACAGCCACCGTGATTGCGGATGGAGGGGCAGTCAATAGTTGAATTTTATCAGAATACAATTGCCGCTGCAAGAGAAGGTCATTGAAATTTTGTATTGTAATACACCATTATATTGCATATGAGAAGCCTGTCACGAGAAACTAGACAGAATATGTGGGCTTAGCTGCAGGGAAATTGTACGTAAGACGGAAGTGTATTGTGACCAACAAGAATTAAAGGAATGCAGAATACAAAGGTCAATCAGAAGAAATTTCAAAAAAAAATGAATGAAATTTTCGAAAAATAAAATTTTTATGTTAAAAAAAGATTTATTATGTGGAGGGACTATTACTTAGACATCTATACATGCAAGGACATAGTTTATAAAAGGTGACATGTTTTGATTGTGTGATTTTATATTTCCAAATTATGGAAATGACATATAATAATGAGATGTGATGTATGAGAATATATCACACATTGTTGCGTAGGAAATATATGCACGGTGTAATGATAGAAAAGGGTGAATTCTAAGGTTAGGAACAATGACCTAGTGGATTTGGATACCGAATGAACAAGAAAGCTTATAATTTTATTGAAATAAATTAATTGAGGTTAAATTTAGGGCTACTCTAGAAAATGAACTGTCATTCATGGTTGTCAAGTCTATTAGTAATCGGGCATGTGCATCAAGTAGTTAGACCGAAACGAAAAATTAAAATTATTCTTTGCCGCCATTGAAATACGTAAATGGCTAGTCGAGGACTCAGGGATGTAGGAGGGCATCCACAGGTACCGGTCGTGCACCACCGCATTTGATTAGCGTGCCTTTGGCCGGTAGGTCGTAGGTATTGCGACGATCGGCTATCGTCAGCTAGCATAGCGGTGCAGTCAAGCAGGTCTAGTGAACTCCACAGTTTAACGCATCATCCTCCGACATTCACAGGGGGAGGAGATCCAATGGTGGCAGACCATTGGTTTATGCAGATCAAGAAGGTGTTGGGAAGTGTGAGGTCACTCCTCTAACACTACCAGATTAGAATAGTCATACCCAGCCTAGAGAATGAGGCCCCAGTATAGTGGAAATGGGCAAGGACCTCATGAGACCTTAGAGGAGCCTTTGTATGTTAGTTCTCCCCTAGGGATTAGGGTGAGAACAAGGATGATATGTCGAGGTTGTGAGTTGGAGATCTCGAGGACTCTAGTCACAGTAGACCTGAGGATTGGCTGATAGCTTACAGGGTCGTTATCGATTATGAGCGTAGAAGGGTTACCGCCCGCCTAGACGTACGCAGACTATGTGGTATTTCAGTGCATAAGCATTTACATTTGCTCAAGATAAGATACGAGTTCAGTAAAACTGGACACGCCCAAAGTGCAATTTGAACCCTATATTAGATAGGTTTCTTGAAAAGCTACAGATTAATCATGTCATTTATACCAATTGAAGTGTTCCTGGCTCCTTAGCAACACTTATGCCATTTGCAGGGTATTTTCGTTGTTTCAGAAGCCAGACACTTTGTAGTTCAATCTCAATACAAAGGATGAATAATAAAGTTGGAATTCAAGTCTCGTACCATCAACCAAATTTCAAGAATCAATGAGAAAACAAAGGCAGCTAAGAAAATTCGATGCGCTTGAAGGCAGGATGAAAAAGCGTTGAAGGATCAACAATGCAGAATTTTCGCTGCTGTTAGCTGCCAAGGTTGCGAAAATTTCGCAACCTTAGCTTGCACCTTCGCAACCTGCGAAAAATGCCACCTCATAGACCACTCCAAATTCTGCTAGCACTCGTTCCTCAGCGAAAATAATTGATTTCGTCACAAAATTTCGCTACTAATAAATTCACAACAATAAATCGCCACCCTCACGTAATTTTGTTGCTAGACTGCTGATTTCGCTTAATTAGCGAAATCTTTCAAATTTCTAAATAAAAAATCGATGCCTCGTCATGCTTTGTAATTAATGCCAAACCGCCTCCAAACTTGGTGTATTACTTAATTGTCCTATAAACTTAGCCAATTTCAGGTTTTGGCATTACACCTCGAGGAGGGCCTATATGTTCCCTCTTGCTTTGCAATTAGAGAGGGAGAGGAGGAATTTGAAGGAACAATTGGGAGGAGGAGAAGATATTTTTGTAAGTTTTCATTTTGTAAATAAAGTATTTTATTTTAGGTTTTGCTTTTCTCCCTTCTCTCTCCTCTTTCTCTCCTTTTCTGGCTGCCAAACACTCTCTTGAGTGACGCACAACTCAATAGGACAAGCCACAGTTCCTCTCCTCTTTGTAGCTATGGCTTAAGCTACTAGCGGTGGGGGCATATACAAGCGTCCTCTCTTGTACTAAAAGCTACAAGGAGCGATTTACGGCACTTATATTCTCAAACATGGTTGCATAACATCAATGTCATTAATTTGGCCAATACTTCCATGCTTCTGTAATCCAAAGGCATATTCAAGGAGAGAGGGTAATCGTGATTCTTGTATGGTCTTTACGAGCCTCTAAAATGCCATTTACATGTTAGGTTTTCTAAATTCAGGTTGCATACGAATGTTATTGATTCGCCAATACTTCCATGCTTTAGGACTGTGGACTTTTTGGGGATGGTCTTACGAGAGCCTCCTGAGATGATTTTAAATGTTAGTGGTTTTAAACAAGAAGGCCATAATCGTACATACCCAGATTACCAAATAGAGTTGTTTCACGGGTGAGGTTTGCTGTTAACATGCATCCTGCTATGCTGTGGACTATAGGTTTGTCATAACGCTGCAGGATAAAACCCTGAGGACACTGCTCGCTCTAACTTGCCAAGTTAGTGACCCAATTCCTTCAAAGTTAACTTTTTCACCTTTAACTCTTCGCTTACACTCGGGCTTTTCAAACATTCCCACCTGCTTTTGAAACACAAATCCAAAGAGTCCAAATAAAAAGCTCTACCTTCATGCACCGATGCAAACCATTTCTAGGATGAAAACCCATCCCCTGTTCGACCCTAGACCACTATATCATAAAGAGTTTGACTACGGCAGTAAGTAGGAACTTAAAATATAATTTATTGATGAACAACTTTCTACTCGTGGCACCGAATCAGTCAGATAGTTAGTGTTTGCTAGCGAAATTAATTCCTGAGGATCTAGGAGAGACTGACTGCATCTACCTCAGTAATTCTATGAGTATGTGGATGTTTTCCAGATGAGCTACCTAGACTACTCCACGTAGGGTCGTGTAGGACTTTATCAAGTTACACTCGACATTTCTCGCTTCATCTCTAGTAATCGCATGTGATGGCACCACTTAATCGCAGGAACTCTAGTCTAGTTAAGGTGAGCTTATTGGACAGGTTTATCGACTAAGCACTTCTACCATGGGGCCCCTGGCTCTATTTCAGAAGAAGAATGGTAAGACCTTCAATCGTGTGCATTGACTACGTGCAAATAATTGGTTACGTATCAAGAATCTGCACTCATTACCAAGGATCGACGCATTTGTTTGATCGCTGAGAAGAGCTGAAGTTCACCTAAGATGTACTCCTCTCAGACCGTTACTACTTTCAGCTGAGATTTGTGAGACAGATATCCCTAAGACAACGCTAGACGCTGCATGGGCACTTTGAGTTTACGCGACGCCTTTGATCGACGACGCGCCAACAACACTACGGATCTCATGCATAGGATATTCCAACCCTATTTAGATCGCTTTGTCGTAGCTCGTGGATGACATCTTGATCTACTCCCAGAAGAGAGGGCGCTGGGCATCACTCGAGTGATCGCTTTACAGCTTGTCGAGAGACCATCACCAGACGCCAAGTTCGCAAGTGCGAGTTTTGGGCCATTGAGGTGAGATTTTTGTGGCACGGGGTGTGTGATCGGAGTGTCACCGACCAGAGAAGGTCAAGGCCAGAATGAGAGTCGAGAGACCGAATGTCAATCTTTGAGACACGAGTTCGGGATTGGTCAGTATTACAGAGATACGAGAATGGGCTAAAGTCATTCATTCGAGGCAGGATCGTAGGACTTCTCGCCCACGACGTGGACTCCATGGTCGACGGCCCCTAATTCATAGAGAGAGAGAGATCGAGATGCTCCGGCACTCGGGATGCGGGTGTTGGTAGCAAGAGGTTGATCATCCTTCTTCTAGTTCGGGAAGAGGCGCAGACTTTCTCGTTTACACGAAGCTTCGTGACTGTGTAGCCTGGATTTGGGTATGCGAGACGGATCGCTTAGAGACAGTGGATCCCAATCTTCAGGACAGCAAGGCCCAGTTCGAGAATGGGTGGAGGCATAGCTTCATTCTCCACACCTCTAGTACGGGTCGAGGAACCTGGGGCTTTCAGCTTTGGTGTTATGGCAAGCACTTCCAAAGAATACGTATGTGCCGAGGGGCCAGAAAGGGTCAAGTCGTGGATGACGAGTCGCAAATGGAAGCGTGAGGGACCTTAGGTGGGTAGACATATCGGGTTAAGCTGATGTCGCTTGACATGGATGAGTCGGGACAAACATCTAAGCTTGTTAGTAATCGGGACCTTAGCCGGTTGTCGCATCCACGACTCGACTGGGGGCTTAAAGGTTAAGGCCTTGTAGAAGCTGTGTATAGATGTTCTTCTCACTAGGATGTAGGGTGAAAGTTAACCCGATAGGCGCCCGATTACGAGTGAGATATCCCGAGATTCGCTCTGCGGTGACCTGTGATCGTGTCACAAAGATGGCATCATCACAAGCAGATGCACTAAGAGACGGCCATTCACCACTGTGAGTGTGGGTCGAAAGTCTTAGACTACGCTCCAATGAAGACTCATAGTTCAGACCATTAATGAAGAATAATTAGAGTGTGTTGTACAAAGCAAAAAGGGGATCGCACCCCAAGATGAGAACTCGGAGTTGTGGTGTAAAAGACTCCTGTGGAGATAATTCGAAATTTCTCGTGGTGAATGCAAAAGGCTATAAGTGTAAGCCGAAGAGTTATGTTAATCGAGATGAAAACACACTGTCAGGTTATCACGTAAAGTTAGAGTTTAGTGATAAGAGTCCGGAGTGACTCAAGATTTGGATACCCCTTTGGAAATTACATTGGGTGTTGTTGATCATCCATTGGATTGTCACCCACGCGACTCGTAAGTGCAAGCATTTACACACAAAGCAAGGATCAGGTAAATACACGTCAGGTGGATTATATACAAAGACAGAGGACACGCTGCGAAAGATATCGTCCTGGTCCTAAGGGCAGTAGCAATTTCTGTTGAATTCTCCTACAACAACAAGCACAAAGGAAGATAATAGACGCACCATATGAGCACACATCAGACGGGAGGCCATGTAGATCACCGTTATTGTTCGACCGAGGTGGGAGAGAGATCCATCACTAGTCCTGATATGATTAGAGAAACCTCCGAGAAGGTGATCTTGATGACAGCGCTCCTCACCCGTAGAGCTCCAAAAGAGCTATGATAAAATGACGCGTCGAATTTTAGAGTTGGCGGTCAGACTCACTTTTTCTCAAGGTGATGCCTAAGAGGAGAGTTAGGTCTCGGTGCCACGGGAAGCTACGAGATTCACTCGGGCCTTCGGAGATACTAGAGGATAGGCGCTAGAAGGCACTGGCTTGGCTTTACCGCCAAAGATGTCAAAATCCACGAGGTGTTTTGCACATCTCCATGTTCGAAGTATACGCTAGATCCGTACCATGTATGGATCGGGACAGATCGAGGTTAACACCGATGGACCTTCGCTGAGGAGGGACTCAGATGTATTTTGATAGTCGTACTGTGCTCTTGCGACGCAAGACCGTGAGGCCAGTGAGAGTGCTATGGCGGTACTATGGAGTGGGAGGAGTCCACGTGGAGCACTATGATACGCACGCGCTGCCACCTATCCTTCTTATTGACGAAGGTACGTGGTTTAATGCTTAAGATTTAAATGACCGCTTACATGCATGGTAGAGTGCAATGCTGCATATGCATATGAGTGGTTGGGATTATCTGAATTTCGGGACTAAATTCCTTTAAGGAGGGGAGAATGTAAGACCCGAAATTCCAATTTCGAAAATGGGTAAAATCGTACTCTTGCCATAAAATCGTAATTTTGGTTAAAAATCTTGAATTTATTTGGTTTAGATCTTGATGATAGAAATGGATTTCACCGCTCGAATCATCTCGCAAAATCTAGCTAGCACGTGAAAATTTCTGTCGACCTCGAGATATCCGCACTTACACGCTTCTCGAGGCATCGTGGCCTCGCATCGAAAACGACTTGATGCGACGAAAGTCACATATAATAAGTACTATGTGCCATAAGTGGTATGAGTAGAGAAATGATAAAAAATGGACATCGCAGATAGTGTCACGTCAAAACTAGGAAAAGAAAGAATAAAATGGTCATTTTCGAATTGTTTAATTGACACAAAAGACAAACAAATAAGGCTTCTGCCTTCTTCAAAAAATCAAAGAATAAAAAAAAACGGAGGTCGTGGAGACTCTGAATTTTCGTGGACTACCTCATGGGTACCCTTCGTGGAAGCTCACTCATAGGATATCCTCATTCCACGAAAGTTCCTCTTTTTCGCCTCCCTGCAGATTCAACCGTGACCTGTGGTCTTTAAATTCAATGGGAAGCATCTCCGGGTAAATTAACCGGAAGCTATCTCTATGTTCACTACAGGCAATAAATTTCGCAGAAATAAACGAGTGAGTAGCACCTGGATCTATCAAGACATAAGCATCACTCTCAAAAACTTGGATAGTACCTGTCATGACCTCTCGGGTGCGATCCGCTCCTGGGCTGAAAGGATCAGAAACACCCTACCGCGGTCTCGAGGTCGTCCCGTCGCCCTCCGGGATGGTCGACCTCACCACCGGGTCCTCCGCATCTAGTAAATGTAGTGGGGCCTCCGTCCGAAACCCCCTCCGACTCGACCCCGACTCTACCAAAGACCGAATCGCTTCGTCCCGTCTGTCCCACTCGATCCACGCGTAAACTATCTCGTGGGCACTCTTCGCAAGTGTCCCGACTGTCCACACTTAAAGCAACTATCTGTCCCCATTCTGCACTCACCATAATGGGGTCTCCCACACTCAAAGACACTCGCTGGGACCCTCGATACCTGGGTTCGTGGGCCTCACCGAACCCCCGGCTAGACCGTGCCCCGACCAGCCCGCTGCCACCGGCCCCCCGTGGCCTTTCCTCCCTCTTGAACTCGCGCATCGGAACTCCCCGAATCCCATCGCCGACCCACTCCGCCGTTCTTGATCGGGTCGTAGCCTCGGGATTTCAACCCCATGCTCCTTCCCAACCCTAATCGCAGCCTCTACCACTCCGGTCGCACCGTGTGGGTCGCCGACGCTACTACGGTCCTAATCTCTGCACGAAGACCTACGCAAAATCTCTCGTCTTCAAAACTTCGCCATCCCCGATAAACGGAACGCCCAACGTCCGTAAAACTCCTCTCATAATCCGTCATTGCAGAGCGTCCCCGCTCCACTTAAAGAACCTCACCCTCGTGATCTCTGGGTGAATCGCCAACAAACTTTATTCAGAACTTCTTCGAATCGCGTCAGACACTCTTCCGCATCTTCCGAATCGCCTCCACCACCTAATGTTTCGCCCGTGAGGAAGAAAGGCGTAAAAGTGACCATCTCGTCATCCGTACATTGCATCACCGGGTAATTCGCTCATTTCTAACCATGACGGCCTTTCCCGGGTCTCCCAATCCATCATAGTTTCTGCGTCTTAGCTACTCTCTATAGCCACGGCCTCTGGGGTCGCCGAACAGCGGGCTAAAAAGTCGAGCTTATCTCGGCTTAACGGTATCTGCCCCTCCCACGACCTTTCGTGGAGGTGGTGGCGGCCCCGTTTGTCGGCTCAAGGCATAGGTCACCGATCGTGGGTGGAGGAACATATGTACTCATCAACATGTTCCCGTGGTGGTACTACCGCCGGAGCTCTCCGGTAGGCCTACCGACGATCATCTGTGAATTCAAAATTTAATATGTTTAATGCATATATGATTTTAAATCACATAAATAATTTATAATTTAAAATAAAACATTATAATAACTATATGAAAATATAATTTTCAAACCTTATAACATGTTCAAAACCGCATGGCCTGACACACGTTGAAGGATCCCGACCCGGATTAACCTCATGAACCCGAGGGGACCTCCCAGCACTCCAATGGATATATAGAAACTTTTCTCAAACAATCAAATAAACTATGGAGCTTAACCCTTTTACAAATCCTTTACATATCTTTTAGAAAATAATGCCAAGCGAAGTGGATAAATTTTTTTTTTTTTTTTTTTTTCAAACACTTAGATTTTTCGTAAAATTGGGCCATAGTTTCCTTTGTTTTTCTGACTCTTCCCAGTTCTACAAAACCTCGCGAAACATTTGAAACACTTCAATCTTTCAACTCTCAACAATCCTCAACTTCTCAACTTCCGTTTTAGGACTCATCGTCCACAACCCAATCAAACACAATATATACATATATACATTTATATACATTTATTCATTCTAATCATCAAAACTTTGAAACTTCAAACCACATTTGTTTTTATCAAAAGATCGGGCTTTGCGCCTGACTTGCCGACCGCCACGTACTTCATTCACCGAGGATCAAAGCCCACGTAGTTCCTTTTCAACTTTATACATATACATATATCCATAACAAATATTCAAATATATAAGGAGGAAAATTATATATACAATGAAATCACAATCGTCGTTTCTCAAGGTCTCGACTCACCCACGTGAGGGTCCTCTATCTACAAGATTCGCCCTTCTTGGTCCGAAATGTTTTTGAAACATAGGAAAAGAATGAGCTAAAGGAGCCCAGTGAGTGTACATTTTCATTAAAATAACATTTTCAAGATATATCAAAGCAATACGTATACAATTAAAATCACATACAATTAAATACTTGTACTATTAAATCAATTTATGCCTTAAAACATTTATGCCTAAACTTTCTTCTTCTTTCTTTTCTTCTTTCTTTCTTTCTTTCTTCTTTCTTTCTTTCTGATGGAACCCAGGAATAAACACTACCGACCGGGCTTTCCTGCACCTACCTGCAGGACACCATTTCAAATACAATCCATCACATTGCGGAGAAACTCACGCTTGCATAGGTTCCGCCATAGCACTTATCACGGTGGGCGATATTACCTCTAGACACCCACCTCCCCCGCCTAGTAACCCATAACTTTACCTCTAAATCCTTACACGTTTAAGGTAATTTTTACTGATATCAGCCATAACAAATATAGGGGGTTTAGGTAACCATTATCAAGAAACATTTCTTCAAAATACATTTATAAATACTTTTAAATCATTTACTTTATCATTAAAACACATGTACTTTACACATTTTAAATTTCTTATAGATACTTTAACATATGTATACTGCTTTATATATATATAAATATATATATTGATGCAAGATAAAACATTTCCATATGCCTTAACAATTCCATAAACATTTTAACAAACTTTCGCTTTAACATTAAAATCATTCACTTTTAAAACTCAATTTTTCAAAATATCATTTTCACTCACGCTCACCGCTCAATCCCGCCAGGCTCTCACGAATCTCCGCTTCCCGTCCGATAGTCTTTTTCACCTTTTCAAGAAAATCACAACTATACATTAATCATAACTTCCATTTCAATCCACCATACCATTCATATTTAAAGCCAAATGAACAAATTACCCTTAAGCACTAAAACTCATTCATCTTTGGCCAACCCTTCCAAATAAATACTCTATAGACTTTATGGCTCAAATATTATTCAATGGTCTTCAAAATTTATGAAACTCTCCCAGATCAGTTCTTGATATATCAATTTACATCTCTTTAAATTTTCAATTTAAAAAATTCTTCTCTAAAGCCCTCAACCACATAACACAAGTTATTGTGTTTTACATCTAGATGGTGAAATATGAATCTGCAATATAGCTCCATAATTTTTTGACAAATTTTCTGGGCACTTTAAGGTTACAATTTGCATGAACTTCCTTCAGATAAATTTTCCTCTAGAAGTCTATTTTACCCACACTCTTGAATCACTCACTTGATGAGTGCAACTCCACTTATGGCCAAACACTACAACCATACCCAAAACATAGCAAAATCAGTGAGTTACACGAGCTCACCTGCAGTCCGTATTTGGGAGCTCTTAGGAGCTACATTTGGCTCTTGGTCCCTTCTATACATTTGTAGCCCTATCTCTTATGATTCTTTACCAATTGGAATCAATTCATTTGATGATTCTAATGTGTAATCTATAGCCAAAATACAAACAGGGTTTTACAGAAATTTTACAGCATTCCTTTACTTACAACATGATCTTTATGCCCTCAATTCATTTCTTTTCTAACCACTCCCATGCATTATACCTCAATTTCATAAATCTCAACCAATTTCAACATATCATACACAATGCATTATCAAACCCTAACCATTACTCACTTGATTTGTCAAAACCCTAATCTAATCCATGGCTTTCAATTTATCTCAAAAATCATCATCATTCAACCCTAAATGCCACTAATTTAACATCCATACAAGAAAATCAAACTATTAGGTATGAAAACATAAAATCCAACTTTCCCCACCATTAAAACTTACTTGTTTTGGTTTTCCCTTGGCCTCTCTCTTGATTCCACTTGTGGATCACTTGAAGAGCTTCTTGAATGAGGAGAAAAAATCACATCTCATACTTGGCCCTTCACTTTTCTTCTTGCTTCCTTTCTCTCCTTTCTTTTCTCTCTTTCTTTCCCCTCTCCTTTCTCTCCAATGCTCTCCTCCTTGAGACAACTTCTAACTCTTAAATTATATTCTGACTAACTCTTCCAAATTGCCCTTTCATACTTGCAAAATTACCTTTGAACCAAATAAGCTCATTGGTCCATTCTAATGAATCACAAATCCATTAACCTATTATTTTATTCATAACTAGTCATTAAGAAAGTTTTAATTGGCTCTCATAATAAAATATTCTTTATATGTACTTTTATCCCGCTAAGATACTTATACCGATTAAATGTCAAAATATCTATGATCACAAACTTCAAACAACTTACAATTATTCAAATTAAACTCTTCTGATTCCAGGCCTGAAATCACCCAAATCAGATTTAAAATCATTAAATCGGAAATCTCTGACAATAGCGTGATTATTATCCGACCACGTCGGATCACCTGAAACTATCCCAACGGACCCCATTTCACTTTATTTCAGTTCTCTGCTAGTCTTTTATGATATATTCTGATTTTCGCATTTTCTGCCCACTTCCGAAAATTTAACCAGCTCCCAAATTTTCACCGAAATCACTATTCACTTAAATCTCCTATTCTCTTTCTAAATATCAGTTCAAAAATAGGAACTGAAATTTTTACAAATTCCTTTGCAAACCCTCCATTCTGATATAATAAGAAAAATCATTATTCTTAAAGTATCTGTTACAATTTCTAAAATTCCACTTCATGTCTAAATGACGTCCTGAGCATCTCTAAATTTAATTCCACCTCGTTTCTATCATTGGACCTCTAACTAGCCTAAAACTACTATTATAACATTCAATCGTGTCATTTTACGTAGGCAGCAGGATGTGGCTACGAAATGAGGTTTTGGAGAGAGAGAACCTTAAGCTTCTTCAAAATATCTGCAACCGACCGCTTCAGCCTTTCTGACAAGAAGGAAAGCCGTTTACATGGAGAGGGCTTCGTGGGCACTTGATTTGTGGAGTTTCTCCAACCCCAATGTGAGGCGGGTGGGTTTCTCCTACTTCTAGGCTCACTTATTTCATGTTTTTCAATGTTTCTGCTAGTCAGGCCTTGAATGCTTGACTGTCTCCAAAACTAGGGACTGAATTGATATAATTTTTGAACCACATCAGGCAACCCGTAATCGCCCACAAATTGATTTAGGTGTGATTAATTGTGCATTTGTGTGTTGATGCATGTATTTATTGAACGAGGCCTAAATGTCCGTGGAAAACCCTGTAGTCTACTAAGTGAAGCGATGATTTAGGATTTTGGGAATAGTAACCGAGGGTTTACTATTCCCTTGAACCAGTGTTCTCAAAATATTTTTTGAATTAATATGTTTGGCCTAGTAATTCAAGTAGAATTGCTCTTCGTGGTTGATCATAGCCCATTTGAGCTAATTCTGATGTAATGAAATGTGAGAATTTACATGACAGGATTGTGGTGAATTGAATTTTAGGTAAATATATGCATGTTGATAGTTTGCATATGATATAGACTATAATGGAAACTAATCACGCATTCATACGCACTCAGAGCACCGACGATATGGTTGTCAGTTTTTATAGCCTGTAGATGTTCTTATACGGCCTAAAACTAATAATGACTCCGAGGGTAGTCCATACCAAAAATATCAATCGTTGGAGACTCCACCCAATTGATATACAATTTATGGTGTCCACATATAGCCATCAATCGTCTGAGACCTGGCCCAATTGATATACATCTGAGGTAGTCCACATACACATCAATCGTCAGAGACGGCCCAATTGATATACACTGAGGGTATAGTCCACTAAATGCAATGACTGGGAGACTAGCTCCACCATTTATAATGTGGGCCGGAGGGTTGTCCTAAATAAAACATACAAAATTCTCACAATGCAGGCTGAGGCGAGTGTGGAGGGAGCTCTAAGTGGAGGACTCCTGCACGAAGTCGATAAGTTAGACATTCAAGCAGGATCACGCATTTTCTCGATGTGTTTACTTTGAACATTGCATCGCACTTAGGTGGGAGAGTAGTCCACCTAGGGCATTCCCACTATCGAAAACACCAGTCACCCCGGCTTATATTACCATTTTATGCATGTGAGCGTATGCAGGGGACGCCATCCCAGAGGCCTGGTTTGTGAAGGAAAGTTTCTTGATCAGGGCTTGGGTTATGATGTTCTACATGTATTAGAATTATTCAATTGTACATATGTGTTGTATAAGAGCAAAAACATTTGAACCCTAAAATTACTGGATGTGTTGGATTCATAGTTGGTATGTTTTGAGGGTATTGTTTATGGGCCTAAGTAATGCTGAACTATGTTGTGATCATATTGATATATGTTGTGAGTGATGATGCAAGGGCCTAAGTGCACATTATTTACTCATGAAGGTATGACCTCATGTCATTGGACTGTTCTGGGGATGTTATACTAAGGTAGAGCCCCTGCATAAAGGAGACTCCGGTCTGATTTAAATGTGAGGTCGGGTAACCCGATTGTCCAATTTGTATTCAAATGAATCGACGGTAGTCGACGCAACTCTGCATGGGGCGTCACACAACAGCTATTGGAAATTCAACATTGATTACAAAAGATTTAGATTTAGGAGGTTGTGAAACATTGAGACTGCTGTTACTTTTAGGCTTCATAAGAGGACTTTTAAAGGAGTTATGGTCATAAGGTTTCGAGGACTATTTACCTAAATCAATATTTTTGTTTTTTTATGTATTTTATAAGTTTTAGCTTGAGTTGTAGTCTTATTAGTTAGTAGAAGAGTTGTTTCTATTTTCAGTCTATAGGAGTTGTTTTTATTTAATTTCACAAAGTTGTTTTATTAGAATTGTAGTCTTATTTCAATTATGATTAGAAGACTTAATTCATTTAGAGTCCTATCTCCACTAGATTAGGAAAATAATGTAGCTATACAACCTCCAATGTACTCTTTCTCAATTCAAAGTTTAATAATATTTCAAACTTCTCTTATAAGAGTTTTCTTGTTCTCTTATCTCTCGTAAAATCTCTAAGTAGCTAGTTCGTTGCTTTATCCCTTGATGTATCCTCGTGGCAAAGTATATCTCTCGTGGATCCTTGGAAAAGTAAGCTCAGGGCTTCATTCTAGGTGGGATTCCTCGGGGTAGTAAAGTAAGTATCTATCCCCTCCTACAACTTAACTCATTCCATCTTTTTAATTTCAATCTCCAATCACAACTCAAACTTTCAAATCTGGTTCCATACTTCACAAAACCCTTTGAAATACTTGTTTTTTTAACCTTGAAAACCATAAATACCATCATCCCTGTCCAGAGAAAACCCAAAATCGGCATAGCCTCTAGCCTACCTTGAAAAACCCGAAAAACCACAACCATACAAAACAAGGTCATTATGTTCCAACCAAACTTGAACATTTCCAAACCCAAATCCTTAATTCCATCATAAATAAGACTCAAGACCTATAACCTTCGACTAGTCCTATCCCTTATCCTTCAACAAATTACATCCTATACCTCTCTAAACTACCACAAACCTATCTCAAACTTACCTAAACTCGTTAGATCATCCATCACGCCTCGCCCTTTCATCACTTCTTTGTTTACTTTCAAACCCTTGTTTGTTACAAGGAGGGGTGATTTTTCGCTATTCTGGACATGAAATCACCTTCCATCGCTTTCTTCTCTTTCAAATGCGATTCTTTCACATCGGTTTGAGTTTGCCTTGTTTCGCCTTTAGTTTTGCTTTTTTTTGTGTTTTTTTTCATCGATATGTTGCAACGTGGTTTTTTCTCGACTAGGTTACAGTAGTTGTGTTGATGATGCTTAAATTTTTCTTCGTGAGATCTGCATCACACTGTATAAAGCTCTGGTCCAGTCAGCTTCATCAGATCATATTATGCTCATCAGATGTCGAAATTTAAATCTTAGGTATTTTAGACATTTTTGGATTATCAATATGTCGCAACATCCTCTAAAGTTTTTTAAAGATTTTTATTCGAGATTGGATATTTTTTATTTATTATTTTTAAATAATTAATTTTTTTAAAGATATTTTTAAAAATATAGTAATTTTGAATTCATTTTTTTATAGCATACTAGTTACAATATAAAATTATCCCCACTAGGACTTCGACCCGAGACCCCTCCCTTTCCTATGTCTTACATTTTTGAAAGATTAAACGCTCTATCACATGAGTTAAGCTTGATTGGTTGAAACCATCTATTTCAAAATTGATTTTCATGTTGTGCTTAGAAAATAAGATTATAATAGAACTTATACCCAACCCAATATATATATATATATATCGGGGCGATTGACCTCATGCCTATGGGGCACTCATTCATTCAAAATTTAATTTTTTTTCACATTGTATTAAAAGTGAGATTCAAACTCGCGATTATACTTTCTCCATACTGAAATATTGAAAATTTATCTTCCTTAATCTTGCCCACATTATATATATATATATATATATATATATATATATATATATATATATATATATATATATATATATATATATATATAAGAGAGAGAGAGTATCACTACTTAAGACAAACTTTATACGTAAGTATTTAGCAAATGTTAGTAAACTCTTGTAATAGGGTTCCTTTATAAGAAGGGGTTTTGCAGCGGTTTAAAAATCGTTGTACGAAAAAAATAAAAAGTATTCAGAAGTTTTCTATGCGCCTGCTTTTAAGAAAAGCTTACGTATAGGCCTGACTTATGCAATGATATAAACCGCATAAGACAGACTTTTTCTTCCTGTGTTTATTTAGCCTACCGCTGAATATCAAAATTTTTGTACCACAAAAATTGAAATCCCTAATACTCTCACTCTCATTGACTCCATCCCACCCCACTTCGACAGATGCCCATTTTTTCCCCTTTTTCGTGCCTCTTAATGATGCTGCTTTGTTTTGGCTTTAGTGGATCTCCGAAAAAATAGGGGAAATAAGAGAAGAAAATAAATGAAAAGGGGGCAGGGGGGAGGGAATATTGTTTTTCATGTGTTTTTTTGTGATGAATATGAGACGAACAATAAAATAGGATTGAAATTATGTAAGTATGATGACACTCCACATTGTCTTAAAACAATAAAGAAAGTAGGAGAATGAGTGGAGGAAAATATGATTCTAACATGGTTCTGAATTGAACCTTTTGAATTGTATACATAGCTTTGATCAGGTCCTCTCTCTGTGGAACAACCACTCTTAACCTTGGAGGACTTGTGGATGTGTTTCAGAAGAATAGCCAAGTAGAATTATTAGTATTCGATTGTTCCATGAGAAACAATAACTGAACAGATATTCAAATATATTTGTCTGGTTTGTGCAAAATGTCACTAATATTGTAACAACATATAGGTCAGAATTCATCTCTCATTTTTTGATGATGTGTCGCTGGTTAATCGTGATACACATGGAGGTCAATATGAAAAAGACTAACTTATATAATTTTGCGGCATATTTGATATGTAAGACCCGAAATTCTTACCTTCGTAATAAGGACAAAATCGCACTTTGATTACTTAAAATTTTTAATTACGCTAAAAACTGCGAATTACCTCGATTCCTGATGACTAAAACAGATTGCAACTGCTGGAATCGCTCTGTAACGGTTAGCACGCAAAAATTCCTCAAGTAATTTGTCGTAGACAATGACTGACACGCTGAGGCATCGCGCCGTGCCAGAATCGCTTTCTTTCGACACAAAATCACATATAACAAGTACTCATGTACCATGGGCGGTATGAGTAGAGAAATGATGAAAATGGATCTACCGAGATAGTGCCGAATATCAAATCTTAGGAAACGTAGGGACATATCATTATTGGGATTGACGGCGGATTAAAAGACAAAAAGGTAATAGTACTTCATCTCCTAAGCATTAGGCAAGAGCAAAACGTGAATTTGCAGGACTGATGCATCTCAAATTTCCGTGATTCTGCAGAGAGAGTCTCCACTTTCCTAGATTTCTGCAAATTATCCGATTTCACTGAGCAAAGAGTGGGAACGCTCTATCACGGAGCAAAGACGCTGCACCCGGTTTGCAAGTTACAACTCCAAGAGGTAGGATTTTCTCCCATTTGGCGCTTTATTCCCATTTTTAAGGGTTTTTCCAGCCGTTGGTTTGAGGCCGTGAGGCTATTTTGATCGGTCCAAAAACATGGACCGAATTGTTAGAATTCTTTGGGATTTTTCCCCTATCCGTGGATCGCCTCTCAGAAATTAGGGGTTGCTGGGTGTCTTTAATCTAGACTTGGCTTAAATCATGTATTTGTATGGGAAAAAGGCCTGAATTGGTTAGGATCGGTCCCAAAACACGGGACCGACCATGGAATTTTGGAGATTCTTCGGGTCGTCTGTGATAAATTAAACTGTCGGGCTGTTAGAATTCAGGCATTAAATTCTATGTTGGTATGCATGAGACCGGAATAGCTATGGAAATCGGTTTCAAAAAATTGGAACCGGGATAGATGAGAGTGTCATCAGATGTTCTACTTCGCTGGGACGAATCGGTGTTTTGTGATAATTTATTAAATAAATTAGTGTTTTGGTGATTGGGAGACCTGAAATGGATTGAAATCGGTTCCAAAAAGAGGAACTGTAGAAGTGTGGCTGCCCGTGGACAACCCACTTGTCTGTCAGAATTAGTGTACAGCCTTGCCAGGTGAAATGGATAAGAATCATTCCATGTGTCAGGTGCTTGAAATGGTATGAAATGAATGGGCTTGATATGTGTGGAACTAGATAGGTTAAGACATTATTTTAATGTAAGAAATAATGACACAATTATATGGAATTAAATTAAGAGGTCATTGAGATGATTATGACTTGCCTACGTAGCCATATCAAAGATGAGGATAAGCAATAAGAAGAGTGGACTAGAAGGATTGGAAAATACGCATATTGACATATTGTAAATGATTTCTGAAAATGGTATATCGCATTTTCATATGCACCGGTAGCCTAGAACAGGTGTGAAAAAGACTGTTGGCTTTTATAAAAACGGATATGTTTGTGAAAGGAATTTCAAAGGATGATATTCCAGAATCAAGGTCGAGACGCTACCAGATCACTCTTGATGACCATGACTGTTTCTGAAAGTTTCCACCAACCATTCACCTCTTCTGAGGGTAGCGTCCTATACTTTACCGACACTTTGGGAGAGCATTCAAGAACAAAGTTTGCTTTGAAAATTACTATTTTCTCACGTGCTTGTGCAAGTGTGAGTGAGTCTATGAGGATTCGTGACATAGTAGACCATGTAGAGATTCATGATCATGTATTTACTCGAGTGTGTTTACTGGGAAAGCATCGCATCGCACTTTAGGGGTGGTGAGTAGCCCATTGAAGCATTCTCCATCGAGCTTTAGCTCACCCCGTCGTGGGATCCCCTTATATTTTGGCTGTGCATGTAGAGCGCCGAGAGACAACCTATTTGAGGTTGACTTTGAAGTAGCTTCCGCTTAGGCTTGATGGTTCGGACATAACATGTATTAGAATTAGATTTTAATATATAATGTATAAAAACAAAAGGTTATCAGTATTGAATTATTGGGAGAGAATTGAAGAATAGTTATAGATAATGATCTTACGAGTATTGGTTTATGGTTTCATGCAATTTTACTCATGTCAGATTATATCAGATATATTGGATTGTTTCAGATGTGATATGCAAAAGTTATTTAAGGCACCAGGTTTCAGAGAGCCTCGTACAAAGGAGACTCGGTCGATTTTCTAAAGTGAAGGCCGTAACTTAATTCTCCACTTGTATTCCGCTGTTGACTCCGTAGTCAACTAATTCTCGGTTTCGGGCGCCACAAAGATACATAAGTGATCGCACCTTCCATGCAACCACCTACGGTGCTCTCTCCTTGTAGGTTAGTTCAAATAATGAAGTACTAGGGTACTAGTTACTTGGTTGCTTCCCCCGAAAGTGTCTTTATGGTTCTACCTTATAACTAATTTACTTTGCTACAATCATTTTACATAATAATATAAAGGGTCGCTAAAGATGATGATTATGCTAATAGATTGTGACAATTTGGGATTTAGCTTAAGGCCATTTGAATTTTATGATTCTCTTACTTTTGCTTTCTTGTTATGGTGAACCACGTTGTTCTATGGGACGAGATTACATTTGAATAATTCATATGGTTTTATCAGATCGTGAGATACTCTTTTGTGATAAATTTTAGCATGAGCTCTAAACTCATTCTCATACAAGGAAATTAAGAAGGAGATGTATTGGAACTCTTTTTTGTTTAGTTATTTTGAAGCTTAACCTCACCTTATATCTTAAATCTTATTAATAGTAAAAATTATTATTATTGATAGGTATTTTTATACTCTTGAACACTATGGACTTGGGTTTTCTTTTCAGTGGGTTGTTCAAGGTGCAAGAGGAATAGACATAAGAATCCTTCCACGAGGTCAGAAGATAGATGATGTCATTGTTGACTAGGCTATGAAGGTAATTTTTTTTTCTTGAATAATTTTTCTTAGTTTTTTTTTACTTTACTTGTTTTGGGATTGATAATAGAGCTGAAGTGATTCCTAGTCAGGCGAGTCAAGAATTTTGTCAAAGATCGCTTCATTCAAGACACACCATTTCATTGTCTTGAACGACTACTATGCCTTTTTTGGGAAAACTCTTCAAAACCCGTAAAATCTACCTTCACAAAAACCAATGAAATCCTCCCTAAGTATACTTCTCCATCATTCAACCTAATAATGACAACCTAACTTCTACTCCCATTATAAATCATATAAAAATATATATTATGATTTTACATTCGTACAAATTTATTGGTCATTATTTATGATTCTTAGCAAATAATGTTTTTGAAAAAGAAAAGAAATAAGTTTAACAATTTCAAAATTGAAACATTTTTTTATTTTTAAAAATATATCACATCTTTCCATTTGTTTTTTCTAGTTGGGTTTTTATATTATATATAAAACTAATTTAAAATATATCATAAATTATCAAAGACCAACTAAAATATTTCAAACCATTATTTAGATTTTTATTTTATAAAATATTTAAATAATTTTTAAGTGGTTTTATGATTAAGATTCATCTCAGGACAAGATATTAAGGATTGGTTGTTCAGACATTCCTACAAAAAATATCCTTTTCTATATTACATAGCAAATGGCTTCTTAGTAAAACTTATTTTAAAATATTTTTCCTTGATATTGAAACTAAGGCTCGACTAAGAAGCTCAGGTGGCCGGAACATTTAGGGTTGAATGGGATGAGATCAATGCCGCCTGGGGCCAAGCCTGCCTTATTCTCCACACAATGGCTCAATATTTTTGGCCAAAGTTCGCCAAAGATGGAAACTCAGGTGGGGGCAATGACAGAACCATGCATTAGACGCAAAACCGGCTGCGATAAGGATTCATGGATAAAATACAGATAAAATCCAAACCGCCGATTAATAAATATTTAAAACCATCGATTATAAAACCGCGCGTAAATAATTGATAAACCAGATTAGATTAATAAAACCGTGTAAAAATCTAGAGAAAATCGCTGCAATAGATGACTTATCGCACCTAAGTATCCAAACCGGCCGCAATCGCATCTCCAACCACGCAATACCCTTTGCAAATAAACAATGTATCGGCCTTCAAACCGTGATTAGATCTAATGCAAAGAGTTTAGTGGTCTTTGCAAAGGTATAATCGTTGCATATGAACTGATATGTGGTAGTGTATATATGTACTCACAATTTGTAAGGTTATATTTGGTCCTTAAAAAGTTAATTTCCAAGAATGTGGCCCACAATATTTGGTGGTTCGGTGCAGTTTTTTCAGGAAAATATTTTCAAAATCAAGCCGATCGTCAACGATACTGATCCGTGGTCACTGCTTAATATATTAAACAAGCTTACCATGACAATGATAACAGAGAAACAATGAAATAATTTACTACGCCATTCTCATTTACCATTCATATCTCCCAAGAACAAAACAAGAATCAAGGGAGTCACTATCCAAGTATGCTAAATAATTCATCCGAAAGCAAGCAGTTCTCATTTTATTTATTAAATATATATATATGGCTTACCAAACAGGACACGACCCAGAAGAAAAAAATAAAAAGAACACCTCTCGTCTCTATCCCTAGCAAACTGCATTCGTTGATGCATTTATGACAGAGTAGGGTGGCACCGGCCATGTAGAGGGAAATCATGTACCCTTTTCTAATCCAAGCATAATAGTGAATATATAATTAAATGTAATTAAAGTAAAGAAGTAATAGATAAAAATCAAGTTTCAATATTCAATATGAAAGATTGTTATGTGCATTGATAGTCCTTGAATATATGGTTATCTAGAAATAGCTTCATTCCAATAATTGAAAGCCAGAGCCACAAAATAAGATGCAAGAAATTCTACTGATGAGTCGAAAACATATCAAGTGAAATGTAATGCCCTAAAGCTATAGTTGGTGATTGATATGTAAATGTGAATACTGATTCCACAATTCTGTAATAAGATCAATGTTGATGGAAAGTTAAAAATAAATCTATTTTTTTTCAACCACATGCTTATTTCTACTCCTACCATGTTACTATTTTGCTTAATAGTAGAAAACATGTTTGTTGAGATCCAAATGAGTTAAAATTCAGCCCATAACCCTAAGTGGAAGCTTTGACTCTAAAAATCGTCTAGTTTGTCAACTACGGCTGCCTTAAATACTTAATTAAACTCGGGGTTTTTTTTTTTTCTTTAGGAAAACTTGTTTTACTTATTTATCCTAACTCAAACAACCAGAGGAACAAATTTTTTATTAAATGTTAAGTCCTTATTACATAAAAACGAGGTGTTATAATAAGATAAAATATTCTTCACTTATAAGATTTTATGTAGACTTGAAATTAATAAAATATGGAGTGATTATGGGAAGAGTTTTATAAGTTTTTCGAACCAAAAGAGTGTTGTAGTTAGTAGTTTATTATCATGAAGTAACTAAATATGAATCATTCTTCACGTTTCATAAAATTTTAACAAATATTGAATGAATTTTATTTCTTCATAAATAGTATAAAATCGAACTTTCAAAACTGAAAATAATGAAAATAAGTAGTTTCTTTTTTTTAAATAATCAAGATGTTTCTGTATGATTATAATTCTAATAGCAAGGCTTTTAAGTCTAGAAGACTATTACTAGTCAAACCATTTCTTTTATAGCCTTCATGTTTTTGAGAGATTATTTTATTTTAATACTAAATCTTAATTAAGTCCTAAAGGTATAGCTTTACTCATCTTCCGATCTTTGATATCTCAATTTTAAAGTCATAGAACAATTTATTGTGTGACCTTTTAAGTTTTAAAATTTTTATAATTAATAAATTATTATAGGAAATGAAATAATTGTTCATGGTAAATTCTAAGAACAAATTAAGAATCCATTTAGAACAAGAAAAGGTTGGTGAAAAATGCAAAGTGTAAAATAGGATCGAAAAATGAGATGAAAAAAAGTAAAAAAAAAATTACTTCTACAATAGATAGTTTCATATTGCAAGTCTGATAAAACCAAGCTAAGCTTTGAAAGTTGAAAATATAGATGAAGAACTTATTAAAAATATGCATATCCATTACCGATAATCCAAAGGGTTTAAAATAAAATTGGGAAAGTGGAGAATGTGCAAATATGGAATAAATAAAATATATGAAGATGATAAAATAAAAGATAAAATGATAAAAAAACGTGTTGGGTCTTCACATTCTAACCTTCAATCCTCACTAATCCACCAGCCTCAACTCTCTCCTCGACCGTTTCACATTCATCATGCGGTGGCTGGCCATAGAGAGTCTCATCATCACCCATCCCTGTGGTCAACGTCGCCCCTGGGCGTTTAATGTTAACAACATGTAGGTGACCTTCGATTCTTCAATTCCATGTTATCGGTTTCTTCTTCCCCACTAACCTCAAGCTATTGAGAAAACATTAACACTACAAGAAAAAGGTGAATTAGCAACATAATTTTTTTGTCGCTAAATATCAAATATTGTAGCAAAAACTATTTTGAGACAAAAAAAAATTTGTTTCATGAGCGTCGCCTTATCCTCGTTGCGAAAAGTTTTTGCAACAAATAAAATATTTCCTCTCAAATAATTTTTGACGACATAATTTGTTTGTTGTCTCCAATGTTATTTATCAACAAAAAAATTTGTTATTAAATGTTCAAATCTTTGGTGCTAAAAATGCTCAAAAATAAAATAAATTGTTGCTAAATTGAAAATACATAGCAACAAAAAATTACATTTGTTGTCAACAGAATTGGTAACAAACTTTATTTTGTTTCTAAATTTTAAAATTAAAAAATAAATAATTAAATATCTGTAACTTTTTTTAAATATCACAGGTGCAATATTGCTTATCATATCTTAGAATATTTATATTTTCATTTCGGTATTTAATTTTGAATTATAAAACCTTTTTTTTTTTTTTTTTTTTTTTTTTTTAGCTAAACAATTAAATTCTTTGTAATACATTGATTTTATAGTATAAATAATAACATCTAAATGGATAGATTAATTATGTGGATATTTATATAATGTTAATATATAAACTTATAACATTTCATCATTTAATAAATACAATATATATATATAGAGTATATATATATATATATATATATATATATATATATATATATATATATATATCATCATCATCATCATCATCATCAAAATATGCAAATAAAAAATTAAAATAAACTACCTACATATATCAGAATTCGCCTGCTCGAGACAGACGCAGACGTGTAAATCGTAGGCCTACGGTACACCAAAAGACTTTTACCGGTATTGTGTATTCTTTGGGTTATATATTAAAATTATAAAGTTTTCAAAGAATTGCACTTTTATGCTTATGAAAAGTCTGTGGGTGAAAGTACAAATTCGTGAATTTAAAATGATATTAAATTAATAAATACAAAAATTGCTTTACCAAGTGGTTCTTTAAAATTTTCTATCTCATTTATTTAAACTGATCGTAATGCTAAGTTTGTCTCAGAAATCTAGTTACCCAAAATGTTTTCGTTGAATTCCGAGACAAATTTCAATATTTTACTTAATTTCTCGGCCACTTAGCGTGAATAAACTCTAAACTTATTTTAAAATTCGAAAAACGATAAATATTTAAAGAATATTCAATTAGGATAAATAAAATTAAATCGGGATAAAATAAATTGTTTCTATACTGAAACGGATCGAGAAGGGAAAGAAAAAGGGACATATGGGTCCCACTTAAAAAAAGGAAAAAAAAAATCAAAACATCAAAAGTCATGACGGACGGAGAGCGTGAGAATTAGAGGAGAGAGATTTTATTTTTTTCTCTACTTCTTCTCGGGACGGCAAATCCGATCGCCTGACCACATGCCGCTAACTTAAAAGTGCTCTACGACGGCGGCTACGCCACGTGACAAAAAACACGATTCACCTAGAATTCAAAGTACCGGAAAATCCTAATTTTTGGTTTTTCTGATGCATTTCGCAGAATCGTCGTAATTTTTCTGACCAAGAGTCAGTTACCTTCACGCGACAAAGAGTCACACATAAGACCGAAATCACCGGATTTCTCACCAAATCGGCGTGGAAGCTGCTGAATACATAAATACATATAAATAACTACGAGTAAATACGTATGAATAGTGAATTGTGAATAGTGAATAGTGCAAAGTGAATAAAGGAACAAATGCTTATTGGTTGTGCTGACGTATGGCCTAATACATCAAACAGAAGCCTAAAGCAGCGCGAAAGTTGTGAATCACGCCAAGTTTTATAAGCAGTAAAATGTGAGTGTTCTAAACCTATTTTTCAAATACTAAGGTATTATTATAAACGGTTTACACTCCGTATTTAATGGTTTTGGAGTTGTAAACCGTATTTCCAAGAGCAAGCAAATGGTTTGATTAAACCATATTTTTAAAGCAAAAGAATGAGTTCAAAGAAGGGGCAAATGGTTTTGATTTTAAACTATATGTGAAAAGCAAATAATAGTTTGTTTAAATTATCTTAACCATATTTAAAAAGCAAGCAAGAAAGCGAATGGTTTTAAATTGAAAACCATAATTTAAAGAGTATGAAACGGTTGATGAACCATATTTGAAAAGCAAGAAAATGTATTTGAGTTGTAAAATCATATTTAAAGCAAGCAATGGTTTTAAAATTAAACCATATTTCAAAGAGCAAAGTAGTTTAATAAATTATGGAATTATTAAACCATGTTTCGCAAAGCAAAATAATATTTGGTGAAAACAAAGCCTAACTAAAATCCCTGGTCACAAGCATACTGTCAGGGAGTATTCAGACACAGACGGCTACAGAAGTGATATCATACATGTGATTTTGGGCTACTACCAGAACTTAGGCTGCGATCATGGCATTTAGCGAGACCGGCATGTACTGAGCATATAGGGTTAACGCTGCTAACTAAATTATGGTGATGGAGACACGTCAATCCCACCATATTTATCGGAAAAGGATCGACACAGTCCTTCCGCCGCACGGCGATGCCCCAGCGTTCCGCTGCTCACTTGCGTGACGGTAGCGCATACCTAAAGGGGTTGATGTTTTATAAGCATGATCAAGGCCAGCTTTTGAAAATCAGCCATCGGGTGCACGCTGAGCACAGGCCATCAGAGAGATTTGATGCACCATTGAGCTCGTGCCCGTAGGATTTAAAAGCAAATGGTTGAGTTACTGTGCCCCAAGTATATTTCAAAACGATCTCATTGAGCTTCCAGTTCCCGTGGTGATTTTAAAAAGAGCATTGAGCCCAAGCTCCCGTGTTTATAAAAGTTTTGAGAAACTTTTAAAGCAAGAGGTTTGTGAAATGTTTTCAGAAACTTTTTAAGTAAGAGGTTTGATTAAAAGTTTTAAAACTTTTAAAGCAAAGACAAAGAAGCAAAGTGCTATGGTTTTATAAACTTTCTGCCAAGCAAGCAATAAAGTCTTATAAGCTTAAAGAAAAGCAAAGCAAAGCAAGCAAAAGTATTAAAAGTTTTAGGAACTTTTAAAAGCAAGGCATGTAAAGTTTTATAAACTTTAAAGTAAGGCAAGCAAGGCTTCTGGAAATAATTGTAAAAGAAAGTTTGATAGCCAGATGTTTTTATGAAAAGCAAAACATTTTATAAATTATACACTCACTGAGATCGTTTAGCTCATTATTTTGTGTTTTAAAAACTATTTTCTAGGTACAGGCACACCGGACGTTGGAGCATATTAGGATTTTCCTGACATTTGTACAAGTGCTGTTATTAATAATATTTTGTAAGGAAATACTTTGAATTTGTATAATGGAGCATATGTATGTACATAGTGTAGTTTTGTGAGAATGTGTTGGGTTGCTGGTTGCCATATTTGGAAATGTGTAAGTTGTGTATACAGGATTTGGAATTATCCTATATGTAGCCGTCATGATGTCGAGCTTTACCACGCTGCTTTTTCCAACTTAAGTTAGAAAAAGTAAAGAAAAAATCTTGAATAGGTTTATGGAAGTAATACTATTTACTACGGTTTCTAGTCATTAGAGGAATCAGGAGTTTCGGCACATACGCCGGCTATTAGGGGCGGGTACAATGTGGTATCAGAAAGGTGGTTATAAGATAACTTATGGCTTGAGGAGATCTTATACCATGTCAAGGTGGTATCAGAGCATAAGTATTGGCAACCATGCATTTTTGGATTCACAAAGTACATACATATCAAGTCTTTCAAAGTATTAAATGCTTGATTTGGTAATTGATGACTATGTCGTGAAGGGACGAGGTCGCCCTAGGAGAGCCATTCCAAATTGGCCTGCCGCCCCGCAGCATTCGGGAGAGGGATGAGCACGTAGCAGTTCCACTACCGCTTTCATGCGAATCACTTCCAGCCAGCTGTGTCGCTGACCATCCGCCACCGTAAGGAGCTTAAGTGCCAGGATTGTTTACTTTAGAAAGCGGCACATATTGCAATGATAGTGGGCCATAGTGACCGTCAAGAATGCACCCTCCACTGGCCAATCTAGAGAGGTTATAAGAACCTGGGAGGTCGATAGAGTGATGCAGCCGGGCACCAAGACATATGACGGAAGTGGCGATCCAGAGGCAGCCTGGTTATGGTTAGATAAAGTAAACAAGGTTTACAAAGTTATGGGCTGCACGGATGAGTAAAGAGTCTTGTTTTCTAGTTTTTTTATGGAAGATAGGTCGAGGATCAGGGATGCCGCGGGAGAGGGAGGTATCCTAATGGCATATCATGGGACCAATTTCAGTGATGAATTTCCACGATTTATTCTTTCCCGCAGTCACAAGGATTCAAAGATTGAGGAATTCTTCAAATTAGAATAAAAGAACATGTCAGTATCAGAATATGAGAAGAGGTTCTCAGAACTAGTCAGATTGGTTTCATATATTCGAGTGAGAGTCCTGAAGTGCAGGTTTTATCGAGGACTACGACCAGGATCGAGTGCACCAGTTGCTCCTCAGAATAGATTTGGGGACTTAGTTGAGGCCCCTCTAAGAGTTGAGCAAAGCACTACAGCCATGTATCAGAGTAGACAGGAAAATAAAAGGAGTGCACTAGGTGCTTCCCAGCCCGGATCTGCGGTCGGTCTGGAGTAGAAAGAGAAACGAGGCGGAGGTTATAGGCGGGGGTAGGTCGAGGCTATCTGATGGGGAGGTGGGTGAAACACAATTTGTAGCATTGAACAGAGCATGTTTGCTTCAGAACATCTTCTTTGGCAGAAAAGCATTTCATGGAGTGTATGGATTGTTTGTGCATGAGTGTTTCACCTGTGGCACAGGAAGGCCATTTCTTAGGAGCCTGAACTTGTTTCAGTGGGGCTTTGTGGAAGTGAGCGGGCTTTGGCCTGCACAGTACTGAATGAGCACTCGGAGGTCTTCGGGGAGAGGTTTCCCAGCGGAGGGCCCGGTGGGCCGCGGGTGGGCGTGGTAGATGCGAGGTAGTGCCCGGGGGATCTGAGTGAGGCCCTTTTTCGGGACAGAGTTTATCTTTGTATTTCGACCAAGATGCGAGATGCGGCTCGGATGTAGTTCTTGGTATTATTTATCCTTGATGCATGGTACACCTGCATTAGTGGACCCAGGGGCCACGCATTCGTTTGCATCTAAGCGCTCTTAGATCGCTTCCAGTTAGGGCCCAGCCATTAGAATTCGGTAGAGTTTCCCTTCCGAGTTGGAGATCGGATTGTTATTCTCGGGCGTAGTAGTCGGAGATAGTAGAGTTCGGACGGGAGTTCAGTGAGGATCTTGTAGCCTTAGATATGAGGGACTTTGATGTGGTTCTCGGTATGGATTGGTTGTCTCGCCATAGAGCCACATTAGATTGTTATAAAAAGGAAGTAAAGTTTCATAGGCCAAGGAAATTGGAGGTAAAGTTTAGGAATGTTCGATATGATCTCGCCATGGCGGCGCGGGAATCTTCACGTAAGGGTTGTCGAGTTATCTAAACATGTGGTTGGAGACGGAGAAGGAGGGACTCTGGTGGATGAGATTCCAGTTGTTAGAGTTCCCGGATGTATTCCCGGATGATATTGGGAACTGCTATCGGATAGAGGTGGAGTTCACCATTGATTTGATCGAGGTGAGCCCATTTCCATTCCTCCTTATAGGATGGCTCTGCGAGAGTTGAGAAGGCTTAAGGCTCGGTTAAATTGTTGAGTAAAGGGATTCGATTCAGACGGCATATCACGTGGGAGTGGAGTTCTCTTAGTGAAAAATAAAGATGGGAGTTTGCGGTTGTGTATAGATTACAGGAAGCTAAACAGAGTTACCATCCGTAATCAGTATCCACTCCCTAAGATAGATGAGTTATTTGATCAACTCCAAGGGTCTCGAGTATACTCCAAGATAGACTTGAGGTCGGGGTATCATCGATTGGTGCGGGGAGAGTGATGTACCCAATTTGCGTCGGGATCACCTTCACGGACAATATGAGTTTACGGTGATCTTAGTTTGGCTTGACTAATGCTTCGGCAGCGTTTATGAATTTGATGAATCGGGCATTCCAGCCGTATTTGGATAGGTTCATCATAGTTTTTATCGATGATATCCATGTGTGTATTGGTGGTCGAGATCACGAGGATTGTATTACAGACCACAGGGAAAGACGATTATATGCCGAGTTGAGCATTTGATTTTGAGAGAAGCGAGCGGGTGGCATTCCTAAGTCATGTGATCTCGATTGAGGGAAGTAAGTGTGGATCCCCAAAATAGAAGCCGGAGTGGTAAAGTGGAAACCACCAAGAAATGTGTCGAGGTCGAAGCTTCCTTGGTTTAGCGAGTGTCACAGGGAAGTTTGTTGAGGTTCTCGAGATGCGGACGGGTGTGAGCGACGAAGAAAAGATATCAAGTATGATTGGGTGATGCACATCAAAAGAGTTTTGAGGAGTTGAAGAGAGTAGATTAACTTCAGCTCGGTTTTGTAGCTTTGCCTAATGGGAGAGATGGGTTTGTGGTTTATAGTGATCTTGGCAAGGCACTTAGTTGTGTTTAGATGCAGAATGATAGGGTGATTGCATATGCCTCTAGACATCTGAAAAAGCATGAGGAGAATTACCCTACACATGACTTAGAGTGTGAGACCCCCACCCTTCGTGACCACCTCATGGGTACCCTTCAGGTGGAAGCTCACTCATAGGATATCCTCATTCCCACTAAGTTTCCTTTTCGCCTCCACAGGAGGTCGAGACCCGGGACTAGGGTCTTTAGTCGATGGGAGCGTCTCACGGTACCAGCTGAGCTAGTCGTTGGAAGGATCCCGACCCGGATCATATAAGCAGACCCGGGGGACCTCGTACTTTCGATGGATGTGAAGCTTTTCGCCAAGCGGTCGAATAAAATGTGGAGCGAACCTTCTGATGCTTTAACGTATCTTTATAAAATAATGCGAGCGAAGTGATAAATTTTTTTTTTTTTTTCTTTTTCAAACACTTTGCATTTTTCGAAAAATTGGCGGAAGTTTCCCTCTTGTTTTCGGACTTTCCCAAATTTACAAGTACACATAAGCATTTAAAACACTTCTAATATTAATTTTCAACTTAGTTGTAGGACTCCTAAATCCATGCTTCAATCAATAATATATATACCATATACCTTTATTCATTTCAATCGTCAAAACATTTAAAACTTCTTGATTCCATGCACATTTGTATCAAAAAATTTGGGCTTAAAAGCTAGGACTTAGGCGACCTTCGTAATTCATTTTCAAAATATATCCATATATGCATAGATGCATGGAAAATTATTCGACATATAAAATATGCAACTATTTATACAATGCAGTTCACATCGTCTTTCGTCTTCTCGATGGCTCGACTCAGCTGCTTGGGGGTACTCTGGCTCACTGTCTCGAGGTCTGAAAATATTTTTGGAAACATATGGAAAGAATGAAATTTAAGGGCTGAGTGAGTGTACATTTTCATTTAGATAACATTTCAGTATATACCAAAATAATACATGCTTATACAATTAAAATCCATTTATACATTAAACATTTATGCCTTAAACTTTCGCAATAAATAGTATACCATTAAAATCAATTTATGCTTTAGAAACATTTATGCCTTAAACTTTATTTCAATAAAATATATGCATTTAAAATCCATTTATGCTTTAAGCATTGTACCTTAAACTTTATTTCAATAAATACTTATGCATTTAAAATAATTTATGCTTTAAGCACATTTATGCCTTAAACTTTTCTTTCAATAAATACTTATACATTTAAAATCCATTTTATACCTTAAACATTTGTCTAGTAAACTTTCTTTCTTTATTTCTTTCTTTCATTCTTTCTGATGGAACCCGAGGGGAATAAACACGAACAGTTTAAGTGCGACAGTGAGGATAGTCACATTCGATCATAACCACTACGGCTGCGGAGAAACTCACGCTTTGCATAGGGTTCCGATCCATGAATGCTTTATCACGTGTAAGGATATTACTCTAGACACCTATTTCCCTCCTCGGTTAGTAACCTATAACTTTCTGCTCTAAATCCACTTTACGCTTAAAGTACTTCGGCGATGTCCGGTCATAACGATCGTAGGGGGTTTAGGTAGAAATGAGTAAACATTTCTTAAAGATACATTTATAAATACATTTAAATCCTTTACTTTATCATTAAAATACGCATATACTTCTTTCGCATTTTAAACTTTCATAATACCTTAACATATGCATACATATTTAATACACATATAAATATATACGTGATGCAAGATAAAACAATGCAAGATAAAACATTTCCATATGCCTTAACATTTACATAAAAATTTACATTAAACTTTCCAGTTTAACATTAAAACCATTCACTTTTAAAAACTCAAATTTCTCAGAAATATCATTTCACTCACGATTCACCGCTCAATTCCGCTTGCTTACGTTGAGTTCCCGTTCGAATCGATCATCCTTTTCGCCCTTTTCCAAGAAAATCCCACAACTATACATTAATCATAACTTCCATTTTAATCCACCATACACATTCATTTAAATCCAAATGAACAAATTACCCTTAAGCACTAAAACATTCATTTTGGCCAACCTTTTTCCAACCATACCCTATAGACTTTATGACTCAAAAAATTATTCAAACGGTCTTCCAAAATTTATGAAACTCTCAGATCCAGTTCTTGATATATCGAATAACATCTCTTTAAATTTTAAATTTAAAATTATCTCTAAAGCGCCAATAATATACTTAATCTGCTGACAAATAAGCTCGGTTTAGCGAGCGGAATCTGCACATAGCTCACTTTGAGCCATTTCTGGGCACTTTAAGTTTCAATTTGCATGAGCTTCGCTAGATATATTTTTCCGCAAGTCTGTTCAAAATTTTGAATCGCTCAATTCCGATGCGAAATGAGCAGGGTGCCTTGAAATCACAAAAGCGGGTCAAAACAGAAAACAGGACATTTCCTGTACCGAGACTGCTGCCCAAAAATTTACGAATTGTGTTTCTCTTGCATTTTTCTTTCGCTCTAGCAACCGTCGATCGCGTTATCACACGTTTAATGTCGCGCGAGTCTACGTGACACAACCATTCATTGACGGTTGTCAAAACCTAATCTAATCCATGGAAACTTTCTCGATTTATCTCAAAATCATCATCATTCGGCCTAAAATCACCATTAATTCTTGTCAACACAAGAAAAATCAAATCATTAGGCGTAGAAAAACATAAAAATCAGCTTTCCCATGTGAAAAACTTACTTGTTTAAGGTTCACTTGTCTTCTCTTCCTTGATTCACTTGGAGGTACCGGCAGAAGGCGAAAGAGAATAAAGTGTGCCTCTACTTAAACTACACTTTACCCTTTCTCCTCCTCTTTTCCTCCTTCTTGCCTTTCTTTTCTCTCTTTCTCCTTTCTCTCCTTCTCATGGACGTGATCTCCTCTCTTTACAGGTACTTAAATCCTAATTTTAGACTTTAAAATATTCTTCCAAAAGTACCCTTAAATTAAATAATTCCATTGGTTAGTTTAAAGTGGTTTACACTTTTATCAAGCTTCTCATTGGTCCTTCTCATGAGACCAAGTCGTTTACCCGTTATTTAAATCGTAAAGCTTGGCGGAATTAAGAAGGTTTTAATTGGCTCTCGTAATAAAATATGCAAAGCATAGCGGAACTATCTCGGTTTAAGCTATCTTTGCTTTTATGCAGTTAAATGTCAAAAAATATTCGTGGTCAAATCTAGCTTTCAAATTAAACTGAATTATTCAAAATTAAATCCTTCAGTGAATTCAGACTCTGAAATCGCGTCAGTTAAAATCGTTAAAATCGGTCGAGCAAATAAGCGTATTATTATCAGGGTGCGATTCGGATCGCTTGCAGGAAACTATCAAACGGACCCGTTCGCCCGTTCGGTTCGTTAGACTCTATGATTGATTCCGGACATTTTCGTATTTCGGCCCAATTTAGAAAAATTCGCCACGAGACTCCAATTTTGGTCGAAATCACTATTTACTTAAATCTCACTATTCTCTTACAATATCGGTTAAGTCATGGAGTAAATTTTCATAAAATCCACTTTGCAGCCCCCTCCATCCGGACAAATAAGAAAAAAAATCACTATTCATTAGGGCACCGATTACAATTTTTCGAAAATTTTCACTTCATGCCCAAATGATATCGAGACGTTCTAAATTCTAATCCACCCTCGCTTCTATCATTAGGCCTCAAATCGGTTCAATAACTACTATTATAACATTCGATAAGGTTGGGGTTTTGCATGGAAAGCTTGCGGCCAGTCGTGTTTGCTCACAAAAATATGGAACATTACTTATATGGTGTTCCTTGCAAGATCTTTACAGAGATCATAAGAGTCTTCAATATATTTTCACCCAAAAAGAGTTAAACCGGAGGCAAAGAAGATGGCTTGAGTTGATTAAGGACTACGACTGTACTATTGAGTACCATCCGGGAAAAGCTAATGTAGTAGCAGATGCCTTGAGTAGGCTACCATAGAGTTCATTGTCTCATATGGGATCAGGTTATCTTCCACTATTGGTGGATCTGAGAGCTTTAGGGGTGATATTGGAGGTTGAGGATTCAGGAGCCTTATTAGCCACATTTCATGTTAGACCTCTCCTAGTGGATCAAATTCTAGCAGGGCAGTCGCAGGAACCACAAATGATTAAGCTTAAGGAAGAGATAGAAAAAGAAAAGAAAACAGAGTTTCAAATTAGAGATGACGCCATGATAGTGAAAGGACAGAGAATGTGCGTGTCAGAGTATGGCGAGCTGAAGAGAGACATTATGGAAGAAGCACATTCATCTATGTATGCTATGCATCCAGGTAGTACCAAGATGTACAGGAATTTGAAAGAACATTACTGGTGGAATGGGATGAAGAAAGAGATTGCAAGTTTCGTCTCCAGATGTCTAACACGGCTCAACAAGGTGAAAGCGAGCATCGAGAGGCCCGTAGGGAAGATCACGATTACTCTATATTCTAGTATGGAAATGGGAGAAGATCAGCATGGATTTTGTGACGGAGTCTTCCACACGAACTCGGAGCGACATGATGCTATATGGGTGATAGTTGATCGATTGAAAAAGTCTGCTTATTTTCTACCAGTTAATGTTAAGGATTCTTTGGAAAAATTGGCTTGATTATATGGATGAGATAGTGAGACCTTTCATGGGTTCAGGTTTTGATAGTTTCGAATCCGGGACCCGGGTTCACATCCGGAGTTTGCTTTGGTTGCAAAAGCGGCTTTAGGGTACTCATCTACATTTTCGGCCTGATTTCATCCTCGGGCCGGACAGCGGTCGGAGAAGGATGTCAGTTAGGATATCTTTGAAGCTTGTGTGATGGAATTGAGGGATAGGATACCTATTGCCACGAATGGAGTTATTCTGGCGATAGCTATCAAGCGAGTATAGAGATGGCTCCATTTGAGGAGCCTTATATAGCATGTAGGACTCCGGTGTCTTTGGGGATGGGGTTGGTGAGAGAAGACCGGTGGAAGCCCAGGAGGTAATCACGAGATCACTTCAGAGAAAGTGAAAGTTGTTCGTGATAACTTGAAAATAGCAAGAGATAGACATAAAAGTTATGCGGACAACCGTGGCAGAGACTTACAATTTGAGATAGGTGATTGGGTCTTTTTGAAGATTTCCCCTTGGAAGGTTGTTTTGATATTTGGGAGGCGAGGCAAGCTCAGTCCAAGATATATAGGACCTTATGAGATTGTGAGTAAGGTGGGACCAATAGCTTTTAAATTGAAGTTACCCCCAGAGTTATTAAGGATTCATGACACATTCCATCTGTTGATGTTAAAGAAGTACATCCTAGATCCTTCACATGTGCTAAGAAAGCGACAGGGTCACGGAGTTAAAGAGAACACATTTATGAGGCTTACACAATGCGGTGTAGATCACAAAGAGCAAAGTGTTGAGGATTAAGGTGATTCTTTAGTTAAAGTCTTGTGGAGGAATCATGAGAGGGAGGCAGCTACTTGGGAGCCAGAGGTTCAGATGCGGCCCAGTCGGTATCCTCAATTGACTGGAGTTAAGTGTGCACCCTTTCCTTTGAGTTTAGTTTGTTCCATTTAGGGGACGAAATGTTCTAAGAGGAGGATTTGTAGCCACGATTCAGGATGGTATACGGTGCGATGTAGCAGAGTAAATTCGCATTTGTACACAAAGACTTTAGATGTAGTTGTAGTATTCTTGGAAGTTGTTATTAAGGATAAAATTGTAAAGTTTTCAAAGAGATTGTAGTACTTTGCGGTTCAGAAAGTGGAGGGGGTGAAAGTACAAATTAAGGAATTTTAAAATGATAATAATAATAAATTGCGAAAATGGTTAGGGGAAGCCTAAAAATTCTCTAGTCTCGGATGATGAAAACGGTACATCAGTTAAGTTATCGCAAAATCCTAGTGACCCCGAAAAAGTTTTGTTGAATTCGAGACCCAGTCATGTCTTTACTAATTTCTTGGCGACGAGTGTAGAGTGAAACCTGAAAACAGAATTTTAGAAAAATCTCAAAAAAATGGAAAATATTTAAAAAATATTCAATTAGGATAAATGAAATTGGCTAGGACCAAAAATTCCCCGGTGAAGCGGATCGAGAGGGTAAGCAGGGACATGTAGGTCCCACTTAAAAGGAAAAGTCAAAACATCCAAAAGTCATGTGGTCGGAGGCGTGAGAGAATTAGAGGAGAGAGATTTTTTATTTTTTTTTCTCTTAGTTTCTTTGTCAGATCTATGGAAATCTGATCGTCGGAATTCATCGGGCCAAGAACAAAAAGTGCTCTACGTGATGAGGGCTACGCGTGGGTACCAAAAACACCAGATTTCACGTAAAATTCAAAAAATTCCTAATTTTTGGTTTTTCTCAGATTTACGGCGTTTTAACGGTCATAATTTTTCGGACCAAGAGTTAAAGTTACTCTACGTGATGAGAGCTATGCATGTACCGAAATCACGGGATTTCATCGGATTTCCACGTTGAAATAGTGAATACGTATAAATACGTATAATATAGTAAATACATATGAATACATATAAATACGTATGAATAGTGAATAGTGAATAGTAAATAGTGTAAAGTGAATAGTGAATAATGTTTTGCTGGTTGTGCTGACGTATGTGGTCAAATACATCAAATGTGTAGGCTAAAAGCAAAGGCGTGAAATTTGTGGAATCGTGCTCAAATTTTGAAGTAGCGAGAAAATGAGTGGTACAAGCTTTATTTTTTAATCTTAGTGTATTATTATTATAAAACATTTCTGGCTGGTATTTAATAGTTTGAGTTGTAAAACCATATTTCCAAGCGAGCAAATGGTTTTGATTTAAACCATATTTTTTAAAGCAAGTAATGAGTTTAGCAAGCAAGTAAATGGTTTTGATTTTAAGCCATATGTTAAAAGAAAATAAATAATGGTTTTGAATTATTCAACCATATTTAAAAAGCAAGCAAGAAAGCAATGATTTTTAAATTGAAAAACCATAATTTAAAGAGAAAGCAAATGGTTTTGATTTAAACCATATTTGAAAAGCAAGCAAATGGTTTTGAGTTGTAAAACCATATTTAAAGCAAGAAATGGTTTTAAATTGTAAAACCATATTTCAAAGAGCAAGTAAGCAAACAATGGTTTGAATTATTAAACCATGTTTCAAACAAGCAACAAAGAATATTTATTGAGCTTATTTTAACTAAAATCCTAGTTCTAACCATGCATCACCGTCCAAGAGGTATTAAGGTATGTGCACGGTGGTGTTAGGATATCATACATGCATTTTAGTTTTGCCTGGTTGGCAAACTTAGGTCCACTACAAAAAAAAAGCCAAATAGCTAGGGAAATTTCCCTAGCTATTTGAAGAAATTCCGTCACTAAAATAGCATAGCGACGGATTTACGACGGAAATTTTCCCAAGCTAAAGTGCTTGTCGCAAAAAATTAACGAGAAAATTTTTTCCCTAGCTATTTTTAACGTGAAATTACTAGCTAATTATATATTTTCATGTTGGTACAGTCGTGGTCGGAGGACTGATGAATATTTTGCGTCGAGATAGTGATAAATTGTCACAGCTAAATTGGTAATGAAGATTAAAGTCATTATTTTTGTCTAATTACAAGAAATAGCTACGGAATTGTCCCTAGCTAATTTAGCTAGGGACAATTCACACGTCAATCTCTTGTCCCAATTTTAAAAGAAATAAATTTGCAGATTGTCACTTGTTTAAATTAGATAGGAGACCGATTCTGCCATCATTATCTTATCGAATTTTGAAGAAATAGATTTATAGATTGTCCTGTTAAATTAGTGGAACTGATTAAAATTAAATGTCTTGTCAAATTTGAAAATAGCTACGAAATTGTGCTAGCTAATTTAGTTGGGACAATTCCATAACTCATATTTTTATCTAATTTTAAAAAAATAGCTACAGAATTGTCCCTAGCTAAATTAGCTAGAGACGATTCTAAATCATGTCTTGTCAAATTTTGGAAGAAATAGCTACGGAATTGTCTCTAATGAAATTTATTTGAGAAAAGTCGATCATTATTATCATTCGATTGTAAGAAAATAACTGGCAATAGCTAGGGATCATTTCATAGCTATTTTCACTATTTTATTTTAAAAAATATTAGAATACATACTTTTAAATTTTTATATTAATAATGAATAAAGCATATACTAAAAGCGATTTTTTAACCATAAGTCAAAGCAATACATAAATTAATACGATACAATAGTGTCAATAGTAAAAATAAAAATAATAACATAGGCCTCTAATCATCTAAACTACAAATGCGATCATCCTCGTCATTAGATTTTGGTGGATCTGTGGTAGGGAATTTGTTTCGGCGGGTGGAACTCTGTTGGAACTCGGTGTCCCATGTCTGTCGCATCAAGAGCACTTCTTGATATTTATATTATAGAATAACACACACCAATGGATTGCAACAAAATGTAGTCTTTGAAATATAATATTTTAATACAATTATAAAAAGTTTAATTATCGATATCACTATCATCATACAATTAGAGAAGAAATTGAGACGGACAAATTCGAATCTCTAATTGTTTTGAGAATGAAAATTACGTCTCTATTCATTGAATTCAGTTTCAGGATGGTTAGAATAGGGTGTCACGTCTCTAACCCCGATTTTTTCTTGTAGTGAGCTAAATAAAATTGTGAGACATAAATGGAGGAAACGCTGAAGCACTGATGTCGTCGGATAGTGGAACATGATGTGCACACACAGAACACCCAATTCTGCAAAATTGATTGACTTAGCCTTCATGGAATCATGTTCTGTAATATCATTTAAAGTCTCTATATTACATTAGAAACATACATCAAAGCCATCAAAATTTTCAACAAGAAAGAAAGTTTACGAGTGCGTCTTGTGGGTTATTGCTTCTCCGGTAGCGATCGAAAACATTTCAACGTCCACAAATGCTCAATAGACAATTTAAATTTCTTTGATACTCTTCCTTCAAACTCAAACAATAGACTGACCTAAAATAATAAACAAAGTAATCTCAAACTCAAATCACAGCGAGACGAAGACAAAGTACAATAGTATTAATCCTTGAAAGCAACTAGATTTAAACCCAATATGTTGACTAAAATTACATATCAAAAATAATAATAATGGCTAAAACTAAATTAAACGCAATAACTAGATTCCACGAAGAAATTTAAACTCGAATTAATTAGAACAAAAAGTTAAAAACTAAACCCATAAAACAAAGCCAAACCCCAGGTGGAGCACACCACTATGTTTAGTAGGTGGAAACCAAGAGCAGTGAAGAACCCAAATGAATTTAGCTACTAATACCTATCTAAATAAAACTTGAGAATAGCAAAGAACCTAACAAAAATATCCTAAAACCCATTTTGATAACAGCGGATAAAACGAAAAATAGCTCTTTGGATTTATCATGTAAAATGGCATGGCAGCATCAACATAATCTACCTGTCTACCAGGAATGTAAGACCTAAGGCGAGCAAGAACAAACAGATTTAACAAATAATAACCTAAAATAAAATACCGGCCTTGACCCATTTCTACAAACCAACTTTCCCCGAAACCACCTCTATGATCCATCCAGACAAATCATGAAGGGAAAAAAATGTCTCGAATTAAAAAAACAAAAAAAATCAAATGGACAAATAGAAACGAAATAAGCAAAACTCCTACCAAATCTCCTCGGTATCTTAGAAGTATTATACTTGACCACTAATACTTGAAGGTTGGCCGGCGAGAAAAATCATCCATTTGAAAGCGGTGGTAAATTCAATAGGAATGCACATGTGAGAAGGGTTAGATACGTAACTATTAGGAAAAATTGGTAAAATTGAACCTTGATAAGTCCCGGAGAGCGACGCGATGAATCCGTTGATTGGCCATCAAAATTCCACCTTTTTAGAAGTCCTCCCGGTTAATCTTGACGATCGTAGCCCCGAAGATGTTCTTCCATTCACCCAGCCAGTAGGTTTCTCCCAATCCACTCGCAATTCATTTTATGAGATCCGCAACCGTGAAGACTTTCGGCCTGTAGCCCTCGCTTGAACCCCTCCTCTGGGGCGTCGAAAAAGTAAGGCCATTGAAACTATCGAAAATCACGAATCTTATAAGATCTTTGAAGTTTAAAGGGATGTACGTGCGGGTGGGTGCCCACCAAACCTTACACTATTAAAATTGTTTCCAAAATGAATTTCTGGAATATGTTTTTAGGAAGTTTTAAAATATTTTTATAATAGTTTAAATGGAATAAAACCTAACAAAAATAGGAAAACTAACCTCTTTTATTAAAATCCAAATAAAAGGATAAAAGGATATATTTTTAGATAAAAATGCCTTATAAAACTAACATCTTTCATTAAAATCCATATACAAAGATAAAAAGATACATTTTTGGATAAAACCTTGCATAGATATTTAGTTATAATATGGGTATAGAACAAAATGACAATAGGTATTTGATTATGTTAGGGATTTATCTTTACACTTTTAAGGATTTTTTTGTTTGAAATTGGATATTTAAAGGTTACTTTTCGAGAGGTTAGTTCTTTAAATAACTTTTGAATTTATCTATTTTAAACCAATTTCTTTTTTAAAATTATGACTATTTAAAAAGTAGTATTTGATTTTTAATTATAATTAGGAAACTCTCTATAATTTAAGAAATTTATTAACAAAGTTATATAATAAAAAGTTTTGTGAAAATTCTTTAAAAATAAAGTTTTGGAGAAAATTGATGGGATGAGAAAGATAAATAATGCAAAAATCTACATCATCACATGCTAAAATCTTTCTCATCCCATCAATTTTCTCCACACTTTTTTTCAATTTTCTCCTCACTTTTTTTTGAAAGGATTTTCACCAAACAATTTTTTATATAACTTATTAATATTTTGAATAAATATTACTTTTTCAATAAATTTCTACGATAGATTTTTCATTGTATATATATGCAATGAGGCTCGAAGTGTTCACACTCCAGATTTTCGATTCTGATGAGTGCCCCCTAAAAATCCTTTTAACATAGGTCTCGTCCATGGAGAGTCCTTATAGAGTAATCTTTCATAATATAAATCTAATAGAATCATAATATATATATATATATATATATATATATATATATATATATATATATATATATATATATAATTGTTATTTAAAAAAAATCCATAAATAGCCGTCCATTAGTGTTTTGATTTTTTGTAGCTACAAAACAGGGGGTCCGTTGACTACCGTCGGCCGCGGAATACAAGTGGAGGTCAGGTTACCCGCGCCACTTTAGAAAATAGGGCAGAGTCTCCTTTGTGCGGGGGCTCTGCCCCAGATACAAAAACACACATATCTTGTCCCAAGCTGATTGTATATCTGATATATCACAGTATGGATAAAAGCGACTCTTAGGCTATCGACAATATCCATAAAACATATACCAACTATGAATCCAACTATATCCAATAGTTCCAAGAGTTAATATTTTTACTCTTAAACAATACATATATTAAAATTAGAGAATTCTAATACATGTACAACCACGAAGCCACATCCAGAAACTCTTCACAATAAATCTCTGGATGAATGTCTCCTCGCACGCTCCACATTACTGTAAAGGGGGGATCCACGACGGGGGTGAGCTAAAGCTCATTAGGAGAATGCATGCAAAGTGGGCTACTCACCACTTAAGTGCGGTCTGATGTTCAATTTAAACATACATTCAAGCAAATGCATGATCCTACTTGAATGTCTACATGACTGACTCGGATCAGAGTCCTCAGGCTCTCTCTCACACTTGCCTAAGCCTGTGTGAGATATTAGTTTAATAGTGGACAACCCTCCGATGTATATATATCAATTGATGACGATTGATATATATTATTTGTTTAATGGACTACCCTCGATGAATAAATATCAAGCTGGGCGCTCAGAAGCGGTTAATATATTATTTAGTTTGGACTACCTTAGATCATTTAATATTTTTAGACTACCCTCAGAACCATTTTCCTCTAGACTCATGTCATGCACTAACTCCTAAAAGTCCTAGGATGTTCCGGTGCATATGGAGATACATGTGTGCAATGCAGCTACGATCTGGTCGCGTGTAAATATATAAACGTGCGTATATTTACAAAACAACCAATTCACAAATAAGTATCATGTAAATTAATTAAATTCACACATCAAAATTAGCTCTTGGGCTAATGACCATACAGTAATTTGTTTAAATCCCACTCAACCAACATGTATTTTCACAAAAATATATATTTTTAGAACACTATTCCGGAAATAGTGAAACCCTCGTTTACTATTCGGAAATCACAAAGCATTGGTTCACTTAGTGAACCTGAATTTCAGTAGATTTCCCGCGCTCTATCACATCTGCAACATAGGGTATACATAATCAAACCTGATCTCAGCAAACGGCCCTCGTGGGGTATGCGAGAAAGCTTGACCAACAAAGAAAATCCCAAAAATTTCCAACAATCCGGTCCCATGTTTCGGGGCCGTCAAGCAACCTCACGACCTCAAACCAGCCCCGAAACATTAGGAAAGCAACGATGGGAATTAAAGCGAGTGGGGAGAAAATCTATAGCAGGTTTGAGAGCTGTAATCCGAGTGCGTGGCACTAGCTCGCGTAGAGCGTTCATGTATTTCAGGTCGAAATCGGCCCGGTCAGATTCTTAGGGATCTTAGAGAGAAGGAGGACCTTCTCACACTAAAATCTCCATTTTCGGTCTTCTCCAGCTACTGGACCTCCTGCCTCCTCATTTCACGTTTTTCTTTTGTTATTTGAAGGAGACAAAACACTATTTAGTGTTTTGTCTTATTACCCAACTTAATAATTTAATTAATTCAGCCTTTCGCGGATTGATGTTATTTCGCCGTGGTCGGGTTTCAAATAATTTATACTCTTCATTACCAGCATAGTGCGCCCAGGTACATGCTTTATGTGACTTTAGTCGCGCGTCGAAAATCGTTCACGGCACGCGATGCCTCGAAAAATGTGCCGACTCCAACTGTCTCGAAAAATTACGAAATTTTACGTGCTGACTTGATTTCGCGAGACGATTCTAACTGCACAATTCATTTCATCATCCGAGATCTAGAGAATTAATTACGGATTTTTAACCGAAATTACAATTTTGTAATTGAAATTACGATTTTGCCCTTATTCCGTAAATTGGAATTTCTCGGGTCTTACATTTTTGAGGAAATATAAAAAAAAACCCAAAAAAAGAGAGGAAGAAAACAAATAGGAAGACGAAAAAAGAAAAGGAATAGAAAAAATTTATAAGGTTTTTTATTATTTATCTTTTTAAATTTCATTAAAATATTATATGAATAAATTATAAATTTATGTGTTTTTCTTTATGTTTATTATTGATAATAAGCGTTTATATTTAATATTAAATTAATAATAATTTATATTTAATATTAAATTCATTATTGAAAAAATTAATTTTATTTTTTATTTTCAAAAAGAATTTTAAAAAAACACTATATTTCTCAATTATATAAATTTTTTTAAATATGTTTGATGATCAATGAAAATAAATTTTACAGTGATGTTATTCAGAGTTTCTTGTGAAAATTTAAATAAATGTATATTATTTTTTATTGAAAATTGTAGAAATTTTCCATATTTTTTCATTAATTTTTTTATTTATACTAATATCATATATTTAATTTCTGATGAAACAATAACGGTGTCTAATATTATTTTGGCTTTTTTGAACGATTTGAGACCATTGCCAACAAAAAAAACAAATATGGATTTTAGTAAAGTTTAAGGATTTCTATTCTTAAAAAGAAATTAAGACGGGTGTATATACGAAATAAAAAAATAGAAAAAGAATGTCAGACCTCCATTCTTTTCTTTTTGTCATTAAGAATTTACTCAAATAAATTAAGGATATAGAATCCTGTTTGAAATTCAAGAAAATAAAGGATTGACATAAATAAGGAAATAGAATAACAATTGAAAACTTGCTTTAAATAGGAAATAAAATTAAGAATTTGACTCAAATAAGGACATAGAATAATTATCTTGCTTGAATTAAGATAAAGAATTTGACATAAATAAGGAAGTTACCAGACCAACAGAATGTTGCTAAAGGCTGGGAAAGTAAATTAAGAAATTAGATTCAAATAAAAATATAGATGAATTATCTTTTATTTAAATTTAAGAATTTAAAGATACTTGAATTTGACATAAATAAGGAAAAGAATAACAATGGAATACTCAATTTAAATAGGAAATAAAAATTAAATATTTGACTCAAAAGAATATAGAATAATTATCTTGTTTGAAATTTAAGAGTTAAATTAAAGAATTTGACATAAATAAGGAAATAGAACAACAATCGAATAATTAGTCTAAAATAAATAAAACAACAATCCAAAACTATGATTTTGCAATAATAGTAATAATAATAAACAATAGTGAATTTGATTTTTTTAATAGAATTCCATTTTTTTTAAATCCCTCAAATATAAATTCAAATTATTGGGAGATATTAAAGTTTGGTAAATTATTTATTTACGGTGGTAGAACTTTGTAAACAATATAAAACTAAGAAGAGGATATATTTTAACTACTAATTTGATTCTTCACATGTCTTACTCGATTAAAGCGTTTGACGTTTGAAAGGCATGACATGTTGTAAAACCTGAGAAAAATGTTTTTTTTTTTCTAAAAAATGACAAAACGGTAATTTGTCACTATAGTACAGTTGAAAGCGCAAATTTTAGATGCCGGATGATGAAGCGGAACTCTCACCATTGGATTCGTCTTGTGAAATGCAGAAACGTAAGTTTATGTGCAACGATCAGAGTGAGTCTTGGTCAAAAGCGAAATCGTTTTGAATTTGTAAGTTCAAAGCAGTGTTTTGATATATCACGAATTAAAGCAGTGTTGGCTAAAACGTGTAGTTTGAGAAGCCAAAGGCCAAAGCCGACGTGTTTGCCCCCATAAGCTATGTTACTCATTCTAAACCACTCCAACCCCAATTTTGCCATGTTTTCTAACCTAGAAATATATTTAGGAACTTCTAATTAATTTCCAATTTATAATATGTATATATAAATAAGAATAATAAATGAACAAAACCATAAATCATATTTTTGTGAACAATATAAAATACAAATATAAATATAAATGTTATACTTGATATAAAATAATTTATTTTGTTATCTTTACCATATATAAATGTTAAATCCCTAGGTATTTAGCTAGAGACAAATCCCTAGCTAAATGCATACATTTTGTGAAATACAAATTTAAGGGCACGATATTTTCCCTAGCTATTTTAGCTAGGGACCAATCTCTAGCTAAGTATATAAAACAAAACAAAAAATTATTGGCTATAGAATTAACGACGGACACTATCCCTAGCTAAATAGCTAGGGAAAAATCCCTAGCTAAATGCATACAATTGAACATAAATAGCGACGGATTGGTCCCTAGCTATTTTAGCTAGGGATCAATCCCTAGATAAATATATAAAACAAAACAAAAAGTAATTCGGTATAGACTTAACGACGGACATAATCCCTAGCTAAATAGCTAGGGAAAAATCTCTAGCTAAATGCATGCATAATAGCAATTTAAGGGTACCGATAGCGATGGATTTAGTTTCTAGCTATTTTAGCTAGGGACCAATCCCTAGCTAAATATAAAAAACAAAACAAAAAATTATTCGGTATAGACATAACGACGGAAACAATCCCTAGCTAAATAGCTAGAGAAAAATGCATAGCTAAATGCATATATTTTGTGAAAATAACAATTTAAGGGCACTAATTGCGACGGATTTTTTCTCTGGCTATTTTAGCTAGGGACTAATCTCTAGCTAAATACATAAATTAAAACAAAAAAAAAATTTCGGTATAGACTTAATGACGAACGCTATCCCTAGCTAAATAGCTAGGGAAAAATCCATAACTAAATGCATACATTTTGTGAAACAACAATTTAAGGGCAATATTGCGACAGTTTTTTCCTAGCCCCCTATTAGCTAGGAAAAATCCCTAGCTATACATATAAAATTGTAAAAAAAATATTTCCAAATCATGATTTAGCAACGGATTTGTTCTCTAGCTAATTAGCAAGGGAAAATCCGTCTCCAAAGTTGTTGCTAAATTTGCGAAAGCCAATCTGCGAAATCGCGCTTGATATTAAGTTGAGGACTTTGTCCGTCGCAAATTTCCGTCTTTAATCCGTCACAAATCCGTTGCAAAATTGTCATTAATTCCAGAATAAAAAATCCCTTGCTATTCCGTCGCTAATCCCTCGTAAATTAGCTAGGGATTATTTCCCTAGCTAATTTCCGTAGCTAATCCGATAATTTCTTGTAGTAGTCATGCATCATGGCATTTAATGGAGATCGTGGCACGTACAGGAGTATATAGGGTTAACGTGTTAACTAAATTATGGTAATGGAGACACAGGTCAATTCCACCATATTTACTGGAAAAGGTGATTCGGACACAGGTCCTTCCACCGCACGGTCGATGCCCAGGCTCCGTGTTCACTACGGTACAGCAAGCAAGTATAGGCCTCCAGTGGTTGATGTTTTATAAGCATGATCATACAATTTTGAAAAATCAACCATTGGTGCACGGTTGATCATAGGCTCCCCGTAGAGATTTGATGCACGGTTGAGCCCAGACTCCCGTAGAGATTTAAAAGCAAACGGTTAAGCACAGGCTCCCGTTTTTATAAAAGTTTTGAGAAACTTTTAAAGCAAGAGATTTGTGAAAGGTTTTGAAAAACTTTTTAAGTAAGAGATTTGATTAAGAGTTTTAGAAACTTTTAAAGCAAGATAAAGCAAGCAAGCAAGAGAAGTTTTCATAAGTTTTATAAACTTTCAAGCAAGCAAGCAATAAAAGTCTTATAAGCTTTTAAAGAAAAGCAAAGCAAAGCAAGCAAGTATTAAAAGTTTTAGAAACTTTTAAAAGGAAGCAGGTACAAAAAGTTTTAGAAACTTTAAAGTAAACAAGCAAGGCTACGGAAAATAATTGTAAAGAAAGTTTCACGGTTTTGAGATGTTTTAGGAAAAGCAAAACATTTTATAAAGAAGCATACACTCCAGCGAGCTCATTTAGCTCATTCTATTTTAATATTTTAAAAACTATTTTCAGTCACGAGCTTATCAGTTATTTGGAGCATATTAAGTTCTCACGACATTTGTACAAGTGTTGTTATTAATAATATTTTGTAAAGAAGCACTTTCAATTGGTATAATGGAGCATATGTATGTACATAGTGTTGTTTTGTGAGAATGTGTTAGGTTGCTGGTTGCCATATTTGGTATTGTGTAAGTTATGTATAAAGGATTTGGAATTATCCTATATGCAGTCGTCATGCTGTTGAGGTTTTACCGCTGCCAAGATTTTTCCAAATCCTAAATTAGAAAAAGTAAAAAAAAAAAATTTATACGAGGTTTAAGCAAGCAATGCGGCCGCTTCACGGGGAAGTTTCTAATTAAGTTAAATTGCTTGGTGGGGGATTTACGTGAGTGGCCCAGGCCCATCCGCCAGCTAGTAGGGGGTGGGGGTGTGTCATATACATTCCAAGAGGATATAATATTCCAAGAAAAAAAAACAAAATCAAGTGATTATCATGAAAATCCCAACCATACATGAGTTTACGAATTTAGGATTGCTGATATCATACTTTCTTAACTTTGGATGAGCTCCCGTGTTAAAAAGCTAAACTCATTCTCCAATTCTACATATAACTTTGGATGAGCTCCCGTGTTAAAATGCTAAACGCATTCTCCAATTCTACATCTTGATGCGACATAAGCATGTATAAATGTCAAAGAAAATGAGAATGGTCCATGGTCATGATTTAACCTCTTGCTTTATCTGATCTTGAGTATGGCTAGCATTTGAAAACATATATCAACCTCCATCAAGATTTCATCATCTTTGAATGTTGATTGCCTTTACAACTCCAACATTTTTACCTACAAATATATATAAAACAAAACCCAAATAGACAAGTAAAATTTCTAAAGTTGAAGTACATTAAAACAAATCATTTTCGCATTTCAACTATCATTATTTATGTATATATCTAGATTATTCAACTACAATTTATTATATAGAGACATTAAATACAGATCTAACAATTTAATAACATTTAGCTAAAAAACAATGTTCTTATAATTCATAACATATTTTTCATGATTATGCGAATTTTAAAAGATTAAATTTAATTTTATGATTTTAATAAATTTATCTTTCTATAGAATCATAAAATTCAATAAATCTATTTAAATTCATTTTAAAATCATAAAATTCTAATGTTAAAAACCAATTGTTTTACAATTATATAGTTAAAGTATAAGTTACAAATAAATCGAAGATCCCATTTAAGTAAAAAAAAACAAAATATTTTATAAAGAAACTTACATCAAAGTCTCTATAACTTTATTTACCTGATCATATTGAGATGTCCTGTAAGACCCGAGAAAATTTCAATTTTCTAAAAAAAGAGTAAAACGGTAATTTTGGTCAAAATTTGAAATTTTTCTAGATCTCAGATGACGAAATGGACTTATCGTTGGAATCATCTCGCAAAATCTAGCTACCATGTTGAATTCCTTCGAATTACGAGATAGTCGGAATTTGCACGTTTTTCGAGGCACCGGGAATCGGGTGTCGTAAAACGCCATGTGATGTGAAAAAAGTTGCTCTACGCGGCGAGGGCTACGCGTGGGCACTGATTTGGTGGAGTTTCAACAACTCCAAGAGGTAGGGATCTTTTCCTACTTGTGTTAATCTTTGTCTAAGAGTCATGTAAATGGTTAGGAATGTTCTGAGGCTTGTTTTTGGCGAAATGAAATTCGATCTAAAGCTTTTGAACCAAGTGGAGAAAATTCCTATTTATTAATTTTGTGAGCAGTGGCAGGGTTTCCTTTGTTCATGTGATTAGTAACTTTAATAGTACGTGAATATTTTTGTATGAATTTTTGTGATGTTGAGTGATTCAAAATGAATTGTTTGTGTTTGCTAATTAGCCCATGTGAGCTAATTTTGGTGTTATTGATGTGAATTTAATAACATGATTTATATGAATTAATTGTGTTAATATATGCAGGTGAATATATTAGCATAAATGTTTTGGGATTGGCATCATGCATTCCATATGCACTAAGGCAGCCTAGAATATTAGGTGTGAGTGCATGACATGAAATGTAAACGAGAAAACGAAAATGTTTGTCAAAGGAATTTGTGGATGATTTTAGGAGAATTGTGTTGAGATGGTCCAACTTGCATGTCGGAGGAGCCCGTGAGATTGTTTTGGAAGGTTCTCGACACATTTGCATCGGAGGGTAGTCGATACTTTCACCCAGAAGTCGGTAGTGAGTTTTCGAGAACAAAAAGCTTTTGTTTTGAAAACTGGATATTTTTACTTGCATTCGACTTAGGCATATGTGAGGGAGTCGGTGAGGACTCGGGACATGGGATTGGTCATGTAGACATTCGATTAGGTTCATGTAATTGCTTGAATGTGTTTGTTTTGCCATGCATGTGTACTTAGGTGGGGAGTAACCCATGTAGGAAATTATCTCTACTGGCTTTGCTCACCCTGTCGAGGGATCACCATTTCAAGTACAGGGAGTGACCGGGAAGGCGACACTCATTAGAGGTCGTTTTAGAAGTAAGCGAAGTTGTGGATTTGATATTATTATGTATGACATGTATTAGAATTTTATAATTTTAATATATGTTTATATTAAGAGTAATGTAAAAACTCTTGAACCATGATATATATATTTGGTTGGGATATTTATTTTGTGAGTATTGATGCAGGGGCCCAGTGGCCATTATTTTACTACGCATTTGGATACACAATATTGGTCATTGTTGATTCATGGGACATGTTTGTACCTTGGGTGAGCTCGCCGTGCAAGGCTGCGCCGGTTACCGTGGTGGTGTGGGGTTGGAGCATTCACGTATTCCGGTGAGTTGACGGGTTGTCAACGGACACCCCAATTTTGGGGCGTCAGATGTCCAACACATAAACACGAAAAGTTCTATATGACTGAAAACTTGTTCAACATGTCATGACTAGACAACAACATAAAGAATGAGTGAAAAATACAAATAAAATTCAATAAAATAATAGACTATTTATAATCTCTTTAATAAATATGCATCCATTGTGATTAGAATTCATAAATAACCTAATAAAGATATCTTATCTAACTTAAATAAACAATTTTTTTATTTTATATTCTAGGAATCTAAAGTAAATCGTGCTTTAATAATGTATTATATATATTTTTTTATATTATGATCTTCAAATATAAATTAGAATATAATATATATATATATATATATATATATATATATATATATATATATATGAAACTAATTAACATAATGGTCATTGTATGAATATACATTTGTTTTATAAATAAATAGTAAATTTATGACTAAAAATAATTAAAAAGTATGAATATTGTCATCCATACCATGTCTTAAGCATGGAGTCGTAATGGTATGCATTATAACTTTTATATTCTCAACACAATTTTCCAATTATATAATAATATGTTAAATGATTGAAACCCTAATATTTACAATCTAGAAAAGCATAATACATATTTCTTATACAAGACAAAATAAATTAATGAATTTTAACATGCTATCACTATGTTAGGCATTTTATTTTAAAGTCTATGTGAAACCCGGGAAAAACGTAGTTTTCTGAAAATGAGCGAATTGGTAATTCTTGTCGGGACGATACAAACAAAACCCTAGATCTTTCTCTAGACCTTGGATAGCCCGAAGCGGATCAACGCCCGTTAGAAATCATCCGTGTGAAATCTATTTGAACCTAACAAAGCGCATCAAATTAAAAATTTGTCGGTTTTTTACGCATTTCAAGATGGAGCAGACGACCATGGGGTGCCATTTGGCACTTGCATGGGAAGACACTTAGCACATGGGTGGCTTGAGTGTCATGCCCTTAGGATTGCATGAGTTGGGTGGGGCCAAATGTCGAAGCCACCCCACTAAATGCGTGAGCATGAGAAAGTGGTTGAAATAGTGGCATGGAGAAACCTTGGTCTTGGGTTGACCAAGTGTCAAACAAATTGGTGTTAGGTGAGCTCCACCTAGGTCAAACCAACTTGGTAGTTTGAGGAGAGATTCCAAACAGTCGTAGGAAGAGGGAGGAAGAAAAGAAAGAAAGAGAAAGAAAGAAAGAAGGAAAGAAGGAGAAGAGAAAAGGTTTTTAAAGAAGAAAGAAGGAGAAAGGGAGGAGGAAGCTCCTCCATTGTTTTGATTTAAGGTGGATCAGAAGCGGGTCTCTAGGACTAAGAGGTGAGGGATCTTTCCTCCTTGGTTATTTCCTTGTTCGGGGCCATGGAAATGGCATTTGGTTGAGTTGATTTGTTATTACTTGAATGAATGCCATGCAGAATTTTTTTGGAACTAATCTGGTTATTGCATGTTATTGTATGTGCTGTTTTTCTAGGTTTTAAGACTGAAAATGGGTTGGCTTGTTATTACTTCAATGAATGCCATGCAGAATTTTTTAAAGACTAATCTAGTTTATTGCATGCTATTGTATGTGCTGTTTTTCTGGGTTTAAGACTGAAAATCCGGGTTGGCTTTATTATTATGAATGAATGCCATACAAATTTTTGGAACTAATCTGGTTATTGCATGTTGTGTATGTGATATTTTTCGGTTTTAAGACTTAAAATCCGAGGTTGGCTTGTTATTACTTGAATGGTCTGCATGCATAATTTTTGGAACTAATGCGGTTATTGCATGTTATTGTATGTCTTGTTTTTGGGTTTAAGGCGAAAATCCGGGTTAGCTATTATTACTTGAATGAATGCCATCGAAGTACGATTTAAATGAAGAAAAAAATGGAGTTTGGAGTGTAATTGCTTCCATGACTAACATGCAGAAATTTTCTGGGTTTAGCTCTGGTTGTTTAGGTCATAACTTTTCGTCCGAACTCTGATTCGGTGTTCTTGGACTCTATGACAAGCTCATGGAGTCAGAATCCACAACCACTAGCCATTCGGTGGAAATAGGTGCTCACATCTGTGTCGAAAAATTGAGTGTTGTACTAAGTGTACTAATTGCTATCAATATGGGTGTTTCAAACACATTGGGTTGTAATGTGTTGTGCTTGAACATGGTCATTTCTTGGCATGTGGCAGGTTGTATGACTGACATACTATGTCTCATCCTGGGAATATGAATTATGGCATTACTTGCCTAAATAATGGTTGGAATTATTTTAATACATCCTTGAATGATGTGTTGACATAAGATATGGCCCGAATGATAGAAAAGATTTAGTACTGCATGCTTATGTGATGTCTTGATTTGAATATGCGGAATATTAACATGTTGCATGTATGTTAAATATATGAAATGTTATTATTGCATTAGACATGAGTGTTCATAGCACACACATAGTGTCTGATGTAGAATGTCCATGTAGAGTCTTAAATACGTTGGTCTGTGGGTTTGAGTGCGATTGACACAAATTGCACATTGCATTGGTGTGCGGTAACACCACATTACATGGGAAGTGTGTACATGGTCTTGATTGCTTGCTTGTGTTTGGTGTTGATCGTATGGGGCTTGGGAATGGGACGAAGTCGATTGGAGTTCAAATTTAGCGAAAATGGAAAATGAAATGTGTCGAATTAGAAGTAGAGGATAGATACCTCGGTCAAGCTGAAAACTGGTTAGACAGCGTATCCACCGGTGAAAGCTCGAAAAATGTCGGAGGGTGTAAGAGACCCACGGAGACCCGAAAGGGATACATTTGCCCGAAAAAGAAGACACGAAATGATTAAATAAATATCACATAGACTATGGGTTGTGAGATGGGAGTCGGGACTGACTCGGTATTGATTTCCCATTGGCACTTGCATTGGGTGGTGGGTCGGAGGTTGACCCAGTACATGGGGCATGTAGAGTGTCGTCTCATACATGCATGTAGTTTTTTCCATGATAATACAACATGTATGCACGGATTGGTTGTTGGTTTGACTATGAAATGATCATTTGCATGTGCACCTAGGTGGGAGTAGCCCTTGTAGGATTTATCTCTACTGGGCGTTAGCTCGCGATCGTGGACCGCTTGGGTATAGAGCAGTACGGTAGACGGCGCTCCTTAGAGGTTGGGATTATGAAGCGGGCTGGTCTGTGGCCTTGATTCTTGTTTTGTGTATATATTGGGAACAACCTAGTTTTAACACTTATGTTTTGTATTAAGTGATGCCAATAACTCTTAGATCTATAGAGAATGTGGTCTTGTAACCTATGGACGGAGTATGGATGATGGGCCTATTGGTCCATTTTGCCAGTATGGGTCTCATGATATGAAACACACCGGGTTTCCGCGGGTTGAGCGGTGGTCAGCGGACCCCGGGTTTTGGGGTGTCTGACTTGGTATGAGCATAGGTACTGCAGTACACAAGGCTTGAGGGACTTGATCTTAGGCCATAGTCATTAAGGTATAAAAGCATCACATCTTGGTATAGCTTAGTGTCGGAGCTTGGGTTAGAATTACCTAGTGCTTGGGAAATTGATATCCAGGTCATAGTTTGGTATCAAGGTCAAGGTAGGAGGTTACCTAGGAGTCCACGGGACAGGATTAGATCACAGCATGCATTGTGTGTTTTCTTGTTTATGCTTTGATTATATATGTGTGGTTGTGTGTACAAATTACGTGAATTATATACGTGGTATGATGTATATAGGAAATGTGAACACTAGGGTTTAGAAGCGTAACCTTAGGAGTTTGGGAAATGAACGGATGGTTCGGGAAATTAAGTCTATTATTGGTCGACATGTTCGCTAATAGTTGGACACGAAAATGATTCTAAACATGTTGTTTGACTTGTGTAGATGGCAAGTAGAGGACGAGGCGTAGAGGGTAGTCCACCCAGGAGATAGTCGACCACCGCTTTGTTTTTTATCAACGGGCCTTCACTTAGAGTCCATGGGTCTTTGCGATAGTACAATTTCTGGTGATGCGACTAGAGGTCGAGGAGGTGCCGGTAACCTCGGAGGTTGAGCACGTCATCCTCCAGCGTTCCTGAGAGGAGGGACGTGTGTAGGCCATTGGATTCCGTCATATTGGGAGGATTCTAGGGCTATGGAGATCACCTCGCTAATCGGATTACAGCGGCTTCATTCTAGCTTAAATTTGAGTCCCGGATGGGTGGGTGGGTCACTACTTCCCGGGGGACTTAGGTATGACGTGGGATGTTTTTCATTGACTATTCATGAGAAGTACTTTTCGGAAGCTACGCTAAACATGAGAGGCAGGGAGTTCCTTGGTGAGACGAGAGGGGCGATGGTTGTACTTTCGATGCGTGGCAGTTCACAAAGTTGGCGCGTTTCGGGGATGATTATGTGGCCCGCGATGACGGTCGAGAAGTTCGAGGATGGGAGTGAAGTTGTCCATCGAGACAGATTGTATGACATAACCTACGAGATATGGACTCGATGGTCGATCACAGTATGATCATTGAGGCGAGAGGTAGATGGCGCTAGTAGCATCCGGGATCACGGTGCTAGTGATAAGAAGAGGGAACTGGCTTCTTCTTTGCGCTCGGGAAAAGAAACGAGAGGACCGTTCCACGAGGTTTCGGGCGAGGCCGCGACAGCGGGGGGGCGAGCGGTCAGAGTTACGGTCAGTTGGGAAGATGACGTATTTCCAGCGCCATCGGTAGGGACACATGGGGCGGAGTGTCCTCAAATACGGGGTTTTAGTCGGGGGACACCACGAGTCCAGATCATCGATGGGACGTGAAGCTGAGACTCGGTATGTTCGTCCTTACCCGGCCTGAGCCGGGGAATAGGTATCAGTCGGGGTGCGACCACGAGGCATCGAAGGTGTTCCGTGACAGCCAGGGCGAGTATGGGTTGAGGTCGAGGCGAGTGTACGGGCGGGACAGGGGCTCGGGGTGTGTCAGCCATTGCCAGCGGTGAGGCGGCGGATCAATCGTGGTCGGGTACGTTTCTACTCTTTCGCCTGTGGGCAAGGGTGTTATTTGACTCAGGTGCATCGCATTCCTTTATTGTTGCATCTTGTGTGAGAGTATTGGGCTTAGAGGTTGAGACCTTAGACGAGCCATTGCATGTGAGTTCTCCCCTAGGGACTAAGGAGAGAATTGATAGGATATGTCGAGGATGTGAGTTAGAGATCTTTGGGATTCTACTCACGGTGGACCTTCGGGTCATGGACATGTTAGAGTTCGAGGTCATCCCTCAGGATGGGCAGTTGTGGCACATGGTTGTCATGGGTGTGGCAAGTATGTAGAGTTACCTCCACACAGACCGAGTACTTGTGTTATGTTTCAAGGAAATAGGCACGATGCTTCACTCCATACTGTGTACGATTCACGATGGCATGGGCAGTTGACGGGTTGGCTAGCTAGCCTTGCCCAGAGGAATGAGAAGTGGGAGCCCAGGATCACGAAAAGAGTCTACCTCGGGTGGTTTGTGACCGGGGATGTTTTTCGGATGAGCTGCTCGGGATTACCTCCTAGGGGATATAGACTTCCGCATTGAGTTGCATCCTAGTCGTCTTATTTCTATGACTCCGCGAGAGGATGAGTGCTTAGTTGGAGTTGCGGGAGCTCGAGGTCGGATAAAAGGGGATTCTTTGGGCGAGGGTTTCATTAGGCCAGGAGCACTTCGCCGTAGGCGCTCGGTTATTTGCGAAAAAGAGGATAAGACCCGTCAACTATGCATCAGGTGAGACGATTGAAGGGGTTACAATCAGAATCGGTATCCCTTACCGAGGATTGATGACTTGTTTGATCAACTGAAGGGGGCGCGAGTCTACTCCAAGATAGACCTTTGCACTGGTTACCATTAGTTGAGAGTTAGGGAGGCAGACATCCCTAAGATAGCGTTCAGGACATGGTATGGACACTTTGAGTTTACGGTGATGCCCTTTGGATTGACGAATGCATCGGCGGCATTCATGGACCTCATTAATGATTCGATTTATTTATATCAAATTTGTGGTGGTCTTTGTTGATGACATCTTTGATGCACTCCCGATCGGAGGTGGAGCATGGGGATCACTTGAGAATCGTTACGGCACGAGGATCATCGGTTGTATGCGAGGATTCGGTAAGTGCGAATTTTGGCTTGTTGAGGTGGGTTTCTTGGGACACGGGTGTCGGCCGGGCGTGTCGGGTGGGTAGGGAAGGTTGAAATTTGTGATGAGTTGGGAGAGATCGAAGTCAGTCTTCGAGATACGTAGTTTTCTTGGGATTGGCATGGTATTCTGAAGGTTTATAAGAAAGTTTCTCCGGGCTTCTTGGCCCTTTATGATAAAGATTGACCGGAAGGAGTCAGTTTGTATGTGGGACGACTCATGTGAGGTGTGAGGCGTTCGGGGTGAAAGAAGGGAGGCTTACTTCAGCTCCTATTCTAATAGTCCCAGAAAGGGGACAGAGGTACACAGTGTACTGTGATGCTTCGAAGGATGGACTGGGGTGTGTTCTGATGCAGTCTGGGAAGGTTGTGGCTTATGGTTCTCGGCAGTTGAAGAATCACGAACACAATTACCCCATGTATGACATGGAGTTGGCAGCCGTAGTCTTTGCCCTGAAGATTTGGCGTCACTACTTATATGGTGAGCAGTTCGAGGTGTTTCGGACCACCAAAGTCGAAATGCATCTTCAGCAGCGAGACCTCGACATGAACAGCATAGAGTGGATGGAGTTTTGGAGATTACGACTTCCTTTGCATTACCATCCGTGGGAAAATGTAGTGATGATGCAGCTTAGCGAAAGTCACGAGGGAAATCTTGGCTAGTATAAGCTTCACTGGAGTGAGCGGGTGCTCAAGGCAGTGGGCGAAGTTAAGCTGCGGTATGATGAGTAGACTCGGGGTACCTTAGGAAGTATGATGGGCTACGTAGTCTCTGATAAACATAGTGATAGAGGTCGGGTGGGACACAGACTTCAATCTCCATCGAGGACCGAGGTACGGTCGGTCACGGACGAAGGCGAAGCCATCTGCAGATCAGTAGTCTTTGGGTATAGGGAGCGGGTTGTGGTGCGGTCGTGGTTGAGGAGGAGATCACCGAGGTGGTTCCATTCTCCCGTTCCTTTGTGCGTCCGGGTGGCATAGAAGATGTATCATGACCCAGCAAGTGCCCGGTATTCTTGGAGGGATGAAGGGCATGTTGAGAGATTTTGTCAGACCCAGGTGTCTCACGTTCAGCAGTCAGTGGCACCGAGAGGCCATCAAGATTCTCCGGCCATTGGAGATAGCGGAGTGGAAATGGGAGCACATCATGATGGACTTTGTGACTCACTTGCCACGGACATCGTAGAAGCATGATGCGGTGAGGTTATAGTGGTAAGGCTGCAGTCGGCACATTTTACTGGTCGTGCGGATTACCTTCCTGGATGAATTCTGGGTTAATATCGGGAGATAGTATGGTTGCATGGGTTATCTCCATAGTATGGATCAAGGATCATCGGTTCTGACTCAGTTCTTGAAGAGTTTGAAGGCCATGGGAGCCTTGTTTAGTGATGAATGCAAAGCACCATCCTCATCTGATTAATTCGATCAAGCGGATTCTTGGAAATTTAGAGGACATGCAAGCATGCGTCACGGATCTCAAGGTAATTTGGGAGGAGCACTTGCCGCCGTAGAGGATTACTTACGATAACAATTGCGAGAAGTATTCGAGATATGGCACCACTATATGGGGCTCTGCGGGAGGCCGTATCGATCGCTAATATGTTGGACGGAGGTGGGAGAGGCTCCATCAACTGATGAGAGTGATTAAAGACACCTCCCGGAGAAGGTGGTATGATTCGAGCGAGTCCTTGCGCTCGAGTCGGCGGAAGGGATTCTGTGATATCTGTGATGACCTCACAGAGTTGGTGGGTGATCATGTCTTCTTGAAGGTGATGCCTAAGAGATGAGTGATTAGATTTGGTAAAAGAGGGAAGTTGTCGCCAAGGTACATTGGACCCTTCGAGGTAATCGAGAGGGTAGGCGCGATTGCGTATCGGTTAGCATTGCCGCCGAGTTTGTTGATTGTTCATGAAGTATTTCACGTCTCCATGCTCCGGAAGTATACTCCAGATCCAACTCATACAGTGGATTGGGGTGAGCTTGTTGTTGATGTAGATAGGACCTTCAAGGAGGGACCAGTGCGTATAATGGATAGAAAAGAGCAGGTTTTGTGTGGCAAGACTGTGAGGCTCGTGAAGGTGTTGTGGCGGCAGGGTCGGAGGCGACATGGGGCTTGCGGGGACAGTGCTTGCACTAACTATCCCCTTCTTGTTTGATGGGGAAGGTCGTTTTCTTGTCATTGATGTTTTAAATGGTATTGCATATCATATGTTTGATTGTGTGCATATGTCTTGGGAGTTGGGGCGAATTCCTTTTAAGAGGAGAATGTAGGCAGGAAGCATTATTTTAAAAAATGATGAATCGGTAGTGCCGCGGGGCTGTACGGATAAAACACTAGTCTTTCGAGACCTCGGATGAAGTGAAGCCCGGATCACGCCGTAAGAATCATCTCGTGAAATCTATTTGAAATAAACAAACTGCGTCAAATTCCGAAACTGTAGGTTTTACACTCATTTCGAGACGGACCCGGCCAACCATGGGGTGCCATGTGGCACTTGCATGGGAGACACTTGGCACATGGGGGGCCCAAGTGTCATGCCCTTAGGATTACATGAGTTGGGTGTGTGACGCCCCATTTCGAGGGTCAGTTGACTACGATCAACCGCCGAATACTTGTGAATGTGGGTGACCGGCATTTTCTCAGAAAATCGGGCGGAGTCTCCTTTATGCGAGCTCTACCCAGAATACAACACATGCATAAAACCTGTCCCAAGCAGTCGATATAATCACCACATGAGTAAAAAGCGGCCACACAGGCTAAATAACTATAATCATCATGATTAACAACTATATCCAATAGTTTCAAAAGAGTTAATCCAATTCTCTTTATACACACATATATTAAAATTCTAAAACTACAATACATGTATACATCCCACTGAAACAAGCCACAATCGGCTTTCTTCTAAAAGCAGCCTCTATGACGTACTTGTCTCCTGCGCTCGCTCCCTGTACACAGCTAAAATATAATATCCTCGATAGGGTGAGCTAATGCTTTCATTAGTGGAATCACCCTAAATTGGGCTACTCTCCCATTTAAGTGCATATCGCGATGCTCGAAATGAACACACATTGGCAAAATACATGATCCTACTTGAATGCATGATCAACTCATACCCCGAGCCCTGCGGCTCCTCTTTGCACAAGCCATGTAGAGAAAATAATCATTTTCAAAACAAAACCCATTTGTTCTTGAAAATATACTAAAATATTCGGTAAAATATGGGACTATCCTCGGCGGGTGGTTGGTGAGCTTTTCAAGAAGCAGTCATGGTCCTTATTGAAATGATCTGATGGCCCATCTCATTGATTCTCAGATATAATCCTTTGAAATTCCTTTCACAGCCATATCGTTTTTACAAAAAAACCATGTCATGCCTCACACCCTACTTCTAGGTTACGAGTGCATATGAAATGCATTGTGATGCATTCAATAACTCACCTAGCACAACGATTATATACGTAAATGCGTATATTAACAATTTAAATCACACAATCATGTCATGTAATTCCACAATTCATTACACCAAAAATTAGCTCACTTGGGCTAATTATCAAACACGAGCAATTTGAATTTAATCACTCAATAAAACACATTTTCACACGAAAATTTATTTTCGTATCCTTTATTCATATGAGCGGTAAAACCAGGTTTAAGTTATTAACTCATCAAATCATCGGGTCGCTGTGATCCCGCATTTCCACGGCCATTCTGGCCTCTCATCAAATAATACATGATTGACACACAAATGCACAGCAATTAATCCACCCCAGTCAGCGTGGCGATCCACGGTTGCTCGTTTAGGTTTCAAAATTCTGTAGTTCGGTCCAGTTTGGGACCCGATCAGCTCAACCCCTCATTTGCCTCGTTGACTCAAACAAGTAGCAAATACACTTAAGCGAAGTATAAGAGCCCAAGTAAGGGAGGAGCCCACACCTCTCGGAGTTTGATAGAGCTCCACAAATCAGAACACCCACCTTGAAGCCCTCTTTGCGTAGACGGAGTTCTATTCTTGTCCGAAGGTATTACCTGGCTTGATCGGATCTTCCACGATTCTATAGAGAAGGTGGTCCTTCTCTCTTTAAAAACCAAACAAATCGGCTACTGGACCAAATCCCCTTCTCCTCACATTTTCTTTCTTTTGTTTTCAAATGTAGGAGACAACACTGTTTGTTATTTTGTCATTCGCTCATTTTAAAACCAATTCCAGAAATGACCATTTGTCATATTTCCCAGTTTTGACATTCGGCACTATTTCGGCCATCCATTTTCATCATTTCTCTACTCATGCCACTTATGACACATGATTACATGTTATATGAGACTTTCGTCGCATATAAAATCGTTTTACGGCACCCGAACCGCGATGCCTCGAAAAACGTGTCAACTCCGACAGTCTCGGAATTCAACGAAATTTTACATCTTAGCTAGATTTACATGAGGCGATTCAGCGATGTAATACGTTTAGTGTCTGAGATCGAATAAATTCGGATTTTGACGAAATACAGTCATCTTTTTCCAAAATTGGAATTTCTGGGTGGTCTTACAGGTGGGGCCAAATGTCTCAAGCCACCCTCATGCAGCTACATGAAGTGGTTGGGAAATTGTGGCATGGAACACTTGGTCTTGAGATTTACCAAGTGTCGAGCAAATTGGTGTTAGGTGTGCTCCACCTAGGTCGGAATGACTTGGTAGTTTGAGGGAGAGTTTCCAAAGCAATTCGTGGAAGAGGAGAAGAAAGAAAGAGAGAAAAGAAAGAAAGAGAAGAAAGAAAATAAAGGAAGAAAAAGAAAACAAGAAGAAAGAAAGGAAAGAGGAGGAGGAAGCTTTCCTCCATTGTTTCGAATTTGGTGGATCAGAATTGAATTCACACACTTCAAGAAGGTGAGGGATCTTTCCTCCTTGGTTATTTCCTTGTTTAGGGCCATGGAAATGGCATTTGGTTGAGTTTATTTGTTATTTTGAGATATAAGAATGCCATCTGAATTTTTGGAACTAATATGGTTATTGCATATTGTGTATGTGCTGTTTTAAGGTTTTAAGGTGAAAATCCGGGTTGTATTATTAGTGGATGAATGCCATGCAGAATTTTTTGGAACTAATCTGATTATTGCATGTTATTGTATGTCTTCATTTTTCACAGGTTTTTAAGTGAAAATCCAGGTTAACATTATTACTTTAATGAATGTCATGCATAATTTTTTTGGAACTAATCTGGTTATTGCATGTTATATGTGCTGTTTTTTCTGGGTTTTAATACTAAAAATCTACGTTGGCTTGTTATTACTTCAATGAATGCCATGCATAATTTTTTTGGAACTAATCTGGTTATTGCATGTTATTGTATATGCTGTTTTTCTGGGTTTTAAGACTAAAAATCCAGGTTGGGTTGTTATTACTTGAATGAATGCCATGCAGAATTTTTTTAGGTTTTAGACTAAAGAAAAAAAAAATCAGTTTGGAGTGTAATTGCTTCCATGACTAACATGCAGAAATTTTCTGGGTTTAGCTCTGGTTGTTTAGGTCATAATTTTAGTCGAACTCAGGTCGGGTGTTCTTGGACTCTATGACAGAAGCTCATGGAGTCAGAATCTAGCCATTAGCCATTCAATTGAAATAGGTGCTCACATGCGTGTCGAAAAACTGAGTGTTGTACTAAATTATTTAATTGCTATCAATATGGGTGTTTCAGAGCACATTGGGTTGCAATGTGTTGTGTGAACATGGTCATTTCTTGGCATGCTTGAGCTATATAGTGACATACTATCTTCGACCACAGGATCTAATTATGGCATTACTTGCCTAAATAATAGTTGAAATTATTTTAATACATCCTTGAATGATGTTGTCATGAATGAAGCTGAATGATAGAAAGATGTAGTGCATGCTTATGTGATGTCTTGATTTGAATATGTGGAATATTAACATGACTGCATGTATGTTAAATATATGAAATGTTGTGTGCATTAGACATGAGTGTTCATATCACACACATAGTGTACGGTGTAGAATGTCCATGTAGAGGTCTTCATACATTGGTCGTAATGTTTGAGTGCGATGAAGCCTGAGTGGTGTCTTGATAACACCACATTACAGTGTGTGTGCATGGTGCGATTTGCGCGTGTTTGGTGTTGGATCATTGTGGGGCTTAGGGAATAGGGCGAAGTCAATTAGGTTCCACTGACGTTAAACGAAAATGGAAAAAGAAATGTGTCGGGCGTAGCCGTAGGGGATAAAGCCCCTCGGGTGGCACGGGGTGGTTGACGGCGTATCCACCGGTGAGCTCGAAAAATATCGGAGAGTGTAGAGACCCACGAGGAGACCCAGAAAAGTTCACATTGCCCAAAAAGACGAAGCGATTAAATAAATATCACATAGACTACGGGTTGTGAGATGGGAGTCGGGAGGCCGACTCGATATTGATTTCCATTGGCACTTGCATTGGGTGGTGATTAGAGGTTGACCCGTGCATAGGCATGTAGAGTGTCGTCTCATACATACATGTAGTTTTTTTCATGATAATACAACATGTATGCACGAATTGATCGCTGGGTTTGACTATGAAATGATCATTTGCATGTGCACCTAGGCGGAGTAGCCCTTGTAGGATTTATCTCTACAGCGTTAGCTTACTCCGTCGTGGGACCCCTTTCAGTAGCCGTGACGTACAGCAGACGCGCTCCTAGAGGCTCCGGATTATGAAGCGGGCCTGGACCGTGGGCTCGACTCGCTTTATGTATATATTATAATGACCTAGTTTTAATATATGTTTTGTATTAGAGTGATGTAATAACTCTTAGATTCTTATAGAAATGTATGGTTCAGAACCCTATGGACGAGCATGATGATGGGCCCTATCAGGTCATTTTACTAAGTATGGGTCTCATGGATATGAGACACAAGCTTCCGGCGGTGTCGACGATGGTCAATCTGACCTCTAAGCCAAAGGCCACGCCTAATTGTTTTGTTTCTTGCATTCATTTGAACATATAAAGTATTATGATCAATCAACTAATCCAATAGACAACATAAAAGAGGAAAACATACTTCACAACCCAAATTATCAAGTATGTGATAAAAAATGAAAAGGAAGTGAAGCACAAACTTCTACTTAACCTCCAATGTAAAAATATCAATTGCTCAGCAACCATCCAACAAGTACAACAAAAAAAAATTAATGAATAAGAGAGAAATTCAGTTAAAAGATCAAGAAACTAGCATTTTATTTTGAATCAAGGAATGGGAATTCATAAGAAGATACAAGAAATAGTGGCAATACTCAAATAAATAAACCATATGTAATATTTATAAACTTTGTAGTATAAAAGTGATTAAAATTTCATAATATGCTCTTTAATGTTTGGTTCCCATGAAAAACATGTTGTGTAAATAAATTAAAGTGCAATATTTGTTAGTAAATTAGTTTTAATTTCAAATTAGGAAGAAAATAAATACCAAAAAATTAGTTCTCATGAATAATGTAAGAACATGCATATTGAATTTTTTTTTAAAGTACATGGTTGATCATCAACTTTTGAAACTAAATTCGAACTTACACTTAATTTTCTATGTTTATATCAAAAGTAAGCCTTAACATTTTTCTTAACTTATGTTTTAATGGGGATGACATCACTTGAAATTGATTGAAACTTGTTATATTAATAGGATAAAGATTAATGACCAAAACAAATTAAGGATTGATAATACTAACTTTATTCTTTGTGTTTTATGTGGTCATTGTAACAACCATATGCAATGTAAACTTAATGTAGAAATGAAAATAAAAATAAAACTTCATGGGCAGAGAACAAAACCTTTATAAATATCACTATAATTAGCTATGCATCAAGAGCTTTTTGACTTTTAAACTGCAACTGTCTTTGCCAATATGAAGCCAATAATGATTTGCTAAAAATTATTTCTTTCTTTTTTATCAGTTTCAAAAATTTCTTTTTCCTTTAAATTTTTATTTTCTAGTTAATATTAATTTTCTTTCAACTTTTAAATGGACACAGTTAAATTTCTTTGGGAGCAAACGTTTAGCATCTGAACGTGGGATCCACTCAAGCCACTTCCATTGGATAGTTTTTTGAACAAGATTTTAAATATTTATAATAACATATATTTTTGTATTATTTATATAATAATTAAATATGAAGAATATAGATTATAAAAAATCATACCCTATTAATATTCATTTTATTTATTTAAATTCAAAAATTATAATTTTAATATTAAGTATATCTTCAAATCATCTATATTGTTATCAATTTCATAATATTGATGTTAATAATATTTATCATATGCTAACAAAATTAATATTATTATTATTATTATATATAAATTTTTCCAAAAAATAATTTTATTTAAAAATCATAAATACGATCCATATTTAATAAATTTTATTATTTAAATTGATTAATCTCAAATAAAATATTTTATAGAAAACTATCTAATTTTATTTAAAATGTAATAAAAATACATTTAAGAATAATTTTGAAATTTTAAAGTAGATAAATTTTATATTGATTAAACTTATAAAATAATTTTAATATGTTTACTTTATTATATTTGAAAGGTTTCACCTATTTTTATGATTTTTGAATAATTTTTAGTTTTATCCATATTTTTATCAGAATATCAACATATATTTTCCGATATTTCCTATATATGCATAAAATTTAGGTACTAATATATTTTTAATTACTGATAATTTGATCCTTTATCCTAACCACCAAGTTTGAAGTGATAAGGATTTAATTACCATGCCATAAACATATAGTACGTTTCTAGTTCATATTAAATAGACAACCATTACAATAGGGATTCATTATAATAAAGATTCAACATTTGAAGGCTTGCTCGTACATGAATCTTATTTCAATTTGGATCAATGTATATATATTGAACATGAAAAGAACTTCATCTTTCACCATTAAACAAAAGGACGAATAAGCAAAGAGGGATTATGTAAGCCCATAAAAAACATGAATGAAATTTAAGAGGCATCTAAGCTATGAAATGCCACACTATAAATGTATTTACAACCATCTCATGATAAAATCTAAATAAAATGTATTATATAAATATCTAACTACTTTGTATAATAGAGGCGGGTCTGTGGAGAGATGTCTAAGGACAAACTCCACTTAGGAATGAATGGCGCCTAATTTTGAACCCCTCCTCCAAGACCTCGTTGATTTGTGCATCAGTAACAAACTGTCCCAATTGGAATAGAAGAGAATTCCACATAACCTAAACTTTTCACTTCCATAACCTCATTGTCTAATACCAAAGTCCTTACATTCTACAACTTGTTGGGTTGAGTATCTTACCAGTACATAACCTTGTCTTATTTATTTACTCTAAAATTCCCTTGGTTGTAGCAACCTTTAGTTTAGATAAGAGCTTTACACATGTCTCTTTAAGAATCTTTATATATTCTTTATCAAGGTTCCCCTTCACATTCGGTGCACCGCCAAGTAAGTTTATTGGATGGTTCAAGCTCTCTATCGCCATGTAGTGTTTTCTCCCTGTGCTTTTGAATATCACTTCCTTTATTAATTTCTTAACTTTGAGTGCCTTAAGGGACTTAGTGACCAAATTATCGGGAAGGTTTGTTTCTCATTTCATGTCTTGAATCCAGACTCCTATCTTCTTTAATTCAAGGCTTAAATTCAGAGATGTATGGAAATGCAATATTTGGAAAAGGAGTGAAATACTGGGGCATAACAGTGTTATCCTTTAGTAGGTTTTGTTTTTTAACGGTTATGAATATTTTAGTATAATTTTGGAAATATAATTTATTTCCCGTGTGAAGTCATAGAACAAAAAAAAAGTAAATAAATAATGTAATGTAACAATCCCCACCAATTTTTAGCTTATTTTATTTTGTTCTTTCTCTATTTCTATCTCTTTCTAACACTTATATTCAAGCGGTCAATGCTGATTAAAATATAATAGCCTTAAAACTCTATTTTGTATTTACTTGTTATATGGAATTTTATATATATATATCCGTTTTAGGCTATTGAGGTAGGTGCTTGAACCTTTAAAGGATAAAATAATAAATGAAAAGAAACATGATAAGAACTCAAATGGATTCATGGAGGAAAAAATGAGTAAGAAAATATGCAATAAAATATACAATAATTTATTATTTCAAATTATCAATTAAACATACAAAGAAAAATGAATGTGCCTCCAAAAATAATCCTATCATTTTCTATCTTTGTGGAATGGATTATATAGGAAACAAAAGAAGGATGAGAAAGAGAAGATTGAATGACCTAAAAAGAGATATAAGAAGCAAAAACAAACCTTTTTGGAAGGTTAAAACCCTTCCAATGAGTTGGAGCCAAAGGACATTTAATGGAAGGCGTAGAATGTTGTTTCTGACAAAAGTACAAGGAAACTCAAATAGTTTTTGTAGGAAATCCAATCTCACAAGGAAAGACAAAAAGTTTTGGTGGGAAATCCTAATTAGTTTTGGAGGGAACAATGACCTATGGCTATGATATAGGGAGTCATTATGCATCAAACTAGAAAATGATATTTTAAATATGATGAGACAAGTTTGACAAGTGATGATAATGATATTGTACAACTATTATTTTTATTTTATTTTATATCTCTTCACTCTTATGACATATAAATGAGAATGAACTATTTCATTATCTTTGTTATGTCTTGTTCAACATATTTTTAAAATAAATAAATAAACTTATTTGATAGAATGTTTTTTTTAAAGACTTATTTGAAAGAATGTTGAATAATTTTGTACGTACATACTGAAATTTTTAATATCTTTAAAATGATTTGATTTCAAGGTTGGGTTTAGCTTCTAAACTTCATTTTACATTTCATTTTAGATTTTTATATTTAGGAATTAGTGAAAAGTAGGCTTTTTATGTCCATATAAAAATATTTAGATATCAAAAAGAAAATTAATATATGTTTTCCAATAATTATGGTTTGATTTAAAAGTCAAATATGCCCACAATTATAAAAGTAAATCAAGTATTATATTATGATAGTAGATAAACTACTATTATATACATAACATGCTATATTTATTATCATAATATAATATAGCTATTATCATAATCAAGCCCATTTGTTGTCATAATATAAGATAGTTTTTTTACATCTTGATTTTAAATAAACCATAATTATTTTTGAATAAGAGTATTAATTCCATATTTATAAAATTCTTAGACTATTGTATAAATAGTTGGGTTTAATATGTAGGTGAAAATGTGGATCGACTCACTGACTGTAATTATTTCTTTTCACATTTTAGATTTAAATATGAATGAATGAGTTCCCAATGAAGGGACGTATTGTGACGCCCAAATCCAGGGTCTGCTGGACAACCTCACAACCCGCACTCTCGTGGATTTTGGGTGACCCAATACCACAATGTTGTATCCAATTTATCAAGATCCTTATTTTCACAAAAATCGAGCAAAGTCTCCTTTTATCAGAACCTACCCAACATGCCAACCTGTATAACAATATAATTATACCTCATCCAAGGTCTCAATAGAAGTAGTATTGACCCCCACATGGTCCATCTGCACATATCCCCAATATACATCCCTTTACCGGAATCCATTCATTTACATTTAAATCTAAAATATTAAAATAAAACACTTAATTACAGTCTGTAAGAGTCCGATCACGACCCTTTTACCATAATTACATACCTGATTATTTATACAATGTTCCCAAAAAAATTTAGTTACAATTCTTTTATACAAATTTTTTTTTTTACAAAAATGTTACTCAAAGGTAATATCAAGGCCACACACGAATTCCTCTTCATAATCACACTCATGGAGCGCCATCTCTCTGCACACCCCCTTACCCGAAAGGGGGTCCCATAACTGATGAGCACGCTGCAGAAAATTCCCCATACAAGGGCTACCTCTAAATGCACACGAAAATGGCTGCATAAAACATCAAATCACATTCCATATAAATAATGCAATCCCATACGTATCGTTCTGTCATGCATGAGATGAGACTTCTCATACCCACAACCCGAGTCCCGACCAACTCTCTCATACCCATAATGCCAAGTGTGAAAACCAGCCATTGTTGTTTCACCCAATGACTTAAACCATTGGACAACCCTCCAATTTTAATTTATCAAATCACGTGTGTTTATTTGGATTGCGAATTTCCAAGGTCTCACCATAGGCTTTGCACGCATTCATACACTTTCGCGAACTTTTATCGTTGGATACATATGTCTAACCAAGAATAAAATTTGGGTCTTTCACCCTAATGGGGATCCGCCTTATCTACTCACCCCCAACACATGTGATTTATTATTATTGTTGTTTTATAACCGTGACCTCAATTTTTGAACGTTATCCCATTTATGAGTTCACTCACCCATTCACCCAAGAATGTGGTGAATACCATTCATGCACACACACCCGACTCAACGCAATGTGACTATGCATATGAAATGCAATCATGTCATTTCATGCGATGTCATACCACATGCGTAATAAGAGCTACATGAAACATTTATAAATTCCGGATAATTATATTTCTTATATATAATTTCCATTTATCACAATTTTCATGTTAATACATCAAGCAAGTATAAACATGATTTTTATACACAACATGTTATTTATTTTTCCAACAATAACACACAAAATGGTCCAAATTCAAACCCATATAAAATGGGGCTCCTTCGTCCCTTCACTATTTGTCACGAATTACTACGATACAAAACATAACTACAAAACCTCAAGACATCGGGCCCGGATTAAACCAAACCTCAACTCTTTTCAGTCCAAGACCGCCTCTAAAACAGCTTCTGAAAATTTGTCGACTGCCTTCAAAATACCCTGGGGGAAGCCCAAATTGGGATCATTCGAAAACAACCCCCAATTCCGCCATGAATCATTCAAAAACAACTAAAAATTCTAAAATTCTACACTCGGTCCAAAAAATTTGGGAACAACTTTAGTCTTCACAAAGACCTAAGAAACCCAAGCCATTAAATGACATTTGTGCCGTAAATAACCTAAACAGAAAATTTCCTACCTCGTGAAATTTGACGAAACTCAAAGATTTTGGTACCCACACGTAGCTCTCTGTGACACCCCAAACCCGGGGTCCGCTGACTAAATTCGTCAACTCCACTTTAATACAAGTGGATGTTTCCAAGTTACCCGACGCCACTTAAAATCAGCAGTTCCTTTGTTCTGAGCTCTACCCAAATACAAGACTCAGATATACCTGTCCCAAACAACCCAATATAATCCCACATGAGTAAACGGTCTCGGGGCTCCATAATACAATGCTCATCACAATATATCCAAACTATAAATCTAACTATATCCAATAGTTACAAGAGTTCAAATATTTTCACCTTATACAACATATATTAAAAATACTGAATTCCTCATGTAAACACTCATCAAAGCCACACCACTTTCTTCTAATCCAAATTTAGACGAGCCGTCCCCTCGCACTCTCCCTGTACCTGTAAAAAAGGGGGTCCCATGACGGGGTGAGCTAAAGCTCAGTAGGAGAATCGCCCCATGGGCCACTCACCCACCCCAAGTGCAAAGGTACGGGGTTCCAAAGTAAAACACACATTCAAGCAAATGCATGATCCTACTAATGTCTATGACCAACTCATATCCCGAGTCTTCACGACTCTCTACACTCGCCTAAGCCTTGTATGAGAATATTAATTGCAAACTAGTTTGGTTTCATAGTTGTGGTCTACCCTCCGATCCAAGTAGTAGACTGTCTCCGATATTATATTTAGTGGACTACCCTCCGAGATATATCAATCACTGCCTCCGACGATTGATATTTTAAGTTTGACTACCCTCCGAATACTTAATATTTTTAGACAACCTCCGAACTATTTACTTGGGACTCGTCTCATGCACTAACTCCTATAGTCCTAGGATGTTCCTAAGGTATATGGAATGCATGTATGCCAATCTAATACAATTTAATTCACACGAAATATATAAAACATGAATATACTCACATAATTCCAATCACACAATCATGTTATGTAATTATACAGTTCATCACATCAAAATTAGCTCACTTGGGCTAATGATCAAACACGAGCAATTTAATTTAAATCACTCGACCAAACACATATTTTCACAAAAATATATATTGAAAATAATTAAGCCGAATAGTGAAACCCTACTACTATTCTAAAAATCACAACTCAATCCGCTCACTTAGTGAACTCAGAATCCACGGCCATTCCGCCCAAGGCACACCAAGCAAACATTTAATGCACAAACTAACATAAGATGCAACCAAACAGCCCGCACTCCACACACCCGGGCCGTCCAAATTTTGTTTCAAAATCTATATCACCCGGTCCTGTCTTGGGACTGACGACGGCCCCTCACTCCGCCATTCGACCAAAACATCGACAAAACACTTAAAGAAGGAATAAAATCCAAGTAGGGAGAAACCCCTACCTCTTGGAGTTTGTCAAAAACTCACAAATCCGGTACCCACGCGAAGCCCTCTCCGCGTAGAGCAGTTCTTCTACTTGTCCCGAAGACCGCCAACGGTTGGATCGCTTGTATTTCTAGAGAGAAGTGCTCTCTCTCTCTAAAACCTCTCAAAAAGAAAGCTACTGGATCTCCCCCCAAATGCCTCTCACGTTTCTTGCTTAAGGAGAAGACAAAGTCACTATACATGTTTTCATTCTCGCTGTAATGACTTAAACAATTTCAATGACCATTATGTCCCTTCATTTCCCAGATTGGAGCATTCTACACTACCTCGGCCATCCATTTCATTATTTCAATTATACCACTTATGGTACATGAGTACATGTTATATGTGACTTTGGCCACATCGAAAATAAATCATTTTACTTATGATCCAAACGCGATGCTCTCGAAAACGCGGTCAACCCGACCGGCTCCCGAATTTTACGAAATTTTACGTGCTAGCTAGATTTCATGAGACGATTCCAACGGTGCAATCTGTTTTGTCATCCGAGATCTAGATAATTAATTCCGAATTTTTAACCGAAATTATAATTTTGTAATCGAAATTACGATTTTTCCCTTATTCCAGAAATTGGAATTTCTCGGGTCTTACATTCTCCTCTCTTAAAAGGAATTTCATCTCCAAATCTTAACGATCACACCACTACATGCATATTCAACGCCAAGACTCTATCATTCATGTAAACTAGCCATTTAAATTTGAACTACTAAACTACGTATTCATCCCTAAACACGGCGGATAAGGGTTCGCATCGTGTCCTCACGCCCCACGTTGACTCCTCCACTCCACAGCCGCCACCATAAAGACTCTCACTACCTCACTAGCCTCAAGGTCGCAAAATCCGATCACGCTATCCACCGCACACCGGTCCCTCCTAAAAGGTCCCACTGTCAACCTCAACTGTCCCCAATCCACCACATGAGCCGGATCCGGAGTATATTCCTGAGCATGGAGATGCGGAACACCCGCGACACCGACATGCCGGGTGGTAAAGCCAACCCAGACGCAACACCGCCTATCCTCTCGAGCATCTCTAAAGGTCCAATAAACCCCTACGATACTTCCGCTTGCCGAACCACCACTCCCTCTCTTAGGCATCACCTTCAAGAAGACATGATCCCTAACTCGAACTCTAAGGGGTCGACGTCAGACATCTACATAGCTCTTCGCCATTCCGAGTCAGGAGAAGACACTATCGCATCAAGCTCACCTTCCTGAGGTGGTGTCTCTGATCAATTCCAGGACCGTTGATGGAGCTCTCTCCCACCCTATCCAATATAATGGTGGACCTCGCATGGCCTTCCATACAAAGGACATCCGTGACATCGCCTCGATAACCGGCTACAGGCGAATTCCACTCAAGGGCAATTCTCCACCCTTAAGACCCAGATGATGCTCGCAAATGTCCTCTAACACTGTATATAAATCCACACAACGTAACTCACACAACCCTACTTTGTGTGTAAATCGCTCGACCTTCCCAAGGTCACAATCATCGATGTCCAATGGACCGTCAACCTAGTCCATGTGATGAATGACATCCATATACCGAGCTCCTTGCCACTAACAACACCCAACGAAATTTCCAATGGTATCCCAATCCCAGGTCACTCCCAACCTCTCATCACTCAACCTAAGCTTCACGGATAACTCGACCGTGTTTTCATCTTGATTAATATAAACTCTTCATTACACTTCGCTTCCTTACATTTCCCGATTCAACTATGAGTTTTCATCGATCGAGTCTTAAAGACAAACCTACCCCACACTAATCAAGAGTGGTGAATGACCATACCGAAATCACACCCAATTCGACGCGATGTTACCCCAGGCACACTAACGCAACGACAGCACGCGACAACCAACCCGGGGCCCACCCATGAGCGAATCTTAGAGATCTCTCACTCATAATCTCACCCATCAGTCAACTCTCACCCCATCCTAGGGAAGAAATATTCATATATGTTTCTCTAAAGGCCTTAACCATTAAGCCCAAACTACGCCATGTTCGTATGACAACCCTACGAGGTCTCACCACTTCGCAACTCGATGGTTGTCAATCATCCATGTCAAGCTCGACAATCAACAACCAATGTGTCTACCACCCTAAGGTCCACCACGCTCCACGCTAAGCATCGACCGTCACGACTTCACTCCACACTCCGCCCTCTAAATTTATTTTCCATAAGCTGGGCCGGGAAGTGCTTCAGATAGCACCGAATCGAAACTAGTTCCTCTAACTCCCAATAGTGGAGGAATGAATCAGAGGCCTCCGTCTCTACTTCGCTAATCTAAATCGGATTGTCCCAAAGTCTGGGATCTCGTCTCGGGGAAATCTCCGCTCACTCATGCTCAATCCTGGCCCTAGTCCTGAAACTAGTGTAAAGCATAAGTCTTCCGCCTCTTCCCCGAACTTGGAGAAAGCTGATCCTCCCTCTTGTTACCAACACCCGTATCCCGAGTGTTCCAAGTATCTTCGATTTCTCTCTCTCTATGGTCAGGGTCGTCCCAACCATGGAGTCCATATCCCGTAGGCGAAATCCTACAATCCTACCCCGAATGGACAACTTCAGCTCCTTCTCACATCTCCTGAAATACAGCCAATCCCAAGAAACTAAGTATCTCAAGATCGAAGACTGGCCCTCCCAACTCATCACCGCTCTCAACCTTTTCTGTGTCGACCGACACCCGATGCCGACATACCACACGTCCTAAAAATTTCAAGAAGCTAAAACCCATTTCATCGGGAACTTAGTTTACAAATTGATGGTCTCTTAGTAACCGTAACACAATCCTCAAGTGATACTCATGCTCCCACTTTAACTGGGAGTAGATCAAAATTTCATCCATGAAGACTACGACAAACTGATCTAGATAGGGTTGGAACATCCTATGCATAAGATCCATGAATGCCGCTAACGCATTCGTCAATCTAAAGGGCACACCGTGAACCCTGGGCGCCCATAACGCGTCCCAACGCCGCCTTAGTGGATATCTCTCGTCTCCTCAACCCTCGCCTGATGGTAACTCAAGCAGGGGAAGGTCTATCTGGCAGATTCGCTCCTCTCAACTAATCAAACAAATCATCAATCCCCAGAATGGGTACCGACTCTTAACGTAACTCGCTCAACCGCCGATAGTCAATGCATACCGGCTGGTCTCGCCTTCTTCACAACAACTGCAGCGCCCCATGGTGAAGTGCCTCTGCCTAATGAACCCCTTGTCCAAAGAGGGGCTCCCGTAGTCGACTCGAGCCCCGCAACTCAACTTAAGGCCATCCTAAGTGAGTCATACCAGAGATGGGTGAATCACTGTGGTGTAACTCGGGATAATCGAAGTCTACATCCCATGCGAGGTAAATTGTGTTGCCTATCCGGAAAACATCCACATAGCCTGCAAACCACTGGTGCATCCAAGTCCGATCTCCGTCTCTCTAGCAAAGGCTCAGCCAACCCGTTAACTGCCCCCGACACTCGACTCGTGATAACGCCCAGTGTGGAAAACGTCGTCACTCGGGAATATAACACGAGTACCGTCTCGCATTAAGCAGAATCCCTCCTACGCCACAATCGAGCAATGATCCCGTAAGTCGTGGCCGCCCAATCCATCCCTGTGATGACATCGAACTCCGACATGTCCATGATCCTCAGTCCACCGTAGTAGAGTCCCCCGAGATCTCAACCGCAAACCCGACATATCATCCATATTCTCGCCCTAATCCCTGTGGAACTCACATACAAAGGCTCCTCTAAGGTCTCAAGAGGTCTCGCTATTTCCATCATATTCGGGGCCTCATTCTTCTAGCTAGAACGCAGCCGGTCTAACTCGGTCGTCAAAGGTAATCTCCACGCCTCTAACACCTTCTCGACCAGATAAACCAATGGTCTGTCACCATCCGGGTCTCCTCCTCCGTGAACGCCGGAGATGATGCGCCCAACCTCAAGGTTACTAGATCTTCCGCGCCTACCCGCTATACCAGCCTCGTGCTAAGATTAGCCGTAATACCTACAAACAGTCGGCCATCAAACGACCGACCGCGTTCGACCAAGCACTCGCGGACGCCTCTTCGTCCTCGTCTCGATCAGCATTTACACAATTAACATGGCAACAAGAATAATTTAATTTTCACTTCATTCTAACTAGTAATGCAAATGTCGATTACTACTGTGATTTGACAACCATGAACCGACCCGCTCATTTCTATGAAGCGCTAAATTCCAAATTTCCACTCAATTTATTTATTTCAAGAAGGTTCTGTGCTCTCTGCTCATTTCCTGTTGTCCAACTCCATAAGGTCATAGTTCATAACCTAAAGATTCACCCTTTTTCCCATACGCATTACACCATGGCTATAATTCTACGCAACTACCGCGTTAACTACAATTTCAAATGGTAGTTAAATCCCAATACAAAGATCTCTGGCTGCATAAACACCAATCTCGAGACACTCTTCATACACATAAAACCAAGCAGAGAAGTGCATTGTCCTCAAGATCTTCGTGTATCGCAAGGCAATCAATTGTTTTCATTTAAAATATTTGTTTTCAACAAAATTTTATTTTGAAATTTTCATTTTCAAAATTTTATTTTTCAAAAATTTGTCTAATTTTTATTTGATTTTATTTAATTTAATAAAAAAATTTAAAATTTATTTTACAATGAATGCTTGTTCATTTAGTGATTCAGAAATACCGAGTCAAACCGAGTCCAAAATCGAGTCGACCGGCCAGTGCACAGTGCACCGATTGCCTGTACTGACCCAAACAAGACACTCCAACTACCGCCAGCCACGCCTGCCGCTGCATGGTCAAGGCCGGCAACAGCTTCTACCGTGCCCTCGCGCCCACGCGCCAGGCCGCCTCCCACAGGCACGCCCGCGCCGTCGTCGCCTCTCGCGCGCTGCCGCCCACGCCGGGCCGCCAAGACGCCGCCTAACGCCTGGGCCTCGCGCGCCTCGTCGCTTCCCACCGACTAAGCCACAAGACGTCGCCATGTTTCTAACCAAGGCCACACAGAAACGCAAGACACTTTCCTCACGGCTGCCCCGAGGCCACGATACAAAACCTGGCCTTGCAATACAATTCCCTACCAGCCTACCTCTCTGTCACAATACAACCTGTGTATTGCGACACACTTTTCAGCCCACCAAGCCTCCAGCCTGTTGCAATACAAGGCCTCTTAAGCTAACCACCAAGCCTTCTTTCTTCGGAGAATTAAAACTATCATAAGATAATTTTTTCATTATCCACACAACTTGCAATACACTTGGGCAGTAGCCCACTTCAAATTTTCTGAACTAATTTTTTTTTTCCAATTATTTCCAATTATTTCCAGCAGTTGGAAAAATCATTAAAAATCACTAAAAATCATTTTTTTTTCATTCTATTTAACACTCAAATAAATTTACAAAAATTTATTTTCTTCATTTTTCTTCAGTTTTACACCATATAAAACCCAAAAATTATTTTTCTCACTCTCAAACCAAATAAATTCATAAAATTCTATTTTCTTTTCCAGCTTTTTCACTCGAAAATTTTTCTCCACCTGGGCCAAATTTATAAAATTCTATTTTCTTCCATTTTCTTCACTTCAACCCAATAAAATTTATTAAAAATTTATTTTTCTTCATTTTCATTTCCGCTTTTGGTACACCACCACTCAAAATATTTTCTAAAATATTTAACACATCTATTCGCTAATCACCAAGCACACATAACCGATCACATCACACAACATGGTAAGCATACCATTCACACACACCACAAATCACACAAACACATCAACACATCGTGCACGTAGTGTCCTAGTTTTGTCCCGTGATTTTCCAAGCAACTTACACCTAAACTCAACATCGAACTTCACCTAGTGGCGAGTGGATACACCAACCCGAGCTCCCAAGTATTCGTGATACCCAAGCTCGATACTAAGTCGTGACGCCCCAAACCCGGGGTCCGCTGATCATCATCAACTCGCTAACAAGGGCAGTGGGATGCCTGCCACCCGACGCTCACTCCTCGTGAAAATCTAGCAGAAGTTCCTTCAGACGAGAGCTCTACCCAAATACAAGACTTCGCATATACCGTCTCCAAACAATCCAATATAATCCCACACATGAGTAAAACTAGCCTCGGGCCCATAATACAACACTTCATCATAATATATCCAAACTATAAATCCAACTATATCCACAGTTACAGAGTTCAAATATTTTTCACTTTATACAAATATATATTAAAATACTTAATTTACCACATGTAAACATCATCAAAGCCACACCCGCTTTCTAATCCGGGCCTCCTAGATCGAGCCGTCCCTCGCACGCCCCGTATCTAAAAGGTCCCATCATCAAGAGGCCAGCTAAGTAGGAGAACCGCCCTGGGCGGGCTACTCACCACCCAAGTGCAATGTTCCAAAGTAAACACACATTCAAGCAACGTATGATCCTACTTGAATGTCTACATGACCAACTCATCCAGTCTCACTGGCCCTCTCCCACACTCGCCTAAGCCTTGTATGAGAATATCATTAATTTAAAACGAAATTATTTTGCTTATAGCTATGGCTCACCCTCCGATCCAAGTAGTGGACTGCCTCGATATTATATTTAATGGAATACCTCCCAGATATATCAATTAAAGTCACCGACGATCGATATTTTTATACGTGACTACCCTCCGACATATATCAATCTGGGCCGTCTCCGACGACATATTTTAAGTTTGACTACCCTCCGATCACTTAATATTTTTAGACAACCTCCGAACCATTTACTATAGACCTGCCTCATGCACTAACTTATAGTCCTAGGATGTTCCTTGGCATATGGAATGCATGTATGCCAATTCCAATACGCTAATCACATGCAAATATATAAACATGAATATACTCATAATTCCACCACACAATCATGTTATGTAATTATACGCCTATCACATCAAAATTAGCTCACTGGGCTAATGATCAAACACGAAAGAATTTAATTTAAATCACTCACCAAACACATATTTTCATAAAAATATATATTGAAAACACTGCGGAATAGTGAAACCCTGCTACTATTCGAAAAATCATAACTCAACCGCTCACTTAGTGAACTGAAGTAATCCACCCGCCATTCCCGCCCAATGCACACCAAGCAAACATTTAATGCAATAAAATAACATAAGCCGCAACCAAACAGCCTGCACTCCACACACTATGCCGCCTCCAAATTTTGTTTCAAAATTGATACATCAATTCCTACCCTGCCTGGGACCGATCGACAAACTCACGCCTCATTCAACTCAAACATCGACAAAACACTTAAAGAAGGAATAAAATCCAAGTAGGGAGAAACCCCTACCTCTTGGAGTTTGTCAAAAACTCACAACCGTAAGACTCCACGCAAGCTCCTCTCCGCGTAGAGCGCGCTTCTTCTACTGGTCCCAAGACTCGCCAACTGGCCTATCGCCAGATTTCAGAGAGAAGTGCTCTCTCTCTCTAAAACCTCAAAAGAAAGCTACTGATCTCCAAATGCCTCTCACGTTTTCTCTTTGTTTAAGTAAGTACATTGTGTTTCACTATACATGCTGGTTTCAGAATGACTTAAACACTCAAATGACCACATGTCCCTTCATTTCCCGATTTGATATTCCTAAGACTACCCTGGCCATCCATTTTTCAATATTTTCACTCATACCACTTATGGTACATGATACATGTTATATGACTTTCGTCACATCGAAAATTGCCTTTACTCAAGATCCGAAACGCGATGCCTCGAAAAACGTGTCAACCCGACCGTCCCTAATTCTTACGTAGTTTTCTTACGTGCTAGCTAGATTTCATGAGACGCATTCCAACTAAGGTAACTGCTTTGTCATCCGAGATCTAGATAATTAATTCTCGAATTTTTAACCGAAATTATAAATGTGTAATCGAAATTACGATTTTGCCCTTATTCCAGAAATTGGAATTTCTCGGGACTTACACTCTCGATGCGTGGATGAACTTTGCCTCTTGCTCTGACAAAAAACCTACGATCCGAGTTCTGTAGATCTTAGAAAAAAGGAAATTTGCGAATTTAACGACATAGTCCGTTTCGTCATCCGAGATCTAGAGAATTTTCTATGTTTCCCTAAACTATTATGACAATTTTGTTTTGTCATTTTTCATGAAAATTACTAATTTTCTCAGGTTTTACATGTATGGAAGTGGTGCCGAGTAACTCGGTGTCCATGGGTAGTTGGTACCGATCTGGTACCAAGACTTAAGTGCAAGACGACTCCACACATAAATTACACTTATTGGACTTATTGGTCAACTGACTCCTGTAAATTGGGGTGTCACACATTTAGTCATATTGGATTCCTTATTATTCATGCTTTAATTAGGTATTCATTTCATATTTTGGTTTGATAATATTTATTTTTACTACTTTAATTTTTGGAAAACAAAATTATTATTTTTCTAAAAATAAATTTTAAAATATTAATGCTATATTAGCTATAAAAAAAAAGTAACGAAAAATATGAAATACACAAAAAATAGATAAGGAAAATAGAAAGGCAATCAGAGTTAAAAAATATTTATTACTTTAAATTTATTTTCTTTATCTTAACTCATTAATATGAAAAATTAAATAATTTAAAAATGCATGTTTTAACCTCAATATTAATTTTATTTAATTTTTCATGTAACATAATTAAAGCACAAATTAAATTTTTTAAAAATTTTTATTATTGTCTAAATCAAACATAATGTTACTTTTATATATATTCAAATATGTTTTCTTAACTCTAAAATTTATATATTTTAAGAAAATAAAATAGAAAAAATGATACTAAAAATGCTTAAATTTGTAGAATGGAGAAGGGGCGTTCATTATTTATTAGTGAGACTTCTTTAGCTGAATACATGTTAAAAGAAATATGTAAAGAAGCAAAGTAAGTCATCGTGCAACATCCATCATTTTAATAATTTTTATTGGAAGAATTGTAGAAAGGACAATATGCCATCATTTATAATTTTTTTATTTTAATCCTTCATGTTTCACGACATGACCTTTAAAAAAGTAAAGAAAAAACTCACTATTACTAAACCAAGCACGTATCTTTAAAGGAAGAAACACCTAAACGGATTCCATCATCACCCCCAAAAGATATCTAACATAGAGCCACAACTGCTCCCTGTACTCTCTGCTTTTTGAAAAAATTTAATACATACAAATTTTTTAGGAAAAGACAACCACTTTCGCTTTCTTTCTCGTATGACTCTTTCACCGAGATAAAATCGACCCATGCCAAATTTGTTATCAAAAGAAGACAACCAATCTCACTTCATTTTTTGTACCACTCTTCCAACAGCTAAGGGCCCCCTAAGTTTATAACTAGCATATCATCATCACAAATAATAGTACTTCTCTATGATTCAATATCATATATATTTGTCATCATCTGTTTAGCTAAAGATGTTTAAATAAATAATAAAAAGGAGGGTTATGAGTTTGTGTGAGGGATAATTTTTTAAAATATAATTAAAAGTGTTTAGTTGTAAAAAAATTATATATATTATTAGTGTTAAGTGTAAGACCAAAAAATTCCAATTTATGGAAAGATAAAAATCGTATCAATATCAAACCAAATTTTTTTTAGATCTCGATGATGAAACGGATTTCACCGTTGAATCGCCTCGCAAATCTAGCTACCACGTCGGGCTCTACCGCACTTCGGCATTTAGCCGTACCAGACGCTGGCGCATCACATATCGAGTGTCGTAAAACGACATGTGACGTGACGAAAGTCACCTATAACATGTACTCATGTTACTTATGTTGCATGAGTAGAAAAATGATGGAAATTGAAGACTGAGATAGCTCAAAATGTCGGAAATCCAAGAATTTAAGGCATTAGGTGAATAGTTAAATGATAATAAGACAAATTAGCCAATAGTGGTCTTCTTCCTTAAGAAGCCAAAAGGAAAAACGTGATGAGAGGAAAAATAGATGCAGAGAGATAAGTTTTTGTTTTTTTAGAGACACCTTCTCTCTATAATTACGGGCGATCCGACCCTTGAAATTCTTCAGGACAAGAAGGAAGGTTGCTCTACGCGGCGAGGCCTATGCTATGTTTCGTTTTAAGGAGTTTCGGCACCCGTGAGGTAGTGCTTTCATCCTACTTGTTTTACTCTCGACGCAAGAGCTTCGTTGATGTTTCTGCTGGGTTGAGGCCTTGAGCGTTGCTTGATCTGGCCCCAAATTTTGGAACCGAAGTGTGAGAAATTTATAAGACCCAGAACAGGCACCAGAATCTGCGATGGGTCGCTTGGGTGTTGTAGTTTTTAATTGTGAAACAAATTGTATTGTGATGTGTATGAGGCCGAAAATGGTTATGAATTCGTTCACGGTTTTAACCTGATGTTTAGAGTTGGTCGAACAAGAAAAACGGTTTTAAATTGCTCACATGAATACTATTCACCTAAATAAATTTTAGAAAATGTGTTCTACGAGTAATTCAAATCGAATTGCTCGTGTTTATTAATTAGTCAATGCTTAGCTAATTTGGTGTAGATTTTGTGAAATTATAACATATTTCAGGTGATTTAAATATAAATATATGCATGATGATATATTTGCATGTGTGATATAAATTGTGTTGAAATGACATACGTATTTCATATAAAAACTGTGGTAAACTCTAGAAACCAGGTGTGTGTGCATGACATGGGATTTTATGAAAATGAAAAAATGGTTGCGAAAGGAATTTCACATGATGATTTTCCTAGAACGAGGTCGGGAGATACCCAACGATTACTGATGAGGACCGCTTAATCTCGAAGTTCTCCAACACATTCGCCTGAGGGTAGTCCCATATTTCACCGACACTGTCAAGTGTATTTCGAAAACAACAAGGATTGAGCCTTGAAAATAATGTTTTTCTCATTCATGACTTAGGCAGGTGTGAGGGAGCCTGAGGACTCTAGACATGGGTTGAGCCACAGACATCTCAAGTAGGATCATGCATTTACTCGAATGTGTGTTTACTTCTGAGCATTGCATATGCACTTAGGTGGAGAGTGTAACCCATTTAGTGGTGATTCCACTAATGCAGCACATTAGCTCACCCCGACGCCCAAACCAGGTCCATTGACCACCTCACAACCCGCGGAATCTATACGGCCTCGTATCACTATAGATTTTACACCCGAGTACAATGGCTACCAACCATATATACCAATGCTCATCAAAAACATACACCAACTATATTCCAATAGTTCAAGAGTTATTTCATTATTCTTAATTACAAATACATATTAAAATCCAATTATAATACATATTATCCAAAAACATCAAAGCCACAACCCGGCTTTCTTCAAAATCGGTCTCTAAGAAGAGCCGTTTTCTCGAGCGCCCCCTGTACCTGAAAAAAATGTTCCCTCGACAGGGTGAGCTATCGCCCAGTAGTGGAATCACCCTAAATGGGTTACTCTCCACCTAAGTGCATACATGTAAATGCTCCATTCTAAACACACACCCGCAAATACGTGATCCTACTCTCAAATGTCTAAATGCCTATTCCCATGTCTCGAGTCCCTCACCGACTCCCCTTCACACTCGCTCTAAGCCATGTATGAAAAATATCATTTTCAAAACAAACTGCTGTCTTTGAAAATATATCCTCACAAACTCAAAGAAAATACTGGACTACCCTCTCGAGGCGAATTTGCTGGTGAGCTTCCAAAACGCCATGGTCCTCATCCGAATGATCTGGCTGCCCATCTCTCCCAACCCAATTTCTCCTAATATCATGTGAAACTCCCTCTCTGAAATCCATGTCCATTTTTACAAAAATCATGTCATGCACTCACACCTAACTTCTAGGTTACCCAGTGCATATGAAAATGCATTATTCCATTTTCAAAACCATTTATATAATATGTCAATATGCATATTCTCAATCAATTACAATTACACACATGTAATTCAACACATCAATCATCACCCAATTTAGCTCACTGAAAGCAATGCTTACATTCTATCTCCAATGGTATACACACACAATTATATTCCATATAATCATGTGGACATCAGCAGCAACACGCCAAACATTAACCTCGTTAATTTCTTCGATCAACCAACTCCCCTCAATGTGTAGCTCACTTGAAAGCAATTGCACATCATCTCCTTGGCCTACACACACAATTAGTGAGTTTATATAATTGTTACTATGTTAACACATTAGAATCATGTATTAACCCCCACTACCAACACAAGCCATTCTATTCAAACAATTTCAAGCAAGCAATATACTGACGTTGGTCCAATTACTCCTAAACCCTGGACTATTTTAACAAATTTCTAAAAACGGAGCAAGTGGCTTGTCCATGTACTTACTCATCAAACACATTGCTCCACTTTTCGAAATTGATTTTCATGGCCATTCCTGCCATCCACACAACACATAATTTACTGTACAAATCATGAAAACATCTCCCAAAGTAAATTCCTACACTGCCACGATACCTAAATGTGTCCCAAAAATTTTCACACTTCGGTTCCAAGATTTGGAACCGATCAAACGGCCACTCATGACCTCAAACCAACATAAGCATCACAAAACACTTAAATCAAGAATAAAACAAGTAGGATGAAACCCCTACCCCACGGAGTTTGTCGAAACTCCTTAAAACCCAGCCCACAAAGGCTGGCTCTCCGCAGAACACTTTCCTTTGCCTGCAGGAACTCGATCATTTGACGCCTTAAACTCGAGAGAAGTGGCTTACTATCTCACTAGAAATATCAAAACTTAAGCTTCAGAAACGCCTCTCCCCAGACGTTCGCTCCTTTTCATTTTGAGAAGACAACTATTCATGTCTGTCTCATTTAACCTCCAAAATTACAATTATGCCCTTCTTCCCATTAGTTTAATTATTCTATCCAATGGCATCATACCATGGTCAACGTGGTCCCACCCTTTTGAGCCCGCCAACTTAACTCGACCTGATCTTGACACATGGCACCCTCGGTGTGCCACTTTAAAAATGAGCTTCAAGTGTCCCAAGACGACGCTGCTTCTCTAAAACGTGCAATTTCTCGACCGTTCCTGCATTCGAGGTGGTAAATTAGATTACCAGCGAGACCCACCAAATAAAGGGAAACTGCTTTCTTCATCCGAAGGGAGATCTGTAAGAAAATTTTTGGATTTTTACCGAAATTACAATTTTGCCATTTTTCAGAAAATTGGAATTTTCTAGGGTGTCACACACCCTGTCGATGGAATTATATTATTTCAGGTACAAGGAGTGCACGAGGAGACAACTCATCTTAGAGGCCACACGAAGAAAGCCTAAGCCAGGCTTTGGTTTTATGATGTATACATGTATTAGAATCGTAGATTTTAATATATGTCAAGAAATAGTAAATTTTTAACTCAAACTATAGTATTGTAAAACCCAAGAAAATACTAATTTCCTCGAAATCCGACAAATGGTAATTTTAGTCAAAATCCGAAATTTTCCATTCCTGATGATGAAACTGGACTTCACCGTTGAAACACCCTCACGAAATCTAGCGCTACTATGTCAAATTCGCTGAATCCCTATGAGCGCTCTGGATTTGCACGTATTTCGAGGCAATCGACAAATGTGAGTAAATGACAAGTGGCATGAAGTCCCACACCACATGATACATGTAGGTAGCTACGTGTCTAGAGAAAGTGGTCTCTCGCATGAAGGTAAATGTTAGTGGATGCAGGTTCTGATAGGCTTTGCATGAGCAATTTAGTGGGAAGAAAAGTGGGTTAGAGACAAAGGAAAGTAAGGTGTCAAGAGACTTAGATGAACATGCTCTAAATGTAATCTAAAAACTCCGATCCGGTGAAAGGGGGGAAGGAGAAAAAAAGAAAAGAAAAGGATGAGAAAGAAAAGAGGAAGAAAAGAGAGAGTTTTGTGAGAGAGAGACTCCACCTTCTCTAAATTTCCCGACAATCATACCCCATGCTTTCTGAAGTGAAAGCAAGAGGAAGAGTTCATCCTCACGATAAGGGCTTCTCATAGAGACCAGAGTCGAGGAGTTTCGACAAACTCCAAGAGGTAGATCTTCTCCTACTTTGGTTACTTTATACCCTAAGGGTTGTGTGGTGGTTGTTTTTCCCTATGGGGAATGTCTGGTTGTATTTAAACCATAAGAAGCTGCCACATTGGGGGTAGCATGCATTAATGTAACTTTTATAACCTCGGGTAGGGAACAAAGGGCCTCGTACGAACCTTTTCCTGCAGAATCTAGATTCACATCGCTGAACTTGATGATAGCTTTTGAAATTCTCAAATCTAATTCTGCGCCTCCCAAGTTAAGTGGACTTTTTCATAAGGGTCTGAGAGGATGAGCCGTGGACGAGCCTCCACCTGGGGCCGAACCGACCCTCGTCGCAGCCGAGCCTCCCGCATGAGCCGCGGCCGAGCCTCCCGCATGAGTCGCGGCCGATCTCCTACATGAACCGCGGCCGAGCCTCCGCATGAGCTCGGGCGGGTCGATCTCCCCCGCATGATCGACCCCTTTCGGGCGCGTATCGGAAGCTCTCCCGCATGAGCCTCGCCAGGATGAGCCGCGATGAGGCCGAGCCGACCCCTTTGATCGGGCTCTTCTCGTCGCAGCCACAGTGGAACGAGCTCTACCAGCTAATCCTCGATGACCATAACTTCCTCTTGCCCGAAGTTCGTTTTAGAGTTCTTACCCCAGTGGAAAACCATTTGAGTCTAAAATCCATCCACATATGGATCAATATAATATGAGCTCATATTTGGTTCGAAATAGACGAAAGAAAGTAGGTACCGCCTGGCTCGCACGCTCATTGTCAACATGTGAGGTTGGCCAACTTGACACCCATAACTCTCATCCGGTTCACGATAAGCCTCTGACTCTATGGAAACCGGACAGTCACCAAACCAAACCCCTTTAGAGGCAATTGGAGTCTGAGTTTCAATGGAATGGCCGTCCGATCAAGTAAGGTAGTCATCCGTAAGACTGCTTACTACACTCCAACTTCTAAGGTCATAACTTTATCATCCAATTCGATTCGGGATGTTCTTGGACTCTATGGAAATCCCATTGAGTCAATATTGCAGCCATGTTCTTATGGAGGACATTGGCCAACGATACAAAAGTTAGTGTCATTCAGCTAATTTGCGGTAAGCTTAGCGGCTTGAGTCGATAACATGCAAAGGTGGAATATGACATGTTGATATGTGCCGTATGACATTTTAACAGTATGCTTAAGCTTAAATATGAAGAATGGATAAATATGCATGATACGTGGTGTATGGATGATTATATATATGCAATTGGGGCATAATAGTGTTGCGACGTGCACGAACACACGCATGACATGGTTTGAAAAGACAGCATGACTCCGAAGAATCTGCCAGTAAGTTCACAGGTCGCGGCAATACGCGCATGGTCAAAACTGCATGGTGTCGATCGTGGACTCGGGGTAATGGGACAAAGTCTAAATGAGTCACACGGTTTTGAAAGGAATGAAAATAAATATACGTGTGTTGGGCATAACAAGATGGGGTAGATCCCCCCCAGGGAGAAAGACCCAAATGTTATTCACGGTTAGACATGAACTCCGACTTATGCAAGTTTGTGAAAATGTTGGAACGACGCATCTGGTTCCGGTAGTGAAAACCCAAAAATCCGTGGCCCACAAATGCATAAACACACGCATCAACAAATCAAATGAGCATTATGTTTTTCCAATGGGTTACAAAATTTTTAAAAGAAAACAAAAAAAAATTCTTATTTTAGAAAAGGTCATTGGTGGAACAAAATGACTCCGCTTGTAGCTTCACACTCGTCTAAGTAGGTGAGGGAGCCTGTGGAGTGACTCTGATATGGGCATGAGGACATTCATGCATCAAGATTCATGTAGGTATCTTTACTGAATGTGTGTTTTTCAGGCAATCATTGCATGTGCACTTAGCGGGAGTAACCCTCAGAGATTATCACTACTCGGAATTTTTGCTCACCCTGGGTCGTGGGACCCCTTAAAGTAAGGTTACCTAGGAAGACGACGCTCCATCGAGGTCGTGGAGTACCAAGAAGGCCTGGCTGCGGGCCTTGAGAAGCATTTTTTGTAAAATGTATTAGAACAACATGTTTTATATATTACTGGTATGTAAAAGAGTTGTACATCAAACTCAGTGATGAGAGAAAAAAAATGACCCTAAAATTGGGCCACAGCATCGTGAGCCTAGTAATATTTAAAACCTAAATCACGTACGGGTCTAAACATTTTGCTGACAGCAGAACTTCATAACTTGGTATGTACCGGGTGTCAGCTTGAGTTATGGTTACCGAAGGCTCTGAAATCGGATGTTCAACATCATAGTCAGTACCGCTACAGTAGAGGTCGTCTAATAGTCCACTGACAGATTAGACTAATACGTATCAGGTGTTTCCTGGGTGTGTATACTTTGATCGTATGCGTGATTTGGTGTTAAGCAAATTTTATTAAATTATATACGTGGTTTGATGGCTGTGGAAAACAAGGAACACTAGGGGTTCTGCTCATAATTGAATATAAAATTTCATGAACTTTGCCATTTGGCATGTGTAGATGGCGAGTCAAGGACGAGGGCGTAGAGGTCGCCCACGAGGTTCTAATGTGCACCCCTGCCTGATCAAGGCCTTCATAGAGGACATAAGGTTGGCGATACCATCAAGCACACAAAAATGCGATGCAAATCAGAGGTGCCAAGAAGTGCCAAGAACTGAGGTTCAAGGCACATCATCCTCCGATGTTCTCGAGAGGAGGGGACCCAATGGTAGCCGACCATTGGTTCCGTCAGATTGAGAGGATTCTCCGGGCCATGGAGATCACCTCTGATATTACTTCCTGACATGCTAGCTTCCATTCCAGCTCGGTGGGTGAGTCCCGATCTGTGGAGTAGGTCACCACTTCCGTGAACTCGAGACTATGACATGGGACGCATTGTGAGGTTATTCATGGGAAATATTTTCTGGCCTCGCTAGGATGAGAAGGCCCGAGAGTTCCTTGAGCTGAGAAAAGGGACGATGACTGTACTCGAGTACATAGCCAGATTCACAGAGTTGGCACGTTTCGGGGATGATTATGTGGCCATCGACGCCACGCCGGGAGGTTTCGGTGATTAAATAAGTTGTCCATCCGAGGCGCGATCGTAGACATAACCTACAAGACGTGGACCATGGTCAACAATACAACCCTAACATTGAGCCGATGATAGAAATGCACCGAGCATCCAAGATGCGGGTGCTAAGAAGAAGAGGAAGGAGAGCGCCTCTCTAGTTCTGAAATAAGTCGAAGGTCCACCACGAGGGTTTATACCATACACGGCTAAGGATGTAAAGCAGTTCTCGGCCAGAGGGCACAGACCGATGACATGTTTCTATTGCCATCAGCCTGGGCATATGAAATGGGATTACCCGTAGAAGCATGGATCTCAAGGTTTTGGGCCGACGCAGTCCCAGTCATTAGTGGGACAGGAACGGACACCGTTTGTTCCTCCACCCCCGTATGGGTCAGAGGAACCAGCATCAATCCCAGGGTGTTACACGAGCACCTCTTGCCTCATAGACTGCCGTAGGGCCGGGCATGGCCGAGGCAGAGGACAGTGGGCCCATGGGTGGCTGGGACATCGTGGGTTCGTGATTTCGTTCACGCCATCACACCACCGACTGAGCTGAGATCACACTATGCTGTGGTGAGCTGTTATCTCGCCTGGCGGGCAAGGGTATTATTTAATTTGGGTGCATCATTCATCTATCGCCGCATCAATGTAATAGAGTCAAGCTTTAGAGGTCGAGCCTGGAAGAGCCTTTGTATGTGAGTTCTCCTTGTGGGATAAAAAGTGCGATAGGGATGATATGTCGGGTTGTGAGTTAGAGATCTTCAGATCTCTACTCACATTGGACCCGAGGGTCGCGACATGTCGAGTTCGACGTCATCCTCGGGATGGATCAGTCGAGCTACTACGCAGTTGTCATCATCAGAGCGTAGAGGATTATCGCTTGCCACACAGACTCAGACTTTGTCACTTCAGGGGATAAGCATAACATTTTACCTCAGACAGTGTACGAGTCCAGGTGTCAAGGACGGCCAAGGCCATAGCAAGCCTATCTTTTGAGGACGAGGTGAGACCTAATTCAGATCTACCCGAGTAGCTCATGGAAAGTATGAGAATGTTTTTCTGTAATGAAGCCACCGCAGAGGGATGTGAAATTCTCAGATGAGCTGCTGACCGGCATCGCCGCCCATCTCTATGACTCCGCATAGAATGGCACCCGCCTGAGCTTTGCGTGAACCCCAGCGTCCGTGATACAGAGTTACCGGACAAAGGGTTTATTGCACCGGTAACTTCACTACGGGCAGCCCTGGCTCTATTTCAGAAGAAGAAAGACAAGACCCTTCGACAGTGCATTGATTATCGACAATTGAATAGGGTTACGATCAAGAATCGATATCCCTTACCGAGGATTGGCTTGACTTGTTCGACGGCTGAGGGGCGCCGAATCTACTCCAAGATGTATCTTCGTGACCGTTACCATCAACCGAGGTTGTGACAGATATCCTAAGACAAATAAGTAGGACGTTACGCGACTTTGAGTTTACAGTGATGACCTTTGGATTGACAAATGTTCTAGCAGCATTCATGGACCTCATGCATAGGGTATTCCAACCCTATCTAGATTAGTTTGTCGTAGTATTCGTGGATGACATTTTGATCTACTCCCTGTCAGAGTGGGAGCATTAGTATCACTTGAGGATTGTTTTGAAGTTGCTGAGAGACCATCAGTTGTACGCCAAGTTCAGTAAGTGAGAGTTTTGGCTTATTGAGGTGAGGTTTTTGGGACAAGTGGTGTCATCATCGCGCTGCCGGGCCGACCCCGATATGTTCTTGCCGATGAATGGGAGAGGCCAAGTCACTGATATACGCAGCTCGTAATTTATCGGGTACTCAAGAGATTCATTGAGAACTTCTCCGCATTAGCGGTACCTTATGACTAGATTTGATCCGGAAAGAGGTCAAATTTGATCGGGATGACCGATGAGAGGAGGCAGACCTTGTGAGTCAAGAGGAGACTTACCACGCTTCCTATCTTGATAGTCCCTGACAGGGACATGGGTACACAAAGGTATTGTGATGTGTCGCGAGGGCCTGGGACCGATGTATTTTTATCCAGTCCGGGAGGGTAGTATCTTATGGTTCCCGCCAATTGAAGAATCATGAGCAGAATTACCCCACACACGACATGGAGTTAGCAGCCATAGTCTTCGCCTTGAAGATTTGGTGCCACAGAGTCTAAAGTACATCTTCACGCTGCGAGACCTCAATATGAGGCAACGCGGGTGGATGAAGTTCCTAGAGGATTATGACTTCACTCTGCATTACCATCCCTGAAGGTAAATATAGGGTTTATGCACTCAACAAATAAAAATTACAGGAGTATCGATAGTATAAATTTCCCCAGAGTGGTGATGCTTCTGAGATCATGGGCATTGGATCGCAGCATAAATGAGCGCACTCAAGGTAATACTGGGAAATTTAGTAGCTACACCGTCTCTGCTTTAGAGTAGAGTGATCGAGTCCCAAGGATAGGACGCGGAGATAGTGTCCATCGGACCCAGGCACAACAGTAATATGTGACGAGGGTCGACCATTCACGCAGATGGTAGTCTTCTGCGATAGAGGATCTGCAAGGGTCGCTTCAGCCACGTATCCGAGAGGAGATCCTCAGGGAGTTCCACTGCTCTCGATTTGCTGTGCATCTAGGTGGTACGAAGATGTACCAGGATCTTGGTGCCAATACTACTGGAGCGGGATGAAGAGACATGTAGGGGACTTTGTTAGACCATGTCTCATGTGTCACAGATGAATGGCATCGAATAATGGCTACTCCAGCCATTGGAGGTAGCTGAGTGGAAGTGGGAGCATGTCACGATGGACTTTGTGACCCAATTGCCACGGACACCGCGGAGACATGATTTGGTATGGGTGATAGTAGACGGCTTCACTAAGTCGCCAGACATTTTCTAGCCAGGCGAATGACCTTCACCGAAGAATTCACTGGGCCGTACATAAGAGAAATCGTCCGCCACATGGAGTGCCAAGATCCATAGCGTCTTATTACGACTCGAGGTTTACTACGCACTTTTGAAGTGAGTTTCCGTGGCTATGGGGACACGGCCGCCATGAGTACAACTCCATGCATGCATCTGGCCACGGAGACCATACGTGTTAGAGGACAGGTGCCGCGTTACGCGCTCCTGATCAAGGGTAGCATGGAAGAAAGCACTTGCCCTAGTAGAATCTCGCCACAACAACAACGCATCGTCGAGTATGGCGATGGCACCCTACGAGGCTTTGTACGGGAGGCCATGCAGATCATTAATTTGTTGGACCGAGGTGGGAGAGAGCTCCATTACTGGTCCAGACCTGATTAGAGACACCTCCGAGAAGGTGAGTTTTATACGGCAACTTCTTCTCACAAAACAGAGCCGGCAGAAGAGCTACGCAGACAAACGACGTCGACCCTTAGAGTTTGAGGTTGGTGATCACGTCTTCTTGAAGGTGATGCCTAAGAGAGGAGTGGTCACCCGACAAGCGCCTTAGTTATCGCTGTTTATCAGCTCCTTCGAGATACTGAGAGGGTGGGAATCAGAGCAAGTATATGTTAGCCTTACTCCGCCAAAGATTTCGTGTGTTCATGAGGTATTCCACGCCTCCATGTTCTAAGTACACTCGATCTAGCCTGCGTAAGGGATTGGGAAAGATTGAGGCTGAGGACAATGAGACCTTTGAGGAGGACCAAGATTATGGATAAATGAGATCAAGTTTTGGGACGCAAGATCGTGGAGGTTAGTGAAAGTACTATGGAAATGCCCAGGAGTTGGAGGAGGCAACGTGGGATAAGTAGACATCGAGCGCGACCACCTCCATCCCTCTCTTGTTTAGGGACTAAGGTAATGCTAGCTACGCCTGCTTGATAATTGGGCCATTAGTTTACATGCATTTATATAGTACACGTTACATACGCATGTGATTTTCAGAAGCTGGGCGCGGAATTTCGGACGAAATTCTTTTAAGGGGGAAGAATGTAAAACCCGAAAATTCTAATTCTTCAAACAAATGGTAATTTCGGCCAAACCGAATTTCTAGATATCGGATGATGAAACGGATTCACCGTTGGAATCGTCTCATGAAATCTAGCTACCATGTCAAATTTCGAATTCGAGATAGTCGGGATTTGCAATGTATTCGGAGGCAATCGGACAAATGAGTAAATGACAAGTGGCATGAAGTCCCACACCACATGGATACATGTAGGTAGGCTATGCAAGGTTCAGAGAAAGTGGTCTGCATGAGGGTAAATGTTAGTGGATATAGTGTCTGATAGGCTTCTGCATGAGGAATTTAATGGGAAGAAAAGTGGGTTAGGAGACAAGTGGAACGTGAGGTGTCAAGAGACTTAGGATGAACATGCTCTCTAAATAGAACAAAAAAAAACTGATCCTGTGGAAAGGGGGAAGGAGAAAAAAAGAAAAGGACAGAGAAGAAAGAGGAAGAAAAAGAGAGAGTTTTAGAGAGAGAGACTCCACCTTCTCTCTAAATTTCCCGACGATCAAACCGGCGGTTTCAGGCGGAGCAAGAGGAAGAGTTCATCCTCACGACAAGGGCTTTGCATAGAGACCGGAGTTGAGGAGCTTCAACAAAATACAAGAGGTAGGTCTTCTCCTACTTTGGTTATCTCTAAGGGCAGCGGGTTGCTTTCTTTCCTACTTCGGGAACGTATGGTTGTATTTGAACCATGAGAAGCGGCCACATTTGGGGTAGTATGCATTAACCGGACATTATAATCGATTTTTGGGTAGGAATAAAGGAATTTAAGTATCGAAGTCCTTCGTTAAATTGTAGCCACATCAGTTAACTTGATGTTAGGCTTTTGAAATTCTCAAATTGGACCTCTATAGCCCAAGTTATGTCCTTTTTACTTAGAAGGTATGAGAGGATGAGCTCGTGACGAGCCCATCTCGCTCGACCCAACCTCTCGTCGAGCCGAGCTCCGCATGAGCCGGTGGCTTAGCCTCCCGCATGAGCCGTAGTCAGCTCTCCGCATGAGCCGCTACCGAGCTCTCCCGCATGAGCCGACTCCTTGAAGCAGAGCTGAGCCTCCCGCGAGGAGCCCGCAGGGATGAGGTGGTCGCAGAGGTCGAGCTTATCCTCATTCGACCGGCTCTTTTTCGTAGTGCTCAACAGTGGAACGAAGCTCGTCAGGCAACTCGAACGACCATACAACTTCCTCGCCCAAAGTCCGCTTTTGCTCAAGTTTTGTGACCTCAGAAATTCCTTTGAGTCTAGATGCCATACACATATGGCTCAATATAATATGAGCCTACATTTGTCTCGAAAAACACGAAGACGCAGGGTACCGCTTTTCGCCCCGCACGCCGCTGATGCTCATGTGGAATCAGTCAACTTCGATGACCATAACTTCCTCTCATCCCAAGTCCCCGCTTCTGCACTCAAACGCTCTTAGACTAGCGGAAATCCCATTGAGCGAATTTTCTCCGCACATACCCCTTTCAAGGGTAGTAGTGTCTAAAGCACTGAAATGGCCGTCCACTGGAAGTATAGAAGGTCCTGGTAAGATTGTTAGTCATGTGGGATTCCAACTTCTAATGTCATAACTTTCGTCCAATTCCACTCGTGTTCTTAGACTATATGGAAATCCCATCGAAGTCAAGATTTCATCCATGTTCCGTGAAGGACATTGACAATCGTGAAGGTTAGTTTCGCGCTCACCTGCGGTGTTACATTATGCTGATAACATGCAAACAGTGGAATATGACGTTGATATGTGTCAGATGATTTTAATGTATGCCTGGGCTTAAATATGAAGAATGGATAAATATGCATGAGTACGTGTGCATGGATGATTATATATATGCAATTAGCATAATAGTATCGTGACGTGCACGAAGACATTGCATGACACAGGTGTGAGTGTAATGCAGGTTGATCAAAGACCAAATAGTGTTCAAGTCATGGGCACACTATGGTCAAAACCGCGGTATGGTGTTGATTAGTGGACTCGGGTAATGAGACAAAGTCCAAATGAGTCACACGATTTTGAAAGGAATGAAAATAAATATACGCAAGGTCGCATAGCCAGCACGTAGATCCCCCCAGGGAGAAAGACCCAAATATTATTCACGGTTAGACATTAATCCCGACGATGTAAGTTCGTGAAAATGTTGGAACGGCGTGCGGCGTCCGGCGGTGAAAACCCAAAAAATCCGTGGCCCACAAATGCAAACACACGCAATCTGATCAAATCAAATGAGCATCGAGGTTTCAATGGGTTATAAATTTTAAAAAGAAAACAAAAAATTTCTTGCTTTTAGAAAAAGGTCATCAGAAACAAAATACGGTTGGTATTTCACACTTGGCCTAGGTAGGTGTGGGAGGGAGCTCCATGAGTGACTCCTGATGTGGGCATGAGGACATTCATGCATTGACATTCATAGGTATCTTACTTGAACGTGTTTTTGCGGCAATCACTGTACGTGCACTTAGCGGTATAACCTCGTGAGAAGATTATCACTACCGGGCTTTGCTCATCTCGGGCCAAAGACCCCTTTCAGTACACGTAGAAGACCGACACCAATTGATAAGTCAGATGAAGGAAGGCCTGCAGTGGCCTTGAGAAGCATTTTTAAAATGTATTAGGAACAATATAGTTTTATATATTTCGTATAAAGAGTTGAAGATCAAACTGCAGAGAAAAACTAATGACCAAATTTGGGGCGTCACATGTATATAGTTGGTATGTTGATGCTATTTTAGTACGCCCCAAGAGGCCATGCACTCATGTTACCCTTATGATATTGATCGGGATGTTAGTACCACGGGTAGAGCCTCTAAAGTACAAGGGAGGTCTTCGACCCGACTCGCTTGAATAGTGCTGGAGTTACCCGATATTCATGAGTATTCCGCGGGTTGACAAAGGTCAACCCAGACACCCTAGCTTTGGGGCAACTTGGTATCGAGCTTAGGTATAATGTAATACCTGTATTGAGGGCCTGGCTTAGGCATTACGGTAGAACATCACCACTGCGTGGCTCATGTTAAGCTGTATGAGATTACCTTAGAAATTACTGGACAAAAGTAGAACACCGCATGCATGTGTTTGGTGTGATTGTGTGATCGGGATGAATTGTTGTGTGAAAATATCTATAACATGAATGATGGTGATCATGTGTTGTGATTGGTTTAGGTGCTTAGGTAACAAGACATGATGTGTTGGAAAACTTTTGGAGTTTTACAGTGTGTAAAACCGGAACAAGAAAATAAATAAAATAAATTTATTTGGGTGTTCAAGAAAATGAATATATATATATATATATATATAGAGAGAGAGAGAGAGAGAGAGAGAGAGAGAGAGAGAGAAATAAAATAGGTATATGTATTGTGGTTATTTTCCAAGAGGTCGAGTGCAATGAAAGAAAAAAAAATGAAAAAAAAATGAACCCATTTGGCTATCGCCAATAAAACATAGACCTAGTCTTAGAAAATAAATCAGATTGCAACAGAAGGTTAGTTTGGCCGAGGAAATCGATTCAAGGCAACAATCAGACAGACACAAAGGGGATGGAAGGTCGGTTTCACTGGAAATGTATCAGAATAGGGGAAGTGTATTGAAGCTTTATGTAGCCGGCTGGAACTCGTATTGCAACACAACAAATTGTAATGCGGACAAGAGTGCAATTTTGGTTGGTGGATATGTGTCGCAATACACTGTATTATATCGTGTGGATCGAGGAGGCCGTTAAGTCACTGAGCATTGGGTCACAATACACTGATTGTGGCTGTGACCGTGGCGTTTGAAAAAGGGATGTTGTATTGTGGCATATAGAAGGTCGAAAGGTGCACACACAAGAAGCTTAGTTGTATTACACACATAGAAGGTCGAAGGTGCACACGCAGGCTCCTACCAGATATGGCATATAGAAGATGAGCGTGCACACGTAGGATCTATCAGACAGGGCATATAGTATTGGCAGGCACACAAGAGGCTAGGGGCTGCATGTGGCATATAGAAGGGGTCGAGCAAGCACACAAGAGGGCTCGACTTATCGGGCACATAGAACGCTGAGCAGCACACAGATCGCCTATATTTCCGTGGCACATGTAGTTCTGAGTGCACACGCAGATCAGATTGGCACATAGAAGGCCGAAAGCGTGCAATACGCAGCCGAAAGGTGCACACAAAGTGCCAAGCGTACACATGTGCCTCGCGTAGTGCACGCGCCGGGCGCGCATCCCTTGGTTCAAGGTGCGCACCTAGGCGTGGCCGGACGGGCAACAGTCGCGCACTTGGCACCAAAGATGTTTCGACCTAATTTTTAACTCAATACTATTTCTGAGTCACTGTTTGGACACTGTTCATTAACATTGTTCACAGGGATTAAAAAAAAATAAAAAATACAAAAATACAAAAATTTTAAACATTTTCTTGCGTATGATTTAATATATAAGATATTTATATTGCATTTACTATAAATGCATTGACGTGGTATGTGAAATTTTTACTTTTTCGTACGAATAAGGTTCTGGGTCATTTATGCTCTGTAGAGATACCGCATTGTATTTAACTTACCATTGAACTGTGTAGATGGCTCAAAGGCGAGACGAAGGTCGCTCCACTCGGCACGGTCGCACCATCGCACTCGCCACCACCAAAGATTTGATCAATGTGCCTCTTACCGGTACCAGAGTATCACGCTGGCCGCTACCGCATTGTGTTAGTATAGTGTAGTCGAGGAGGTCCTAGTAACTTCCATGGGTTTAGTACGCATCATCCGACATCTGGCAGGAAGGTTGAGACTTGATGTGGCGACCATTAGTTCATGCAGATCGATAAGTGTTGAGGCTACAGACACCGACACCGATCAGATTAAACTTAGTCAAGGCTCCGCCAGAGGAGGAGGGCCCGGGCATGGTGGAATGGGCAAGGACCCTAGAGACCCAGAGGCATATGACACGGGCGTGAGTTTCGAGTCGTTCACGGGTAAGTAATTTTCCTGGGATAATCGCGAGAGACATGCTAAGGCCTCAGGAGTTCCTAGAGTCAAGCAGGGATGATGACTGATATACGTATTAGATTTACTTTGAGCCAGTCTGCTTTGTCGATGATTTATGGCCACGAACATGGCCAAGGTTAGAGGTTCGAGAATGGGTCAAATTGTCCATTCGGGGTAGGATTGTAGACTTCATTTTACAGACATGGACTCCATGGTCGGGATGACCTCACCATGTAGAGAGATCGAGGATGCCTTGAGCACTCGTAGATGCTGTGTTGGTAGCAAGAGGGAGGATCACCCTTTCTAGTTCGCCGGGGAAGAGGTGCATATTCCCGTCACATTCCAGTTTCAGACCGTGGCCGTGACGCATTTACCACCAACGCAGATGAGCACGTTATTTCCACGACACTCGGTACGTGGGAGATGGATCGCCTGCAGACAGGATCCTAGATCTGGGACAAATGGGCAGTCTCCAAGAATGAGGACATGAGAGTATGCGCTATTCCTCCACACCCTAGTACGGGTAAAGAGGGAACCGCCGCTTCGGGTGCTATATACCTCTAAGAAGACAAGCTGGGCTTATGGGGTCGAGGTGGGCCTGAGGTCGTGCACATGGATCACAAATGAGGACTCTAGTCACAGGGCGCACGATATATTATGTATGTCGACAACTTGGGCATATGAGGCTAGATTGTCCTAGGAGGAAGAGGTCCTCATGGTATTACATGCCGAAAGCATACGTGAAAGTGCACCCTGATATGGTAGGTTTTACTCGCACTTGCTGGACTAGAGTAGCGCTTTAAATTGGATGCATCATATTCATTCATTATTGCACCTTGTAGACGGAATTAGGCTTAGAGGTTAAGGCCTTTAGAGAAGCTTAGATGATGTTCTTCCCTAGGATGTGGGTGAAAGTTGGACTGATAGGGCTCCGGGATTACGAGTCGAGATCCCCAAGATTTTGCCCTGTGGTGGACCTCCGGGATGTGGGGTGTCATAGTATGGCATCGTTATACCATGTGCACCCGAACATCGCTGCCGAGCCTGGGCTGTGGGTGCACGGTATGTCATTCACCACTCGTGAGTGGGCGGGTTTGTTCGGACTACGCCCACGAATTCATAGTACGAATCAGAAATGAAGAGTAATTAAAGTGTAGTCGGCGTAGCAAGAATAAGGGTCGTTAATCCTCTAAGGTGAGAAGCCTGAGTTAGCGGCGAGCCCGCTGCAGTATCCGAAAGGTCCCAGGGTGTAAGAGACCCGGGGAGATATCCCGAATTTCTGTGTGGGTGTAAGAGACTTGGGAAGACATCCCAAATTTATGTGTGGTGTAAGAGACCCGGGGAGAGATCCCAAATTTCTGTGTGGGTGTAAAAGACCCGGGGAGAGATTTCGAATATGTGTGGATGTTAGAGACCTGTGAGGTATCCCTAATTTCGCGGTAAGAGACCCGGGAGATATCCCAATTTCGTGGTGGGTAAAACACTGAGGAGAAATCCGAAATTTTTGTGTGGGTGTAAGAGAACCGGGGAGCCATCCCGAATTTCTGTGTGGGTGTAAGATACTCGTGGAGATATCTGAAATTTCTGTGTGGATGTAAGAGGTTCGCAGTGTAGGCCGAAAAGTTATGTTGCCCGAGAGATGAAAACACACGGTCAAGTTATCGCATAGACTTAGAGTTGGGTGATAGGAGTTGTGAGTGACTCGAGATGAAAACACACAGTCAGGTTATCACGTAGACTTAGAGTTGAGTGATAGGAGTCGGGAGTGACTCGAGATTCGATACCCTTCGAAATCGTGATTGCGTTGGCTGGCATGTTAAGTACTCGTATATGGATGTCATTTATGACACGGTTCAGGTTAACGGTCCATTGGTTTATCGCGATTGGTGACCTTGGGAAGGTCGGCCACACAAGCAGGTTGTAGGGTTACATGTCAGGTAGATTATATACGGTGTTGGGAGGGACACACGCGAGCATGCATCTGATCAAGGGTAGCCGAGAAGTAATTGCCCTTAGTGGAATTCACCTACAACAATAGTTATCAGGCGAGTATAAAGATGGCACCATATGAGGCATTGTATGGGAGGCCATGCAAGTCACCGGGCGTGTTGGACCGGTGTGGAGAGAGCTCCATCATCGTCCCGATCTGACAGAGACACTTCGAAAAGGCGAGCTTGATACGACAACGCCTTCTCATGGCCTGTATTCAAGCAGAAGAGCTATGCTGATGTGCGACGTCGACCCTTAGAGTTCGAGGTTGGTGATCACATTTTCTTGAAGGTGATGCCTAAGAGAGGAGTGGTCGCCCAGTAGTTTATGAAGTATCGCCGAGGTTCATCGGGCCTTCGAGATACCGAGAGCAGCAGGCACCGTAGGTGTCGATCGGGCGCTACCGCCCAAGATGTTAGGTGTCCACGAGGCATTACACGTCCCATGCTCCTGGCATGCTCCAGATCCAACCCATGTGGTGATTTCAGGGACGATTGAGGCCGATGCTGATGACCTTCGAGGAGGAACCAGCATTTTGATACCGTGATCGTGCTCTAAGGACGCAAGACCACGAGGCTACTGGCGCTGAGCATTACACTACTGAGCTGGTGAGTCAACGTGGGAGCGCGAGGACACGATGCGAGCCACCTATACCTTCTTGTTTAGGGATGAAGGTACGTGAATTAGTCATTTAATATTTAAATGACAAGTTTACATGCATGGTAGAGTGCATGTTGCATACGTGATGCTGGGTGAGCTCAGGATTGGCCCAGAATTTCGTGGACGAATTTCTTTTGCTGAGTGGGGAGAATGTAAGACCCGAAAAAATTCCAATTTCTGGAAAAAGGGCAAAATCGTAATTTTGATCAAAACCCGAAATTTTTATAGATCTCGGATGACGAAACAGATTTCACCGTTGAACCATCCTCGCGGAAATCTAGCTACCACGCCGAATGGCCGAATTCCGAGACGGGAATTTGCATCGCCGAGGCATCGCTGCGATCGGCGCCTAAACGCATGTGATGTGATGAAAGCCTATAACATGTGCCTGGGCGTTACTTTATGTTGCATGAGTAGAGAAATGATGGAAATGGAAGGCCGAGATAGCGCAAAATATTGGAAATCCAAAAATTTAAGGCATTAAGTGAATAGTTAAATGATAATAAGACAAATTAGCCCATAGTGGTCTTCTTCCTTAAGAAGCCAAAAGGAAAAACGTGAAGAGAGGAAAAATAGATGCAGAGAGATAGATTTTTGTTTTTTTAGAGAGAGAAGGTGTGCCTTCTCTCTAGAATTACGGGCGATCCGATCGTCGGAATTCTTCAGACAAGAAGGAAGGTTGCTCTACGCGGAGAGGCCTAATGCTAAGTGGTCTCGATTTTAAGGGAGTTTCAACAAACTCCGTGAGGCAGGGTTTCATCCTACTTGTTTTACCTTTGATTTAAGAGCTTTGTTGATGTTTTGTTGGGTTAAGGCCCTGAACTGTTAGTTTGATCGGGTCCCCAAAGGGGAACCGGTGTGACGCCCAAAACTCCGGGGTCCGCTACACTACCCGCCAACCCGCGGAAATACCTCTCGCAGGAATGTCAGTGACTTGACATCTTTCACAAAAATCAGGCAGAGTCTCCTTTGTACGGGGAGCTCTACCGAAATACAAAACCTGTAATATAACCTATCCCAATTAACATCAATCACATGATATCTATATCTGAGTAAAAACGACATATTGGGCCCATACCACAATATTCATCATCAATATAACCCAACTATATCCCAATAGTTCAAGAATTATTAAATTTTCTCTTAATACAACATATATTAAAAATCTAAACGAATACATTAATTCCAAAACCATCAAAGCCACAACCCGCTTTCTTCTTCGTGAATCGGTCTCAAATGAGCCATCCCCTCGAGCGCCCCGCACCGAAAAATATATAATCCTCGACAGGTGAGCTAATGCTCGCGAGTGGAATCACCCTAAATGGGTTACCTCCACCTAAGTGCATATGCATTCCAAAAATAAAACACACACCTCCGGGCAAATACGTGATCCTACTCGAATGTCTACATGATCGTCCCATGTCACTTATCCTCACCGACTCACTCACACTCTGCCTCTGCTTCTCATGTATGAGAAAATAATCATTTTCAAAAAATCTGTTGTTCTTGAAAATATAATGTCAAGAGTTGGTAAAATATGGACTACTCTCCGAGTCTAATTGGTTGGTGAGTTTCAAACGGGCCATGGTCCTCATCGTAGTCGATCCGGGCTTCGCCCATCTCCCAACCCACCTAATATCATCCTCGTGAAATTTCTTTCAAGAACCATAAACTGCTTATAAAAACATGTCATGCACTCACACCTAACTTCTCTAGGTTACCTAAATGCATATGAAAATGCATTATTCCATTTTCAAAACCATTTATACAATATGTTAATATGCATATTTTCAAACAACTACAATTACAAACATGTAATTCAACACATCAACCATCACCCAATTTAGCTCACTTGAGCAAATCACAATCTTATCTCCAATGGCCTACACACACAATTATATTCCATATAATTGTGACCTCGTGTTAACACATCAAGAATTAACCTATTAATTTCTTTTGATCAACCAACTCCCCAAATTAACTTTACTGGAGCAATTTACATAATACTTATTCTAACGGCTTACAACAATAATTTATTCATATAATTGTGTCATTGTGTTAACACCTTAAAATCATGTCTTAACCTATCTATTTTACACATACCAAGCCATTCATTTCTAACAATTCAAGCACACAACATATGGACGACATTTAATCCACTCCACACAAAACCCGGATCGATTTTTAATAAGCCCTAAAAATAGAAAGGCGGCCATCCCAGGCAAACCCACATCCAACCTAGGCTCCACTTTTGAAACCAATTTTGGCCATTTCCTCGCCTTACTCACCAAAACACACTTATTTGATAAATCATCACACACACCCAAAACAACCCTCAAAACCATTACTGACCGCACAAATGGGTCTCAAAATTCTAATACCCGTCCCAAGTTTTAGACCGATCAAAATGGCCGCCCAAGGCCTCAAAACCAACCGAAACATCAACATAGCTCTTAACCAAAGTAAACAAGTAGGATGAAACCCCTACTTCAAGGAACGGTCAAACGCCTTAAACTGGGTACTCCATGCGGCCCTCTCCGTGTAGAGTAGCTTCCCTTCTTGTTCCGACAATTGCCAACGGTCGGATCGCCCAATATTTTAGAGAGAAGGAAGACTCTATCTCACTAAAACTCGAAAGCCATAGTCACTTTGAGCCCTTTCTTCCCCCAGCACGTTTTTTGTTTGGTCTTTGAATCAAAGAGATGACACTATTGAGTTTTTGTCTTTTTCTAACTTAAACAATTCCAAAATAACCATTTTGTCCCTTCTTTTCCCAGTTTTGACATTCGGCACTATCTCGGCCATCCATTTTCATCATTTTTCTACTCATGCCACTTATGGCACATGAGTACGTGTTATATGTGAATTTCATCGCATCGAAAATCGCTTTTACTAAGACCAACCGTGATGCCCTCGAAACGTGTACTCGAATTGCCTGTAATTCAACGAAATTCAATGTTCTAGCTAGATTTCGCGAGATGATTCCAATGGTGAAATCCATATCGTTATCCAAGATCTAGAGAATAAATTTAGGATTTTTAACCGAAATTACAATTTCGTAGCCGAAATTACGATTTTGTCATTTTTCCAGAAATTAGAATTTTCTGGGGTTTCACATTCTCCCCTCCTTAAAAAGAATTTTGTCCCGAAATTCCACTCAGATACACATCCAACCATGTGCATATGTAACCTCACTCAATTCCAAGACCGTGGTGTCGACATGATGACCCGACTCCTATGGGTCATACTACCGACAACCCGACTGCTTATCAACTCCATACATGTCAAGAATGACATTAACAACCGATACGTCTAGCACCCTAAGGTCCACTTCACGTCTGGCCACAAGTAACTCGATCTCTAGAAAATCAAATCTCTCCCTACATCACAGTAAGAATTTTCCATCATATTACGCTTTCTAAAGGCCTCAACCTCTATGCCCAAATCTATCACACAAGATGCATTACTAAATGAACATGATGCATCCAATTCAAACGCTACTATAGTCTACAAATGCAATAAACGTACCCTGTTCATCCGGCTGATCTGAACGCTCGGTCTCTACACCATGAGATCTCTACCTCAGACACCCGCTCATATGCTCAAAGCCGAGGCAATGGTAACATCACATCCGCCTAGTCCGACCCGAACTCACCGCACTCCCTGCGGGTCGACTCGACCCACGCCCGACCCTACCATATGGCCCCGCCTGGAAGTACTAGGTGTCAGCGGACACCCCCGACCGATAGACGGTCCTCCTCGACCCATACTTGCAGGGCGGGAGAAAACAAACCTAGTCGCTTCCCGTCTCTATTAACCGACTGACCGCACTAATCCCAAACATCGATCCCTCGTCTCTGGGCATCCTCATCATATGTCCAAGGCCGGAAATGATAGCATACCACCGCCCCATCCCGACCGGAAACCCTACTGCCTCACTTACGATTGACCGGTGGTATCCTATAACCTCGATTCGCCTCCATGGACAATCCCGCCGGAAGTGTCCAGACCGTCGACGTAGTCAACACATCATCTACCCCCGCCTAATCCAATCGCCCTATCCCGGCCTCGGGTCCTCGATGACCCTACCGCCCCGATATCCTCACTAAACAGTCCATGCTTCTTTCCCGCATCGGTGCCAGACGGATCTTCTTCTCTTGTAGTAAAATACCAACACCCATATATGCCCTCTCACGCCATCCACTCCTCCCTCTCCGCCCAGCGGAGTCCGATGTGTTTAAGTCACTGAGGTCGCCGACCCGCCGGGACTCACCATCAGACAAGCCCGGTGCGATAGCGATGACTCCGATCCCTGCCACCCCGCAAAGGCCCACCGATCAAAAGCTCTGGTCGGGTCAAATGCCGGTGGTGCCTGACTAGTACCTCATGGACGCCCTCTATGTCCTCATCCTCGACTAGCCATCTACATATTTCCAATGGCAACAAGAATCATTTAATTTTCATTCCATTTAATCCGCAATGCATGCCAATTACTATCAGACTTGACAACCATGAACCGAATCTGCTCATTTCCTAAGTGACGCTTAAATTCCAACCACTCAATTCATTTATTTCAATAAAATTCAAGCCATTCGAAACATTTCATATCCAAACTCATGGTCATAGCGTTTCTAACCTTAGCATTCACCCATTTCCTATACGCATTACACCATGCATATAATTTCCTACGCAACAACCGCGCAATCACAATTCCCATATACATCATACCGTGTATATGTCCTTCTACGCAATTTGAATCATAAAATCACTCAATCAAAAACACAAAATACGCATTTTATATCCTATGTTCTTGCATTTATAGGCAATGCAAGACAATTTATTCAATATATCAAATCATATTTATCAACAAAAATTTTATTTTTGAAAATTTCATTTTTCTGTTTTCCTAAAATTTTGTCTCATTTTGTTTGATTTTATTTTATTTTTTCAAAAAAAATTTTATTTTATTTTTCTAAATTTATTGTTCACAGTTGACCATTGACTGATTACTGTAGACCGATTACTATAGACGACCTAAGTTGCAATACAGTATAAGTATTGCAATACAATTCCTTTTATCAGAATACACCTCATTTCCCTTACAATACAATTATCCCCCATGCTGCATAATAATCCCCCATACTATGTTAGAATCCCCCATACTACGTTAGAATCCCCTATAGTATATAAGAATCCCCCAAGTTATATAAGAATCCCTATGAAGAATTCATTCCCAAGTGAGTCGAAACCATGTTCGAGTGAGTCCGAATCTGGCAGGGATCACTATATGAGAATCCCCCACACTATATAAGAATCCCCCATGTCTGGGTAGGTCCCCATATTATATAAAATCCCCATTTTATATAAGAATCCCTATAGCAAATCATCCAGTGAGCCTGAACCATGTCGAGTGAGTTCTGAACTGTAGGGATCACTATATGAGAACTCCCATACTATATAAGAATCCCATGTTAATAAAAATCCCATATTATATAAAAATCCCCATTTTATATATAAGAATCCCTATAAAGAATTCATTCCTAGTGATTTGAACCATGTCCCGAGTGAGCCTGAATCCTAAGCAGAATCACTACATGAGAATCCCATACCATATAAGAATCCCCATGTTAAGTAAAACTCTATATTATATAAAATCTCCATTTTATATAAGAATTTTATAATAATTAATTCCCGAGTGATTTAAACCATTTCCGAGTGAGTTTAATCCGCGTGGATCACCTTCGAGAATCCCCCATACTATATAAGAATCCCCCACAATATGCTTAAAATTTATTTTCTTGTTCTAGTTTTACACACTGTAAAACTCCTAAAATTTTCAAACACATCACTTATTTTCCTATGTGCTAATTACTAAGCACACAAACAATCATAACACATACAATATGGTATACACACCATTCATCAAACATTTACATGATTACACATCATTTATCAAAATATCACCTAAAACACATGCATGCAGTGTTCTAATCCTGTCCCGTGATTGTCTAGGTACCCACATACCTAACTCTAACATCAAGCCACCAAGTGGTGATGCTCTTATCTCTTAAAGACTATGGCCTTAGCCCAAGTTTCCCCAAGCCCTAGGTATTCATATACCTAGGCTCGATGCCTGCCGTGAAGCTTGTAATGACCAAATTTATAGATACCCAAACCCGAGCCCCTAGGTATCTTCAGATACCTAAGCTCGATACAGAGTCGTGACGCCCCCAAACCGGGTCCGTTGACCACCACAACCCGCTTGAACACTCGTGGAATGCTCTGGGTGACCGTAGACATCTCTCACAAAAATAAGGTCGTAGTCTCTTTGAAACGGATCTCTACCCAAATACAAAACTTAACAGCAACCAGCCCAATTAACATCAATCACATGATATCTATATTCAGTAAACGCCTACAGGGGCTCATGTTACCACAACATTCATCATCAATATAAACCAACTATATCCCAATAGTTCAAGAGTTATTAAAATTTTCTTCTTATCACAACATATATTAAAATCTAAAACTTAATACATGTATTCCAAACCATCAAAGCCACAACCCGGCTTTCTTCAAAATTCCGCCTTAAAATGAGCCATCCCCAGCCTCCCTATACCCGAAAAATATATAATCCTCGACAGGCTTAGCTAATGCTCGCAGGAATCACTCCTAAATGGGTTACTCTCACCTAAGTGCATATGCTCCAAAAATAAACACACACCTCAAGTAAATACGTTGATCCTACCCCATGTCACGAGTCCTCACCGACTCACTCACACTCGCTTTCTGGGCCATGTATGAGAAAAATAATCATTTTCAAAACAAATCTGCTTGTTCTCGAAAATATACTACCAAGAGCTCAGAAAATATGGGACTACCTCCGTCGAATTGGTTGGTGAGCTCAAACAACCATGGTCCTCATCGAAATGGTCCGGTTGGTCCATCTCCTCGAACCCACCTCCCGGAATATCATCCCGTGAAATTCCTTCAGAACTGGCGTCCGCTACAAAACTATGTCATGCACTCACACCCCAACTTTATGTTACCTACAAGATACTTAAAACGATCTACGCCATTTTCAAACCATTTATACAATATGTCAATATGCATATTTTCAATCAACTACACCACACGTAATTCAACATTATCAACCATCATCTAATTTAAATTTCACTTGAGCAAATCACAATCTTATCTCCAACGTTTACACACAATTATATTCCATATACTCAGGACCTCATGTTAACACATCAAGCATTAACCTATTAATTTCATCAACCAACTCCCAAATTAGCTCACTGGAACAATTTACAATATCATTCCAATGGCTTATTAACATAATTTTATTCCATATAATTGTGTCATTGTGTTAACACCTTAAAATCATGTCTTAGCCTATCTATTTCCACACATACCAAGCCATTCATTTCAACAATTCAAGCACAACATATGGACGCATTTTGGCTCAAATACACAAACCCTGAATCGATGACTAGCCTCAAAACAGAGCATACGTCCGTGGCAACCCACATCCAACCTAGGCTCCACTTTTTGAAACCAATTTCCTTGGCCATTTTCGGCCTCTTACTCACCAAAACACAATTTATTTGATAAATCATCACACAACACCCAAAACAGTCCCTTAAACTGCTACGGACTGCATAAATGGGTCTCAAAAATTCCAATAATTCGGTCCAAAGTTTTGGGACCGATCAAACGGCCGTTCAAGGCCTCAAACCAACCGAAACATCAACATAGATCTTAAATCAAAAATAAAACAAGTAGGATGAAACCCCTACTTCAAGGAATTTTTCAAACTCCTAAATCTGCACCACGCTAAGCCCTCTCCGTAGATGCCTTCCCTTCTTGTTCCGACGCTTGCCTACACGGACGCTCAGAGTTTAGAGAGTATGAAGACTCTCTTACAAAACTCAAAATCCATAGTCATTGTGAGCCCTTTCTTCCCCCAGCACGTTTTTTGTTAGGTCTTTGAATCAAAGAGATGACACTATTGAGTTTTTGTCTTTTTCTAACTTAAACAGTTCCAAAATGACCATTTTGTCCCTTCTTTTCCCAATGACATTCACACTCATCTGTACCTGCCTATTTTGATTCATTTTTCACCATGCCACTTATGGAACATGAGCACGTGTTATATGTGAATTTCATCGCAACGAAAATCACTTTACGACACTCGAACCGCGATGCCTGGAAACGCGTAAATCTCGACCGCCCTGACTGATCAAATTCGACGCAAGGCTAGATTTTCATGAGACGAGCCTAATGGAATCTATTTGCTAATAAGATCTAGAGAATAAATTCGGATTTTAACCTAAATTACAATTTGGTAGCCTAAATTACGATTTTGCCATTTTTCCAAATTAGAATTTTTCCCCGGGGTCTACAACTGGGATAAGTGAAATTCTATGAGACCCATTGTGTAGTCTTAATATTTTTGTGTGGGATGTTTGAAGTTTGTGTTGTAATTTGTGAAACAAATTGTATCAGGATGTGTAATGAGGCCTTAAATGACTATGAATTCTGCTCCCACGGTTGAACCGATGTTTGGTTATTGGAATGGAACAAGAAACTGAAAATGCATCAAGGACATGAATAGTACCCACGAAATAAATTTTGTGAAAAATGTGTTCTACCGAAACAATTCAAATCGAATTGTTGTGTTTATTAATTTCAAATTTGACGTGGAGTTTAATTTTGGTGAATGGATTGTGAAATTACATAACATGTTTGTGTGATTTTAAATTATATAAATATATACATGTTGATATATTTGCATGTGATATAAATTGTGTTGAATTGGCATAATTTACTTCATATGCACCTGGGTAACCTAGAAACTAGGGCGTGTGTATGACATGGATTTTCTCAAAATGAAAATGGTTGCGAAAAAGGAATTCCCCCTTACAGGATGATTTTAGAGAATGTGCTGGGAGTCATCCAACAGATCACTTCGGATGAGGACCATGACTGTTCCGGGAAGTTCTCCAACACATTCGCCTCGGAGGGTAGTCCCATATTTTTACCGATACGTTCGGTTGTGTATTTCGAAAACAACAAGATTTGTTTTGAAAATGATGTTTTTCTCATCCTGGCTTAGTCAGGTGTGAGGGAGTCGGTGATGACTGAGACATGGGTTGGTCATGTAGACATTCAAGTAGGATCACGACGAATTGAATGTGTGTTTACTTTGGAGCATTTCATATGCACTTAAAAAGGAGAGCAACCCATTAGGTGATCACCACCCAGCATTTTCAGCTTCACCTTGTCGAGGGAATTATATTATTTCAAGTACATGGAGTGCACGAGGAGATGGCTCAT